>OZ029914.1:27763909-28211409 GCA_964023275.1 Norana najaformis
TCATAATACCCTCTATTCAAGCATTTCATAGAAGTAAAGTTTGTTGAAAGCATCTATATGGTTTCCCTATGAAGTGGCCTTCTTCCTTGCATTTGTTTGACCTTTATTCGATTTAGAAGCAAGTGTCTTTTTGTATTCCATTGCAAAGATTTTAATTATGTTCTGTTTGCTGTTAATTCATGTTGTTGTGAATTCTGGTAATTTTCTTTTTTTTGTGTGCAAGTAAAAAAATACCTTAGTCGGTTTTCGATGTCGTAGGATTTCAGTGGCATCGTCTTCTTAAAAGCCTCCTTTACCCTTCCATTATTTCATTCTTCAACCTGTCTTTCAACAGCTCCATCATTCAACCCCTTAGCTATCCAAGCCATATTTTGAAAGCAAGTCAGTTAAGCCCTCCCTTAATCTTGTGTGCATGCATTTATCAACAATTTTACATAGCGCCGTTTAAGAATCTCTAATAGTTCCTTCGGTCTATAGTTTTGTCCTTCAAGCAATTGGTCAAGACCTTCGTCAATCCTGTTTCAAGTCTTTCTTCAACACACCTCTTAACCTCACTTCAAATAGTCTTTCAACATTTCCCTTAATCCGTCCATAAAATTTAGTTTCAGCCGTAAGCAGGAATAAATAACTGGATGAAAATGATGTACTAGCGAGACCATTTGTTTTTCTTTGGCATGAATGAGTCCGTTTACGCTTGAGAGAAGATGAAGTTGTTTCAGTCCGCTTCACTGATAATTGAGCGATTGAAAGAATCAAAGAGCCTGCAACATGCAATAAACACTGTGTAACAGCAGTGTGACCGCATCGCCCATCGACAGAAACTGTCTAGCAGCAGAGTACAGTTATTGTAACTAACAGAGAGAAGATTCATTTGTGAATGTCGTAACAGACAAACTCAAATCTGATTCTAGACGATGCACAATGATTGCCTTACCAGAAAACCATGTCGGATGAGCTTAGGCTACTAGCCAGCATAGTATCTTTTATATCACAGACATAACTTCTATGAATGCAGGTAATATGCTAACGGAATGCCCAAAGCCATAACTAATAGAGTCGGAGGAATAAGGGGGGGGGAGGAAGAGGAAGAATATAAATAAAGGGGAAGGTCAGAACAAGAAGGAGCTGGAAGCAGAGGAGGAGCAGAAGCATTGCAGGAATGGAAAGAAGAGTAGAAGGGGAGGAGACAGAAGACGATATCTTATGAATTGTTTTTCCTGGGCTGCTGGTGTTGCCCGAAGTTCCGCGAGACATATCGGTATTACTTTGTCACGATGCCGAGTCTCATCGAATAGGAGTCTTTTATTATTATTTAACTGAGACGTTACCTCGACCGACAATAAAGTTTAAGAGCAGTTCAGCAGTTCTGCTCGTCAAACATCGCCTGACAATTCGGCTCAATCTTTCTCTCGGTCTCTATCGGTCTGATTCCAGTCTGACATCGGTCTGGCTCCGGTCTGACTAAGTCACTTCTCCCTTTCTAAACTAGTTTGACACTCCCTCGCTCGAGTCTTGCATTTCACCAGTAAGCTATCTGGCACTCCCTCACATCAGGTGAGTGTCCAAATTTTCCCGCCGATGGCGCACCTCCAGCTACCATCCGCGATCACCAGAGGGCACCAACGGACGCATGTGCTGACGACGACGACGCGTGAGGCGAGGAACGTGACATACTTACTTACTTCTATGAGCTTAGTGAAAAAGATGCATTCAGATCACTCGCTGTTATGTCTGCTGAACATGTTGTCAGGCCTCACTATGAAGACTTGATTATGTTCGCAGTATCGTTTGAGAGACCCACAAAAAGCGCCATATAAATGTTCTAGTATAAATGGACAAGTCCACAGGCTTCTACTGCATCGTTGTCCTACTTCACATAAACAACCAGTTAAAATACATAGACGATGATGGTGGCGGGACTTTTAAAGATTTAAACAGATTACGACGTCACTACTAGCATCCTTTTAAACAGCCAAGCACCAATGCAGGTCAGCTGAGACCGAACCACCCACTGACAAAGATGAAATCATAAATTTACTGTTTTTGGTTTTCAAATGAGACGGAGAGACGAAGAAAGAGAGATAGATAGATAGATAGTTAGAGAGAGAGAGAGAGAGGAGAGGGAGAGGAAGAGGGAGAATGAGTGAGAGAGGAGGGTCTTTGGGTTCGTTAATCTTGATAAACTGTTAAGCCTTGCACGCTTCCGTCGGTCTATTCTTGATATAAAAGGGGATGAGAACCAGTCACCCGATGACAACAACAACGACGACAACGACGATGGAAGTGATGACGAGAGAAGCACCTGCGAATTCTCAGAAGATCCGACAAGACCCTGCTGCTGTCAGCTCAGCTTCAATTTATGATGACGGCAGCCTTAATACGCATCGAATTAGTAGTGCATAGGCCTAGACGTGTACTCAATAGAAATGCCAAGATACTTGGAGCAAGTATTCACATACACATTGATTGAAAGAATTTATTGTAGTTATTACCTGTGTGATTTTGTATGAAGAGCTTTCATTTGAGTGCATATAATTACAAGATACATAGGCCTTTATTTGGAGGTGCATAGAAGTGATTACTGTGGTGGTGGTCGTCGTCGTCGTCATCATCGTCGTCGTCGTCCTGATGGTGGTCTGGTGGTGGTGGTGGTGCTGTGGTGGTGGTGGTGGTGGCAGAGTGGTGGACAAATAGCATACAAATACAAGATACATAGGCCTTTATTTGGAGGTGCATAGAAGTGATTACTCTGGTGGTGGTGGTGGTGGTGGTGGTAGAGTGCTGGACAAAGCTTTAAAGTGGCTCTGTCGCTTACCTCGTAACGTAATGATAGTTAGGAGCAACAACTTTCAATTTATAGTTGCAACACAACGACTAGAAAACGTGGTCTTTTAAAGCCATTAGACGAAGTATCTGTCTGTACCTCATAATAACTGTGTTCTCCTTCTAAACAGTATTTTATGAATGTGAGCTTTCCGACATATGTAGCCTATTTGTACCAAAAAACGATATAGCGCCTTTTAGTACTTCGCAAACGATCTACCGAAAGACTGTCTTACTGACTGAAGGAAGCGTGTTTAAGGTAGTTTGAAAATCCATAATGAATAGATTCAAAACATGAATAGATTCTGAACAGAGACTTAACCATAGTATTATTATTAGTGTTATTATTATAATTTAAAATAATGTAGCGTGTTAGCCTTTCTTTATCTAATCATATTATTCAAGTAAAAATGTATAATAAGTTCTGTGATTAATAACTAGCTCTATACGACCGGATGCAAAACATTCTCGAACGACGATAACTCGGAAAAACGTTGCATATCCCAACTATTTCATCTGCGATGCCCAAACGGGTCGATCAGTACTAACTTAGCATTTAGAGGAATCTGCATGTTAAGGCAGATAGAAATTCTCAAATTTCAAATAGTCTTTAGATAAACGTAAGATCGTTTTCGGGTATAGACCAATGCGATGGCTTTTTTTCTATCAGAACAGCGCAGTGCCCAACGATACAAGATCCTCTAAATATTATCAAAACAATCGGTCTCGCGCTAAACTAAAGTTATTCGCTCGTTCCTAAGGGCATCCATCGGCAAGTCTCTGTATATAATCCGATTTATACTCGGATCGCTTCGACTTTATACAGGAGCAAGAACCTCTGCTGGAAATATTAGATTGCATTTCATTTAAGAATGTTTGACCACTGCATGGGGCAAGGTCCATGACAGGAAGGCATTGCGCCACATTGTGAGCATGGCTACGCTCACTTTAACCCAAGGTGAGATAGCTTTTGCTACATGGATAACCAGTTATACATGTTTTTATAAGTAAAGTCGGTGCTACTGCGACGACGTAATCTCAGTCTTTTTTGTTACATTCACATGTTCGAAGGAGTAAATGAGTTTTACAGTTGTCCTAAGATGAAAGGGTCGCTGAAAATATAGATTTTGTGGCTGGTAACAATAGGCTATATCAACGACAAGAAAATGCGTTACAGTAACTAACTTTACATACTAATGGACTGCACAATCATATGTATATGCACATAGGCCTAATAATCATAATCTTTGTAATTAGGCTGTCACTTATACTAACCACCATAAACTGAACACTTTGATAATGCCTGGGAAAGGCTTCATATTTACGCTATGCTGCAAGTCTAATGTTTCACGCTGTGCGCTTTGTTCTTTCTGTAATTGTCTGATTACTCTCGCACTGCCGCCCTCTAGTATTAACATGAATGGCATCAGTCTCAATATTTGGCTTTCCAAGTGTGCGAAAGATGTTCTTACCCGATGTTTTGTGTAATTCTTTCAGACAAGATGGCTGCCATCAGTGTCTGCTTATTATCAGTCGACATCCGAATCTCATTCAGTACAAAGAAAGTGAGGATATTTTTTACTACAACAGACGTTTATAGGCCTACCTAAACGCAAAAACACAGCAATACACAACCGTTCAGTAATGCCAACTGGCATTAGCAATCTGTTGAAATTTCTCGGTGCATGAAATAGGAATCTCTAATTATATAATATATATTGCTGAAGACAGTATGATGCAAGATAATGCTTAGTCGTACCTTGTTTTAGGCTTATCTTTATCTGTCAAAATAAAACCTAACAAATAGCCAAAATAAGCATTATCATCGTCGTCGTCGTTGTTGTCATCATCACCATCATCATTAACAACAACAACAACAAAACGACATATTTGTCTGTATATTTATCTTCACCTTCATCTTCGTCGGCCTCAGAGATATAGCATTTGCTATACGGATTATTGTCCTAATCATTCTTTCTTGATTACTAAATTCCTGTTCGTCAGTTGCTTGTCAGTGGCTTTTCATCAGCCATTGCTGCTTTCGTTTAGACTCTGCAAAAGCAGACATTGCCTGCATAGATACAAACAGGTAAAACATGGTACATGCAGAGAGCAATTTATTTGGCGTCTCTTCTAGTCAGGCATACGTATGTAGCCTAGAGCACACACACACACACACACCTACACACACACACACACACACACACACACACACACACACACACACACACACACACACATGGACTCTAGTTTAGAATCGGTTTACAACACAGTGAACAATTTTCTAAATTGTTCTTGTCATGTGTCGGTGAACATTGAACTTTTTATTTGGCTCTCAGTTCTCTGTATGAGGATGCAGTAAAGGGATTTGGCGCCGCTTAAGTTCAAAGTTACATCGTTATACATGTATGGCCGCCTCTGTCAACGTAATTGTGTTATTTACTCTGTATATGTATAAACTCTAAACAGCACTTATGCATATAGATGTAGGTCAAGCAGCATAAAGGCATTGAACAATATCTACATAACATTACAGAATGCAAAGGCAACTAATTATGTATTGTATTGCACTTATGTGTATGCATAAATTATATGTGTACAATTGTTATTTTTATGTATCGGTATGCACAATATAGATAAGCCGCGGTAGATTAATGGGGCAGACATATCACTACGCATTGTGGATCGTTTAAATTCGACTAAGTCTCGTACTATACTTCCGCCTCATGGTATTTCCATGTACCTCTTTCCATCAGCAATGGATCGCTTATAGGAAAGTGGAGGAGGTCATCTCTGTCTCTCTGTCTCTCTCTACATCTGTCTCTCTCTGTAACCTTTGTCTTTGTCTGCATGTCGCTGTATCTGTGTCTGTATGTGTCTGACAGGTTGACAGTATGTGTATGCGTTTGTCTGTCTATCGTTTCTGCCTGTATGTCTGTATACGTGTCTGTGCCTGTCTGTATGTCCTTGTCTCTGCGTGTCCATGTCTGTCTGTCTGTCCATGTGTCTCTTTCTATGTGTCTGCTGCTGTCCGTGCTCTATGTACCTGCCTGTGTCTGTTGCTGTGTGTCTGTGTGTCTGTCTGCCTGTGTGTGTGTCTGTCTGTATGTATGTCTCAGAGAGGAGGCGCCTTTTCATGCTGAGTTAGCCAGGCTATTTATAGAATTATGGCCGTCAGTGGTGCCCTTAAATCTTTTCAGGAGCTCTTATCAGCGGTGGCAGCGTTCGCTCTATTCGGTGATCTGGACGAAAATAAACAGATGCCTTCTGTTTCTGTTCGTCCGTCTTAACGGAGAAGGAAAATCAGAAATTAACCAGCCGATCAATCCATATATAGCATGTTCTAAGAACAATGAACGTCACCGGGGAATCCTGCCGAAGTGGTGGCGCTGCATAAATGTTCTCTTACGTCGTGTTACATTAATTTAATAACAGTGAAGAATTTTGTAATTTCGGGTCTTCTGTCTAAGTAACTTTGATCTTCAATGGCGAAATTATAAAAAAAAACGATGACTTGTAATTACAGGACACCTCAGTTTACCATGTTTCTTTATACCCCTACTTGCCATATGCTGCATTTCAGACGTTGACAATAGTTCAGGTAAGGTCAACATCAAAGGCCCTCTCAGCCATTGTGGATGTGGTTAAGCACTGGAAATTAGTCTTATGACTATAATTATAAGGATTATTGAGAGATATTTCTAATATGGCGGCGTGTTGTTTTGCTGTGTTATACGGGCTTTTGCTAAATCCATTACTGAGTGTTTTGTTTCTTTGTTTGTTATTTGTGCTTTGCTGTTTAATGTTAGACTGTTTTGCATTATGCCGTTGTGCTATGTTATATTATGTCATATTATGTTTGTGCAAGATCATATTTTGTTCTGTTGTGTCAAACGAGGGTTTCTGTCAAATTCCTTTCTCCTAAAATCCCTTCCATCTTTGGGCTATTATTGCATTATGTTGAATATATGATGATGATGATGATGATGATGATGATGATGATGATGATGATGATGATGATGATGATGATGATGATGGAGTTCTCTGCCCGAAGGCAGGTCCATTGGCTTTATGCCACCCGGGGATGAGATGAGTGAGGTGGTTTTCCCGTTGCCTTCCTCACAGACAATTGTGGGTGAGCAACTTGTCCAAGGTCGCTACGCAGTGGCTTGAGGGAGATTCGAACCCGCGACCCTCCGGTTACAAGGCAACGACCATACCACTACACCACCGCGTCCCTGACATATATATATATATATGCACATACGTACAGTATGTAGAACAGAATATCTGTTTTACTTGTCTGATGTTAAGTCTTCTTGTGCCACAGGTTACTGCATTGGACCGGAGGAAATGTCAAGTCTTTGCGGCAAGATCCGCGTTGAAGCCGTTCTTTACACTCTCGTACGAGGTCTGCATCTTTGCCTTTGTCGTTTAAGTGATAGAGCGAAAGAGGATAGAGACGAGAATGCGAGAACTTCTTCTTCTTCTGCTGAATCTCGCTTCGTCTAATTGTTTCTGACTGATTGGAAGTTTGGAATGTTTGGTTTTATCAGTCACAGCAAATACGGAGAGAAACAATGAAACTGCTGCATCGATAAGAGAATGTAATCTAATGCTATGTACAGGCAGTAACACATATGTGGGTTATTTATAATGTAGGCCTACATATAGGCGTATGCACATACACAAGGCCTAATACTTACTGAAATGAATTGTTTTGCGCTTTATACGAGAGACTCTGGTAGAGTCTCCTTAGATGATCGAAGTGCTTGGTTAGAGTATTTTAGTCGGTTTCTTTGTGGTAAAATTCAGGATTGTCATGTTTTACACATCTTTACCTGCCTATAGACCTATATCGTAGGCCTACAAATTTGTGAAGGAACGCCTAATTGTATACATTATTAAGGTTGATGCCTGGAATTAATAACGTAACACGCACAAATATGCCTGGAATTAATAACGTAACACGCACAAATATAAATACACAATTATGTATGTACAGTTGAGAATATTTCCAAATTCTGAAGCTGAATAAGGAGTCATATAGCCTATGTAGACAATGTATTATGTAAGTGTATGAGTATATATGCTTAATTGTGTGTAAATCTATGTGTAGAGTAAAGAATTATATAGAGCTCATTCCCATACACACTCTGATACTGTCCAACTACACACACATATATATGTAGACATCCTATGTTCTCTGTGAGTATGCTTTCATATATGTATCTATGTATATGCGTATATGCATTGATGAGTAGCATAGAGCGCAGTTGGCTGTAGGGCGTGGCTGATCCTTTCTCAGAGGAGGGCGCTTGTACGCTGGACGGGGAAATTGAGGACCGCTGATGGCAAATAGGTGAACCTTTTATTGGCCGCAATTTCCCCTTTCCCTCGACTGTTGTTCGGCATTCGGAAGATGCTACAAACAGATTAAAGTGTGTATTAGCCTATTCAAATATGAGGTTATTGTCTCAACGTTGCGCAACAAAAGCTATTAAGAAATCATGGCTGCTGCGAAATCCGTAAAGTCTACCGTCGACGGTTTCTTCATATAGGCATCGCTTAATAACCTGCTTAAAGCTGGGAATAGAACAATTACAGGGACGGTGTGGATTGGATTCAGCTGTAGACTTCCGCGAATCTATGTCCCTGGTGGTCAGTTTGCGAGTATAATCGTCCAAAGGCAAAGCAATATCTGTCTGTTGTTGCAAAGAGCAAGCAGTAAGCAGGTCGTCCGGTACAGACCGGTCAACTCTGCACTTTAAAGGGGTTGTTACAAACGGGGCTATATATTTCGTCCGGACATTAGGCTTTAAATGACTGGGTTATAACATCTTCAAGTTATTAATATTGTTGTTGTTATTATTGTTATTGTTCTTCTTGTTGTTTCCATTCTTATCATCATCATTATTTATTTTTTACTTTTATTATTGCTGTTATGATTATTTTATTAATTAAATTACAAAGTTGTGCTACTCTTTCCTAGAAGTTGACTGACTATTGATGATTCACTTGATAGCTTTATGCTGTGAATATGACGCTGGCAAGCACAATGAAATTAAGCATTATCGTGCTCGGTTAGTACGTGGATGATTGACCATTTATGGTTTGCCAGATCGTCTTGGCCAACTCAGCCCTCCATCCCATTGCGTTGGGTGTTTGAGTACCATCATAAGTTGAGTTTAGAAAAAATATGCTGTTGATGAGCTGCAGTAGTCGTGTCTGCGCTTCAGCCGAAAGAACCTACAATCCACAATACAAAAGCATGTAGTGATTTAGTAATATTGACATTTAATATAGCGCCTTTTATGTACTCTCGTATAAGCACTGCCTTCACTAACTTAAATGCTGTTAAAGTCATTGAGAACAAAAACTTCATTAGTAAGCAGACACTGCTCAGTAAATGAATGAGTCACCACTGGTGGGGCCCCGCACCTACGCAGAGTCCAGCTAACAGACTGTTATCCCCAGTGTAAGAACTTTGCTCTTTTTAGATATCAGTCGAGCGATTCCGTGTCCGTTTGAGAACGCTTTTCAGTTCTTCTACAGCAATAACTCCGGTGGATTCTGTCGGGAGCCTACCTCCTATGTTCACCAGTGTGCTTCCGACACCAAGTTTCACTTTCGATTTCGAAGATGTGAAAACGCGGCATATACGTTTGACAGAGGTGACTAGATTTTATTTACTTTATAGGTGTAACTATCTTTGTCTCTGTCTTTGCCTTGGTGTATTCCTCTCCCTATTATTATTTATGCATTTATTAAGCGCCACTATATAAAGACTTTGCATCAATTGATGGCGAGGAGCAATTGCGAGTGAAGGACTTGCTCAAGGTCCCTACACGGTAACCGTCTCGGAGGAGGCTCGAACCCGTATAAGCTCCGAATTACAAGCTGAGCGCTCAATCCAATATGCTACCGTGCCCCAATGGCTATGTCCATGGCTGTAACTGTTACCTTCCACATGAACATCTCTGTACTCTCTCTCTCTGTCTCTGTCTCTCTCTCTGTCTCTCTCTGTCTCTCTCTCTCTGTCTGGCTCTCTCTCACACACACACCCTCTGCCTTTCGCATCTGTTCTTACGTGTGAGAGTGTATATGTATTTTCACCACTTCCTCCCTGTTTGTTCTGTTTCTTTCTGCATATCTGCTGATGCCTTTACATGGACAGACAGACAGACAGACAGACAGACAGACAGACAGACAGACAGACAGACTCTTAGCCAGCTTTTAAATGCATGTATGTTTTTGATCTTATATCTAAACAACGATTCCATTTCACAGTTGGTTTGCACATGTTCAGACCCATGCGCTCTTTCAGGTCATGATGAGCGGCTTATCTTCGATATTTTGGCTACTTTGGCGGTTAGACCGGACGTAAGTGTAGAGTCTTGGCTCAACGAAAAGCTAGATCTTCTAGCCCGTTTATTTTGCAATGCTGCACGTATTGTGATAAACATACCGAGAAAGGGCGGATTAATTTCGGATAAAAGCAAATAAAAATGGTAAGGGAAACAGCTCCCAACACAAACAACCAAAGAAAAAGTGTCAGAATGAGCAGTGGTCGTCATTTTCTCTCTTCTCCATGGCATGAGTGCAGAGGCGGCTTGCGTGATCGGGTGTTCAGCTGCCATTCAGATGGCCGCCGATCTTAAGTAGATCCCGGCCGAAGACCGTCTGGTCCCTCGTGTGCATGTGGAACTTGTTTCGCATTCCATTCTCGAGCCCCGAAGGAAGGCGTCCAGTGCATCAGAACGAGCACTGGCCGCAGATGAACCAGGCACGAAGCAAATTGAATAGCGAAAGAAGAAATGGCGGCGCAGAAATCCGGTCGAAGTAACGATTTGTCAAAATGAAGAATGGACTGACAGAGAAGGCGGAGGAGTATTAGAGCGAAGATGAAGAAAGGATGAAGATGGAGGAGGAGGAGGAGGAGGAGGAAGAGAAAAAAGGACGAGAAACTGCAGGATTAGGAGGAGAAACAGAAGACCAAGACGAAGAAGGAGGAGGAGAAGAAGAACAAGAATAAGAAGAACAAAAACAAACATAAAGCTACGAAGACGGCTACGATTGATAACATTGATTACTATTTACATATAGAGTTATATTTATATTTAATTCGTATATATAATATTTCATTTATCCAGTACAACATTGGAGGCCAATAAAACGTTTTCTTAATGAGAGACTGATTATTGTTAAGCGCTTGCAGCTCTTTTCATTTAAGACTGGAATGCTATCATCACATTCATAATCAACGCTATAGATTATCGTATTTTATTTTTACTAACCAGACAGTGTCCATGAGACAATCTCCATATCATAAGATTCCATTTTACTTTCCTCACTTATTCCCTTCTGCCGCCTAATGATCCGTTTCCCTTTCACTGTCCGTTCATCTCTTCCTCCTTCTCGTCCTCCTCCTCCTCGTTCTCCTCCTCTTCCTTCTCATCCCAACTCTCATCCCTGTTTTTCTTCTTCCCTCCGAGGCTTCTGTCTGCTTTCTCCACCGATCGCCAATTTCAATATTCCGACCAAGTCATCCATCTCGTCGTTGGAAAGGGACTTCTTTCCAGAATATCAATCCACTTCGATCAACTTGAGCGCCGATCTTCGGCCATGTTCTCTATCGACGTATTTGCACCCGGTGCCCGAAACCCCTCCTCACTTTGCTTCTTCCTCCTTCTTCCTTCTCTCGTTCTCTCCATCCTCATCCACAGACAATCGCCCTCCGGTTCCTTCCTTATAGACCGATCAATACGCCTAAATACCATCTTTAGTCTCGTTCTCTCATCTTCCTATTCTTCTCCATTGCTTCCTACTTCTTCTCCATTCACTCTCCCTCTCTGATTTCTCCTCTTTCTTTTCCTTCATCTCTTTCTCCTCCTCCTGCTTCTGCTCCCGCGGTTCCTTCTGGCGCTCACATTTCTCGACAATTCGCTGCCAACGATTGGATTTCCGGCGAGATTTGTCTGCGACAGATTATCCGAAGACGGATTCTTCCGTGAGACTTATTTGTGCAGATGGCATTGGCCATACAACCCCGCCCTACCTAAAACTCTCCTTACCTCTTTCTCTCTTCTTCCCTACCCTATCTCCTTACCTCTCGTACTTCTTCGCTCCATTCCTCCATTTCTTCTGCAATTTTCTCTCTATCCATTCATCTGTCCGTCTGTCCAAGCATAACTTCCTTTTCTCTCCTACCTGTTTTCTCTCCACTTCGTTTTCTTGCTCTTTACTTCCTCCTTTCTTCTCTCCATCGATTTCTCTGTCCTTCTCTGCAGTGTCTTGCTTCTGCTGCATCTCTTGCTCCGTCCCGTTCTATTCGCTCTAATGTCCACTGCCTTCTTGCACTTTATATAGCCAATGTCTTTCTCTGTCTCTGTGTGGATGTTTCTCGTCTCTTTCATCGGTGGCCGGGACTTCCCGTAGTACACTCATACATTATGACGACTGAAACTGAAATCCGTTCGAGAACAGAATGACTAACTCTTCTTTACGACCAGTTAAAGTTGTTTATGAATGGCTGGCCGGGGCACTCCAACACGACCTGCCAAGCGTGGCCGACAAGAGCTTCAAAGCCGGACCTCAAACACGTCGACGTAGCAAGGGACGACATGTTAATGGTTCGGGATGTTTTAATTTGGCCATATTTCGTTTTTGAGCTGCCTGCAGGGAGACAGAGATAAATAGAGCTAGCAGTGCAGGAAGACAAGCAGACAGCCTGAGACATATGCAGAACCTCATAGAGAGAAGGAGAAGCAGAAACGAAGAGAACTTAGAGGCAAAGATAAGCAGACAGAAACGTACGTAGAGAAGGCAGTCAGGTAGGCAGGAAGAGGAGGCAAACAGACAGGTGAAGATTGCATCAAGGGACAGAGTGTTGTAATGCGAAGAAGTAGGAGTCATCACAGCAGCAATAGGAGAAACACTAGAGTCCTGAAGGAAGAAAAAAATTTGAGAGAGAGAGAGAGATAGATAGATAGAGAGAGAGAGAGAGAGAGAGAGAGAGAGAGAGAGAGAGAGAGAGAGAGAGAAACTTGATGGCGGAGACTCGCAGATATGCACAGACATCATTAATCGGTTGTGATTAGGAGGAAACTCGAGAAGAGACTTTGTTGCAAAGAGCGGACACTGATTGTAACTGCAGCTGTAGCAGAACATTAGTATAGAGCGTCTTTGAGTCTCTGAATGTCAATAATTTCTCGGCTTACATGTAGCCATTTTGCTTGATTTTCTCCGACAGAACAAGTTATCGGGTCCGTCTTGGTGTCATAGATTGATTTCTTGTACTTTTCATAAATGTTCTTGATTTACATTGTACTGGTTTGTATTTGTCAGTGTCAAATTATCCGATGAAGCAATACGTTTGTCGCTAAAGTGCCTATGTTCGTGCGCTATATGGCGTTATTTGTATAGCGCCTTTCTATGCAAGGAATGTCTTGATAAGTCGAATTATGTGTTATTGTTCAGACATGCACTTGGAATGCTTAGCGTCGTGGAAAGACGGCTCTGATATGTACTTCTATGGACAATTTCTGTCCGACGAATTTGTCTCAAAGGAGGACCGATACCGCTGCTTCGTAAGTTCATATTTAACAGCTGGACTTTGAAGTAATGTAACAACATTCTTCTAATGTTCTGTATGTTTAGTTTCTTTGCGTACTAAAGCAACATACAATCACACAGTTTAAAATGAATCTCGTCATCGGCTGGCATTCCAGATGTCGCATTTCTGCAGCTGCTTCCTCGAAGGAGAACAGGAAGGAAGGAAGATCGCAGACAGCGAGAAAGAGGAGGCTGAAAAGAGCATAAAGGACTCTTTGCAGAAAGAAACACGATGCAATAGATCAGTCAATTACAGTTTCCGGACGTCCATCCGTCGTCATTCTGCGTTTTCATATTTCCCCGACGACAAAGTAGCTGTCACGTAAACACGTGTCGACGGAGCTGCAGGACGAGTGACGCCGACCTTCGCCTGGAACCAGAAGCTCTTCCCGATTGCAAGTCGTCGACTACGATCCATTGCAATATCTGATGTGTATTTTCACCCGTCGACCGCAGACTGTAGACACGCACACTGTGTTTGCCGTAGCCGATTGAAAACCATCGCCAGAATCTGATGAAAGCGAGAACAGCAAATAAACGAGAGACAGAATTACTCACTCAAATACACATACACATACACATACGTAACAAGTATGCAAGTGATATGTATGTTGACATTGTTATGTGTGTGTATGTATAGAAGTTCAATTATATATCTATGGAATTATTTTGTTTATCGTCATCTTCGTGAGGCAGAAAAGAGTCAAGGCAACAGCTTAAATGCTTTTTAATTTTAGTATTTTTACTCGATTAGGAAGAACGATTTTGAACGGAGCGAAGGAGATGACGTAGGGCGCAATAGAAATTTGATATTCATTCACATCGGGCCGTTATGTTTGAGCAATCTTGCGAAGACATAGAAATTTGTCGTCTCTGTCGTCCTTCTGGAGTTCTAGAAATCTCGTTATGTCATCAGTAATTGAGAATTCATAAAAGGCCCTTTGGGATTCGACATCCAGTGATTCATTCCAGTGCCTTTCACCCTATAGGCGTAAATCATTGTCGCTAAAACTCTCGCGTAAGCCTTTACCAGTGCGGCTAATCGCCGCTAAAGAAAACTCAGCCAAGTTATCATTATTGTTGTTGTTTTTGTTATTATTGTTATTATTAATTAGGAACTTCTATAGCGCCGATGTATAATGCACAGGCATTAACTGATGGCGTACCAAACCAAGTTGTAATCAGGTCAACACCAGAAGGTTAGTCCACAGAGGCAGGGAGTCAGCCTATGGTGGATAAACCAGGTTGCAACTAGTGGCGCAAACTCCTTGAAATAGAACACAAAAGTTCTGCAAATTGAGATTTTACTTATGAAGGCAGTTCTGTCGATACCAGAAACGCATATGATTCTTATGTCAATATCCGAAGCAGCATTCCACGTCCTAATTATCCTTCCTGAACATTGCTAGATGGTGCATAAGCCAATTAAATATGCTGCACTGGGAAACGGAAAGCCAACTTACCCCACATTTTCGAAGAATAATAATAGATTTTTTAGGATATCTTCTTGTGCATGTGCCAAATTAAGAAGTACGTTTTCGCCAATGCATGAAGGTCCGTGAGAAGATACGGGATTTCAAATGTCAGATTGTATAAGAATTTCCTTTGCAGATGTATGTAGAATACGGGACGCTCGTCTATTTGTCAATGTCTGCGGACGCCACCTGTCGAGGTTTACGAAGTCCGAAAGACGGACCTCTCGTCATGGAACTCACTGGAGGTAGATCACTGTCTGCCATCTACAGCTTTATTATTTACTGATTATTTATTTATTTTATTTATTTTATTTATTTTATTTATTTTATTTACTTTATTTATTTTATTTATTTTATTTATTTCATTTATTTCATTTATTTTATTTATTTATTATTTATTAATTATTATTAAATCTGCTACTGTACATATGTATGCATATATGTATGTATGTATGTATGAATGAATGCACGTATGTATGTATGTATGTATGAATGTATGCACGTATGTAATGTACAGTATGTATGTATGTATGCATGTGGGTAATGTAACAAACAGGGTGGATAGCAACAGCAAGAGAATGGGTCTCAAAATCAACGTGGAAAAAACAAAAACAATGGTAATTGGAAAACATCATGAGGATTTACAGATAAGAATAGAAAAAGGAATATTAGAGCAGGTTACCAGATTCGTCTATCTTGGAGGACTAATAACAGAAGATGGAAAATGTGAAGAAGACATCAAACGAAGAATTGGATTGGCGTGTACAGCATTCGGAAAACTAGGAAAAATGTGGAAGGCAAGAAACATCTCCATCGGAACAAAGATGAAACTCTATCATACCTTAGTAGAACCGATATTACTATACGGATCAGAGTGCTGGTGCTTGAGAAAAGAAGACGAACGGAGACTATTGGTGGCAGAGATGGGCTGGCTAAGAAGAATAATAGGCAGAAGCAGAAGAGAAAAGATCAGAAATGAAAAAACACGAGAAGAACTAGGAGTTGATGAAACAATAGTAGAAACAATCGCAAAGAGAAGACTCAGATGGTTTGGGCATGTGATCAGAATGACGCAACAAAGACTACCAAACGCTGCATTGCACGGACACATAGAAGGAAAGAGAAGCAGAGGAAGACAACGAAAGACCTGGATAGATAACGTCAAAGAAGATCTGAGAGAAAGAGGCACAAGCTTGACTGAAGTTAGAGAAACAATCAGGAATAGAGAAGTTTGGAGAAGTTTCATAAAGGCCTCATCGCCATGAATGGCGGAAGAGAAGACAGAAGAGAAGATGCATGTGGGTATGTATGTATGCACGTATGTATGTATGTTATGTATGCATATATGTATGTATGACTGTATGAATGTATGCACGTATGTATGTATTGTATCTATCTATGTTTGTAGCATGTATGTATGCATGTTTCTGGCTATTTATTGAGCACCTTTAAAGAGCCTCACAGAAACAGTAAAACTTGGATATATAGCAGATCTAACTAACTGGGTGCGATTTAATGCGGGGGTTGAAATGTTCTTGAGGTGTCACTGTCGGAAAGTACGTATAAAGCTTCCTTTGACATAAGTGATCGTGATGAATGACATGATCGGCGGGTATGATGCTGATAGTGTTATTAGCGGCGGTGTTGCTGGCGCTATTGGTGTAATTGACTGTGTTGTTGTTGGTGTTCTTGTGTCACTTATAATGTTTTGGTGTTATTGCTGGTGGTGATGATGGTAACGGTATGAAAATAATACTAAAGTGATTTGATTGTGATAATCTAATTGTTTGCCTTCTGCAACAGACTTCAATAGACAACAGACCTTATGTCTATTACCTTCTGCAATAGACTTCAATAGACAACATACCTTACGTCTATTACCTTCAGCAATAGACTATGGTGTCAAACAATGGCGCAATACAATCTTAAACAAACTCCCATCTCTTTCTCAACAGCCTATAAAAGGTATAGTAACTCTACTAAAACAGATATACATCTTCCATCAAACCAACTGTCATTGACCGACTGGGTAGAGCGGATCGACTTAAGAACATGTTTCTGAAAATGCAGCACAATCAGTTTTACTGATGTGGGCATTGGAAGCATTGATAACAACAGTAATTCCCATAAAACGTTATTGATGTTAACAACAGTAATTCCCATAAAACGTTATTGATGTTATCCCTAACATGTGTTATTTGATATCAGATTTAGCTGACAATATCGAAAATAGTAACATACAATAGTAAGACGCCAGTTATCTTACTTTACCATAATATACATCGCCTTCAACCTCGTTTTCGACATGTCTTATATCAACGTACATATCATTGCACTTCACTGTTTCGTGCCGCAGCACGTTCTCGGGCCACCGGCTTATCAGGTGTGGCCCATGCATTTGCATTGAACGTCTCTGTCTCTTCTTTCTGGATTCGAATACCTGTGAGTTCTTAAAAATGTGTTGTCAAGTCACATAACGAGTGAGAAAAGGTCTTACTTTGCTGCTTAAATCATTCAGCTTAGAATACATTACTTTACTTCGTCGTGAATTTGGCTTAAGCTGGAGAATAAACGGCAAGTCCTACAGCGCACTGGTCCCGTGTCCAAGACCTTGCCGAATCAAATGAAGAAATTATTTTTTTACATCGCTGTGTCTTTCTTTTCGACGTTACAGACTCACATGGTTGGCCTACTGCGCAGTGTGAATTTCCTCGCTGGTTCAATGCCAGTTCGCCGTGGTCCGATCTCTCCGGAAGGCATCACTACTCGTTACAAGATGGCGGTTGGCTTGGCTCCGGAATGATCCTTAACTACTATCGGCGAACAAGCGATGGACACCACGTACTCTCCAGCTTCAAGTGCATGAGAACGATCTATGGACAAGTCAGCGGCGAACATGACGCCATCTTGATGCTAACGCACGTCCTCGACGACTGGTGAGTTACTGCTGTATTACAATACACTATACTACACTGCATAACACTGCATTACATTTCAATACGATAAAACACACACTACGTTTCATTATAATACGCAGCAGTCTCACATAAGGCTGAATGACAGAAAGGAAGGAAGCGCGATGTTGGAGTTACTGAGGAAGCTGAAGAAAGAGAAAGACCTTAATGATAAAGGACTGATGATAAGGAAGACTGGTGCCCGACAGACTTCCTTCCGCAACGGTGCATGAAAGTGCATTATGAAACGAACACATGAAATGTGCTAAGGGTTAACCAGGCACGGATTAAGATGATCCTGTTGATAAATGAACTCATAGGACAATACAACAGAAAGGTAGTCTTTCACTTAATAACAATGGCACGTTAAAGGATAATTCAGGTAAATCGCAAACACTACTGTCGCAATTGAACAACTGGAAGCATTTTCTCTTCCTGTTTGCAGGGCTTGAAATTGCACCTGATACAAAGGGATTCGAACCCCAGAGGCAGAGGTGAAAGATAAACGTATCATCGCTAGGTCACGCCTTTGTAAAAATATCCCTCAAGATTACAAGCAGATAACAATATATTGGACTCGAAACCATCTTACTTTATAAACCTCACGTAATTGAAAAATCTTCCTATAGAATATGATCCATGCCATGAATTGTACATGGAATCTGTATTCATTGATGTACTCAAGCCTATTTGTTTTTTAAATATTATCTGACATGTTTCGCATTTTCATCTCTCTGCCATCTTCAGAAGAAATCTGAGTGAAACCGTTAGACCACATAGCTGCCCACATTACACGTAATCACATTAATACCTGCCCTTCTAATTATTAGCCTACTAATTGTAAGCCTAAACGTCTTTTATCTTCATATATTCACAGTCAGCCTCGTTACCAGTGTCTCCGGTTGCAACGACGACATTTCTATGTTGTCCAGTTGCAAAAAGGTAATCTTATTTTAATGATACTAATTATATTAAAATTATTATTCATTAACATTATTATTATTCAGCAGTATTATCTTCAAATAAAAGAATCCAGGATGTCGGAAACCTAACTTCTTAACTTGGTCTTTTAAGGTATAGGCCCTAATATTAGGCTGACAGATTTTGCATAGTTGTATTTATAGCAGTTATGATCTATTCTTGCTTCTCAATCGCCACAAAGGTCAGCTTTCACTTGTCTAGTAAGTAGGCACCATGATGCCAGTTGACGACGAGGAAGGCGATGATGTGATGTTGTTGTTGTTGTTACTGATGATGATGATGAAATTACAAAGAAGAAGAAGAATCAGAAGAAAGAGATGATGATGATGATTATAATGATGTTGATGACAATGCTGATATCGGTGGTGCTTCCGGTTGTAGATAGCCATGTTCTAACGTCTTTGTGGATTCTAAAATGCGCCATATAAATATTGAGATACTTTTATGATGATGATGATGGGTGAATAAGAACAAGAACAAGAAGAACAAGAAAACAAACAGCAGCAGAAGATGATGATGACGACGATTACGTTAATGCTGCTGCTGCTACATATGCTGTCCAAATTGACGATAGCCATGCCAACGACGATGGTTGGCATGGCTATCGATGTCGATGGCAATGCCACTTGTGTACCTTGTTACAGGAGATTATATCATGGATCCCAATCATCGATGTTCCAAAGCCGACTTCGCTGATCAACATGCCAGTCAGATCCTCGTGTGTATGTCTAATTCTCGTGTGTATGTCTACCTATACAAACCTGATTATTTAGATTTGTGCCTTGAAGGAGTAGATTGGCGGTTTGCAAAAGCATCAGCCTTTCACTGTTTTGTCTGTCCCCAAGCTGTTTTGTTGGAAGCAAGCAAGCGGCATGAGAAGGTTGTCGTTTAACTGGACTCCTATTGTTGTATAACGGACTGTTTTTTTTGTCTTCTTGACAATTCAAGCAGTGGCTGTAGATGCTATAATCTCCGCACAATGTAAGCTCATTATGACTATTATTGATACTGGCAAATTATAACAGGGCAGCTAGTATTATACCTACGTGGCCTTGTTTAATTTTGCCTTGTCTTGACTTGGCTTACCCTCCACTACCTTCCGATGATACTAGACTACATTATATTACGTATGGTAATGCGACAGCTATACCTCTACAGTCAAAGACCTTTTGCATGAGTGTAGGTAAATTGGCTACAATTCCGCTAATGATTCCCCGGCTTTTGAAGACGCTCATTTCCATAGGTGCCGTAAATAAAATCCTCAGTAAAATGATTAGCAGTGCAACATCACAATAACCGAATTAATTTAAGTACGTATGCAAGTATGAAAGTATCAACAGACTCACTCAGTGTAGTAGTTGGAGGTAAGAAGAAAGAGAGGACAGCTAATCACAGGCAACTGATACCAGTATCTGCTTTACGTTAGAGGCTGTGTCAGCGCGTAGGGCGTAGGGCGTATGTCTGTTCGCTCCGTTCAGACAAGGAGATGGAATCTTAATTAACTGCAAGTGATCCACTACCCAGAGAGCGAATGCAGAACCAGAGAAATAGATACAGAAAGTCAGACGGGTAGAGATGCAGAGATCGATCGAAACGAAGTCAGTTAAATGTGGAGATCAACAGAGCAAGACAGAACCGGTCAGAAGGAGACCTGAATAACTAAGACTGGAAGCGTCCAACCAAACAGACCATCCGGGGGGAATTCTATAAATATTGGCCAATAAAAATCTAACACATATTGCTAAGCAAAAGATCCCGCTGACAGGACCCATCTTGGTTAGTCGAGGTTCAGAGAGAGAGAGAGAGAGAGAGAGAGAGAGAGAGAGAGAGAGAGAGAGAGAGAAAGTTCGCTCTCGGAAATAGAACGCAGTTAAAAATGCAGACAAGTTAGAGTCCAGCGTCTACTGGCGCTGTGGTCAATCGTTATGGGTAGAAATAGATTTAAAGTTTGTCGTAGGCTAACGTCCTCGCTCGCTCCATAAGGTAATTCTAATGAACGAGAAACGCTCTCGCGGTGTCAGACATTGAATTGAAAGACATTCGTATGCAGAATGAGATAATCGAATTAAATGATAAAACTGTACAATGTGCGATGAGGGAAAAGAACCTTATCACATCACTATCACTAACCTTCAGCATGAGGTGGTTAAACGATCTTTTTATTGCCCTAGTACAGTAACTGTATCTACATGTATGCCTGCGCCAAGGACCTTGATGAGTTGTTTCACTAGTCGCTTCTAGAAACGTACCGCCTGCCAAAACACCTCGTGCCTTTTCTCCTGCTAAGTAAACGGCGAGGCAGGAAGATGAATTGCAGCATGTTGGAATTCCGTGAATAATAAGTTATTTGCCTTTAGTGGATGAGACTCTGTGAAAGGTTTCATCTGCGGCCTTAGTTAATTAGACTTGCATTGATCGCATAATTAAGAATTAATTAAGAAGCACCGGACTATTGTGCTTTAGCGTACAGCTCATCTTTCATCAAATTTTCTTAATTAAGAAATATTTTGTGGTGTTATGTCGCTGCACATTCTACTTGTAATAAAATATTCTGAATTCGGTGATCTCTACAACTTTAATTTGAACTTCACTGACAATATTTGAAAACGCTTTTGTAGTTTGTGCGCTTGTTATTGTGTTACTGGGACAGTTCATCTTCATTTTCCTGCCTTTGGGAGTAATTAATTGCTCATTACATTCCAAAATAATACACATATCGTTGCAGCGCAACATTTGAGAACTGGGTCGTGCCCTTTTGAGGGTAAATATGGTTCGTTGCCAGACGAAGCGGGGTGCCAGCTGGAAGTAACAGCTGGCTGCGAGGCCAAGTCTCGAATGGACATCACTTCCTCGTGCCAAGCACATCCAGGTATCGTAAACTTGAAAATTTCTAAAGTGTTACTTAAAAGCTCAGCGCTGGGCACCAGCTTATTCATGACCGCTGCCCGAAGTCAGAGGGGTTGTCCAGATCTACCATGCACAGCCATCTCTGCAGTGTCTCTAAAATGACGACCCAACTACTTTAAGCAACCGTGTGATATCGAACGGTTCGTAATCGTAATCGTAAACTCCAAATTTTTAAAGCGCTACTTAAAAGCTAAGCGCAGGGCACCAGCTTAGCCACTAGCGCTGCGTCAAGTCAGAGGGTGTCCAGAGATACCATGTCAAGAACCAAGTCCGGTTGCCAGAAGACTAGAGAGAGAGAAGGAGGAAAGGAGCTGTTAGGGTTGGTTGCGTTTCTCCTGGTTGCTCATGGCAACTGGGTCGTGTGATCTTACGATAAGAGTTTGAGACTTATCGAAGCTACGTAAAAGACTTCGATCGTCGTCATAGTCCATGAGGAAAGTCTTGGTGAGACGAAGGACCAGAAAAGCCGATCATTCATCAGAGACAACTGTGGCTCAAGTGATTCGTGCATCCCAACGAGGGAAGTATTTTAGTATAGACATGAATTAAGTCGGTAATCTGATGCTGGATTAGGCAAGGCTAGCAGAGAACAAGCTTAATACGTTTGATATACTGTATGGATGAATTGTCTTTGTGAATAACTGTTGGATGTGAATATTGGTTCTGTGTTGACATTAAATAATTTCACTTATAACTGAAAGAGCTAAATACCTTGCAGCACAGATTACAATGTTCAACATTCTATAATTACAGTAAATCCAAAGCATTATGATCATTGTGTGCAGGCAGCTTACCACTGATAGGTGCCGCATCCGTCTGGTACATTTATGTAGCACCAGTAGGAGGTAACTCTGTCACGTTAACACATTCCAGCCGTGAATGTTAATTAATGTAAAGAAAGTCTGTTTATGGCTTCTTTGACAGTCGTCGGTTAAACGAAATTTTTAATGAAAATCGATGTCATGAAACATTCTTGTGTAAATAAAGAAGTTGCGAAGGAGATGAAATGATCAGTTGAACTCTGGTGACCCCGTCGTCTTGGCCGGTGCTCGGTCGAGCGTAAATCACGAGCGCATGTGGTTGGTTCCATGTCTTTAGTTCTCCGTCTTTCCTGCCTTCTCTGGTGGAACGAACACCAGACGCTGTTCTTCCTCGCTCGACTGCATCCGAACAACGACTCCGAACGAATCATGTGCTACGTAAGATCGTCATCATCATAATCGTCATCAGTTATCATCACACCGTCATCATTATCACTGTCGTCGATATCATCGACATTATCATCACCAATAAATAATTATCTTCATCGTCAGCGTCGTCGTCATAGTCTTCATTATCATCATCGTTATCATATCGTCATTATGACTGTTGTCAACGAATCGCATCATCATCACGTCGTCGTCATCATCATCATCATCATGATCAATTATCACAATTATATTATTATAAACGTCGTCATCGTCGTCCATCGCTATCCCAACAATATGGTGGTTACCGTCATCATTTTAAGCGTCGTCATCGTCGTGGTGATATAAATGTCAGGGCGTTCATCATCGCAAACAGTATTCACATGATTAAAAACTGCTGACTACTTGTGAATCATAACTATTCCTCTTTTTATTGATTGCTAGTAGTTTAAAGCATCAAACTGTAACTGTTGCGTTGACTATCAATTGGTAACTGCTTACCTTAATTATTATAATATCTATCTGTTAACTTCTTAAAACTAAGAGTTCCTCGTCTAGCTCATATATAATGTTAAAATTTCTATAGCGCCGCTATTTTGAATGCAGAGCGCACCAGTCTAAGCGAAATCGCATTTCACAATTACCATCCATTACACAGAACAGTGCTAGTAGTGCCGTTATAGGCCTCTAATGCAAATACCGCCCCAATCGCCGAGTTAAAGTTGGTGCTACAGATAAATGGAAGGTACAGTGTACTGCAACGTAATGTAGGCCTAATATAATACAGATGTGTAAATCGTACGGCTGAGTTATCCACCAGATAAATATGCTGTTCCTATCGAGTGTATGTGGTCGGGCGGCTACGTAAAGACATTAGAGGCATTATGAGTTGTATTAATTCGGATGATTTATCTGCTTATTTATCTGATAGCTTCTTAGTCCTGTGAGTAACGCCACTGAGATCGTTCAAGATCGAAGATGCAGTCAGGGGCTGTCGAATTCTGCAACTGGACAAAGTGAAAGATATCGCTTCAGCAATTATCTCGGTCAGAATCACGACTCAGAAACAGTGAATTCTTTTCAAATCTGGCCCTCGTAAGATTAGCTATACTAAAATAGCTTCCATACACTGTAAGGCATCAAACTGCGAAGGCATGGCTTCTTCGGCAGAATGGCCATTGCGAGCTCTGAGGCTGTGGGTCACAGCTTCAAGTTGAATGAAGGATGGAAGAACGCAAGGACAGGACGAAGTAAGAAGGGACAAAGAAGGAAAAAGGGAAATGGACGGACGGATGAATACTTTGAATCACTCATCACTTCGTCCACTCCTTTTTTCGTGCTCTCTCTAACTCGAACGCTCATTAAATCATTCTATCATTTCGCTTTAATGCTTCCCGTAATTCTTATTAAATCATTAAGTAATTCTGTAAATAAATCCATATTCTAACTGTTTTCTTTACGTGACTTTTCGCTAAATATCAGCTGAGCTGTCGCCTAGCATATGGATTTCCAAGAAAGACGCCGGAAACAGCTTGTTTGGTCTTAAGGGTCTCAGCCAACAGAGGCCAATTCCAAACTAATTCATGAATTAGATTGTAAACTGTCATTACATAAAGTGAATTCATTGTATTTTACT
Organism: Norana najaformis; assembly: GCA_964023275.1. Taxonomy (NCBI): domain Eukaryota; kingdom Metazoa; phylum Annelida; class Clitellata; order Crassiclitellata; family Hormogastridae; genus Norana; species Norana najaformis. The sequence goes on from OZ029914.1 coordinate 27,788,487, forward strand.
GAACATGTGTAATTAATTAATTGTGCAATTAGACGAGTGTCCTGTGGAGACGATGATTCATTCCGAGGTCGCCCGTGGACAGATGATCATCGACCAGGACGAGTATATTCCGGAAAACGGATACAGATACGTCATCAGCGGCGAAATGTCCAATCTAGATCAACTACTTCCGGTTCAAACGCCAGCTGACCCCTCCGGACAGAGTGGCATTTCCGGTCAGAGCTCGACCTCCAGTGGATGGTTGTTCGTTCTTGTAACAGTTTTGCTGAGTTTACTTCTGCAGCGTTATGGTCACGATCTGTCCATAAGGTGATGAATGACTGACCAGTTATGACGCTGAACATACATGTCTCCAGTGCCAAAGATTCTGCATTGTACCATATATCGAAAGTGAAACTGCAAAAGCGTTGTCACTGAAACGGAATCTTCATAATGAAAAGCAAAAAACCTGTCAATTCCGATGCGAGTATTATTTGAAACTATGTCTAGCCTTTCCCATGTATATATAATATCGTTATTATAAATATATGTATATTTAAATATATTGCTTTATGGGTTGATACAAGCGTAACCGGTAGAGTTTTGTAGAAGAGATCGCGATAGATGCACATAGTATCGATGCATTAAATTTCAATTTGCATGGTTATTTAAGTAAAATCGTTTGAAAAGCATCTTATTATTTTAGCATCGTAATCAAATGATCGTAATCATTATCATCTGTGTGATCATTGTCACTATCATTATTGCCGCTATAAAAACATACAAGTATACAAAAATACACAGATGTGCCATTTTTATATAGACAATGCGTGCTTAAATAAAAATTAGCATTTAACACAATACAATGACATTAATTTGCATTGATAATTAGCCCATTCTTCCTCGCCGCATGCCACTAGATCAATTTAGAGCTCTGTTAGCATGACGAATGCCACCTTTTGAGCTCTGTATATCTTTCTGCACACTATTGCATGTTGTTAAAAGACAAAGACAAAAATTCAAGCAAAATCTTGGCAATGTAGCCACATAACTCCTTTTTAAGCCTCATAACTGTGCTCTTTGTAATCTTAACTTACTTCACAATAAATACATAGAGAGAAGCCAAATTTGTCCTCTGCGGTGTTACCAGCTACCCAAGGGCTAGCCGGTAAATTCTTGACCTTCTTTTGCAGACAAAATTTCTGGTATAAGGCTGAAATTTGTTGATTACTCTGTGTGTGATAAATTTCTTCAGCCTAGTCTTTCACCTCCTGTCTTAGACCACTCTCAGCCAACAAACCTTGCAGCAGTTTGCAAGTTTAACTTTTCTTCATCTAACAAGAGTTGCCTTCTTGACACCATTCCAACTACTGTAACCTAGCTTCTTGTTGACATCACAAAGTCAAACTTGCAGAAACTCCAGAGAGTTCAGAACTTTTTGACCAGAGCGATAGCTGGTACGTCCAAATATAAGCACATAACCCTTGTACTTAAAACTTTGCACTGGCTTCCTGTTTAGCAAAAAATTCGTTTCATATTGGGACTTAGAGTTTATAAAAAACTAAACTTCGGCCAACCAAAAAAATTAAAATCAGTTCTGATTCCCAGACTTATCATTCGGCTGGTGGACCCAGATTTTGGAATTCTCTCCCTGTGTGTGCGTTCTGCTCAGTCACTTGTCTCATTTCGTTCTCAACTTAAGACTTGCCTTTTCAAATTGCTTATCCACCTAACGTAGGCTGCATCTCTGTCTCAATGGTCTGACTTTCTAGATATTGACCTGATTGCGGCTTGGCTTTGAAGTTGATTTTGTGCATTAGACACCAGTGCAGCAGAAGTTAATAATTACAATTGCAACAAATTAAGTCGAACCCGAAAAAGAGACAGGCGTAGTCATAAAGAGGCAGATTCATTTTAAAATACGACATTGGTGAATTAAAATACATAGCAGTTGACAATATGACACAGGCACACATATATATATGTATATATATGTATATGTATATTCATTTAACATATCGCTTTAATTAATTTCGTTATGAATATTGCTGTCGATACTCGACGGTAATGCAGGTTTTGATATTTCCTTTTTACAAGTGCCCCTGACTGCGAATATCGATCTCCTTGATCGATCTGTTTTTTATTTGGCTTCCTTGCAGAATATATGACTCTATGGTCCTAGGTGGAGAAGGTTCCAACTGGCTGACGCTCTGAAAGAACTGACCAATTCCTGCTTGTTTTTTTCCAACCGATTTGGTGCCATTGCGCCAAAAGCAAAAGTACTGGCGTTATGAAAAGTCGTTAAAATAGACTTGATTATCGGTTTAGTCTCGTATCCATCACTCGGATGTGTTGAATGGCATACTGAATGTAGTACTTCTGACGCTGGCGTACAAGGTGGATAGAGATGCGCGCTTCTGCAGAATCAGTCCATCTTCGTCAGAGGTCAGTTGCCTCGAACACACTAGAGCCACTTCATGCAGGAATAAGAAATGGTCCTAAACAAAAGCAGACCATAACCCTTTAGGCTAATATATATAAGGCTAAGACGCATGTAACCGTGGTCTCTGGTCCATTTAGTACAGTTAGACAGGACGGTAGGTCGGTTGGTGGTACATTTTGTACACTAGGCCTAATGTAAGAGACCGGATGCTTGCACGGTTATCCATTTAGCAAGTGGGCTAGGGAGAAGGGACAGTTTGCCAAGCAGTGCGTAACTGCTCTGCGCAGAATAGGTTAGATTCGATATCTTAATGCAACTTGTAATTTAGTTTATAGTCTATTCATAAAATTAGCTGTCATGCGTTACTAGGTAACTGATAGCAGAAGCCAGACACCTAACTGCGGTGTAGACCCCTCTGGATGTTATGATATTAAGTTCTTGTCGCATTTTTACATAAATTTCTCTTTTAACAGCTAAATAATTGGTTTTGACCTGTGAATTTTTATTTTAAGGATAAATTTGTCTCTGTCTCCTGATGAGATAAGCTTTAGTTATTTATTCCTTGCTTATATTGACTTACGCCCCATTCATCTTGTGAAATTCGGGACTTACGTTTTCTGTACTTCATTATCTGTATAAGTACAGCAGGTTCCCAATAACAATCTCTTAATTTATGAGTTAGGTCCACACTAACACTGGGTGGAACTTTATTATTTATATGCGTTAGTGAGTCGCCCAGGAACTAAAGAACCGATCTTTTCTATTTCGGTCATACCGTCTTAACTTGCTCTGCTCATGTTTCCTTATGATTCCAATTTCTGTGGCTCTGATTAATTATAGCTGCCCCATTACGGTGCTTGCGTTAATATTATATATTGTTCCTGTAACAACTTCTTTGCAAATCTGGTAGAGACAGGGCTCATATGAATTCACTTATGCATCGCTGCGTTCTAATCTGCTTTTAAACTTGGCTCAGGCCCATTCACTTTCCAGTTCAATCTTAAATGCTGTTGCTGTGTGATATCTGTAACATTGTTTTCTATCCTCTGTTTAATGCAAATTTATGTAGAACATCTTCGACTACTTGTCGCAGGCTGTCTTTGTATTTGCTTTTGTTTCTTTTGGCTTGTGATGCTGAAATAAATCCTGGATCAGTCACAATACAGAGTCTAGATATTGGTCAATTAAACGCTTGTCCTATTTGAAATAAAGCCGTGGCCCTACGTAATTTTCTGTGTGAGCATTACTTACAAACACTTGCCCTATATGAGACCTGGCTTCAACTTAATGATGCATCAGCATTCCATCCTGGTGTAACTCCCCAACCTTTTCTATCCTGAATGTGCCTAGGTGCAGTGATAAAGGCGAGCGAGGGACTGGCTTTTTTATGTCGTATCAAACACTGCATAGGTTCATTTTACCTTTTCCAGCAGCAAAGTCAGTTGATGTCCTGGCTGCTACTCTCATTTCTGACAACAAGCGGGTATTGCATGTGAACATTTATCGACCTTTAACAGCTCCTAGCGTAATTTTTTGTTCCTGAGGGATTAGACTTATCTCGGGTAAAAAATATTAATATTAATAATAATAATGACAATAACAACAACAACAACCAATACCAGATTATTGATGGCGGTCGGTCGATGAACTTTGACGTGTCTGCATGACAGACAGACATCGACTGTAACTTCAGCGAATATTCGGTCGATGATATTAAGGGCCGAGACAAACGATCCACTCTTGGTCGCTCCATCCCTGAAGACAGGAAAGACAGCCATGGAGCATTCTCTCAGCCAAAGGATTATCAAGGACTACCAGATGATGTACAGTTTACCAAAGAGAAAAAGATTGTAAAAACACCTGGATCCTTAAAGGAAAATGAAAAAAAACGAAGTTGAAAAGTAGTACAACGTTAAAACTAAGTTAGGATTAAAAGAAATGGTAAAGTTGCTAATACAGGTGTAAATGACGAATGGCCACTGCAGCTAAGGTAATGAAACTACCCTAACAGCAACTCTAATTTATTTTGAAGATATGGGGAGAATACGACAGTAAGCCCATACAGGTTTCAAATGTTCTACACATAGGCCCATAGGTAGGACATATGAAGCAAATAAGACCCGCCAATATGCTGAAGATATTATGAGAATATGGTAGTATTCCCTTATGGGCTTCAAATGTCCTACACATATGCCCATCATAGGACCCGCAAATATGTAAACTATATTATGAGAATATGACAGTATTCCCTTGTCGACTTCATATGTCCTACATATGGGTCCACATGCCTGTCCATATTCTCACCATATCTTCAGCATATGACGTTTATCTTGGGGTATAGTAAACGACTAACATGCACTGAATGACGATTCTTTCAGCTGTGGGTTGTGCTTCTAGCCAGTCGGCCAACTGCTTTCTCAGCTCCAGAAGCATGTCTATGTCTTCAGGCCGGAAAGGTGATTTATTCAGCCAACTTTTTAGTTGGAACTGCTGCACCGATAGCGATTCCCTTGTTTTCTGTATAAAAACGACAGCTTATATGTTGTTTAGTGAATGAGATATTAGTTAGCAATAGTAATGGTAGTAATAGTAGTAGTAGCATTAATAATAACAATAATAATAATAATAATAATAATAATAATAATAATAATAATAATAATAATAATAATAATAATAATAATAATAATAATAATAATAATAATAATAATAATAATAATAATAATAGTCTCTGGACAAATTTTTGCACCACCTGAGGGATTATACCTACCTCGGGTAAAAATAATAATAATAGATATGTTTCATAAATGAAGTGAAGTAACAATAGCAGGCAGACGACTTCGAACTTGTATTCGTTTTATAATATAAACATTAACAATAGATTTGTTTCATAATTGAAGTGACTTAACAATAGGCCTGTTTCTGATTCATAATTGAAACGAATTAACAATAGACTTGTTTCATAATTGAAGTGATGTAAAATAGACCTGCATTCATAATTGAAACGAATTAACAATAGACTTGTTTCATAATTGAAGTGACGTAACAATAGGTCTGTTTCTGTTTCATAATTTAAACGAATTAACAATAGACTTGTTTCATAATTGAAGTGACGTAACAATAGGTCTGTTTCTGTTTCATAATTTAAACGAATTAACAATAGACTTGTTTCATAATTGTAGTGACGTAACAATAGGCCTGTTTCTGTTTCATAATTTAAACGAATTAACAATAGACTTGTTTCATAATTGAAGTGACGTAACAATAGGCCTGTTTCTGTTTCAAAATTTAAACGAATTAACAATAGACTTGTTTCATAATTGTAGTGATGTAAAAATAAGCCTGCATTTCATAATTCAAACGAACTAATAGGATTGTTTCATAATTGAAGTGACGTAGCAATAGGCCTGTTTCTGTTTCATAATTTAAACCAATTAACAATAGACTTGTTTCATAATTGAAGTGACGTAACAATAGGCCTGTTTCTATTTCATAATTTAAACGAATTAACAATAGACTTGTTTCATAATTGTAGTGATGTAAAAATAAGCCTGTATTTCATAATTCAAACGAATTAATAGGTCTGTTTCATTATTGAAGTGACGTAACAATAGGCCTCTTTTTGTTTCATAATTTAAACCAATTAACAATAGCAAAACATCCGCCGCTTCGAGACACGCCAGGGACATTACCATCGGCTCCTGACATGCCCGCTCCTCATGTAACCGAAAATGAGGTCTTGCCCGCAGTCCGTTCCTTCCCGGCGGGTTCGGCGGGGGGTCCTGATGGAGTTCGCCCCAGCACATCCTCGACGTAGTAAACTGCAAAGAAGTTGGCCCTAACCTGGTGACATCGTTGACTTCCCTTACTAATCTTCTGCTGGCAGGGATATGTCGAGATGATATTATTCCATATTTGTTTGCGGGCACCTTGTTCGCCCTCAGGAACAGATAGGGGGAATTCACCTAATTGCCATTGGTTACTATTAGCAACGCTTGGCTTCTAAATGTGCTAACGCTTTTGCCGTTGTTCAGCTGTCTGACTACTTCGCTCCTTTCCAACTATGGGTTGGGACTCCAGGGGGCTGTGAGGTGGCGGTGCACGCCGCCAGGCGCTTTCTCGCTGTCTCCCCCCCCCGACTCAGTCTTGGTCAAGCTTGACTTCTGCAATGCCTTTGATAGCCTTAGCCGCAATCACATGCTGGCGGCGATATTGGACGTCATTTCGGAGCTCTACCTCTACTGTCGTTTGGCTTATTCCAGACCTTCTTATATGGTGATTTTACAATAGATTCACAAACAGGTCCACAGCAAGGAGACCTCCTCGGTCCACCTATCTTCTGCCTCCCCATTCAGCCGCTTCTGACAGGCCTTTCTTTCCCTCTGCGTTTGGTTATTTGGATGACCTCACTCTGGGTGGGAAAACGTTCGTAGTGGCGGCATACGTCGAGGCATTATCAGGGTCGGGGGCGAAATGGGTTTGACATTAATTGTGAATAAGTTATAACACACATCCAATCTAATAACCTGCTATCTCCTCTGGATTGTTTCTCCGTCACCCGTTCCGACAATGCCTGTCTTCTCACCAGAGCTGGAATCAGGCTCCTTTATCTGTTGGAGACGGAGGCCTTGATATACGTCGCGCCTTCTCGCTGGTACTTCCTTCCTTCTTGGCTTCAGCCGCATGCATCATGACGCTACAGGATTCTATTCTCTCCTCTTGCGACCTGCCCGCGGAAGGCCTTTTTGGAACAGGTCCGCACCCGTTGGCCTGCCGAATCCAATGCCCCCAATCCCGAGGCCCCATTATCCCACAAACAAGCAACTTTGGACCGTCCACTTATCCAAAAGAGTCTGGCAATCCTCAAAGCCTCATTAACATCTGAGTATCACGAAGTCAGATTTAAGGCAATTTCTTCACCACACTCTGGCGATTGGCGACTGGCGCTACCCATAAGTGCTTGTGGCTTGAGGCCAGACGATGAGGCTGCAAGTATTGCAACAGGTCTAAGACTTGGGTGGACTTGTGCGCCCCACGAATGCAACCTGCGGAGTTCTGGTCATTGTGGATGGCTCTCACGGTCTAGTATGCCCTTTGGTCCCCTGTAGAACAGCAAGACACGCCTGGATCAATGACATCGTGTGGCACGCTCTCGCGAAGGCCGGCTTTCAATCAACTAAAGTACCAGCAGGATTGGTTAAGTCCGACGGCCGGAGACCTGATGGAGCAACCCTCTCCTTGGGAGGGGTCAATGCTTGACCTGGGACGCAACAGTAATCGACAATCTGGCAGGCTCGTATCGATCCAGAACAGCCGTGGTCGCAGATGCATCTGCGGAGATCGCAGCAGAACGAAAGAACGCAAAATACACCGATATTTTTTCGACACACTGCTTTGTCCCTCTGGCCTTCGAGACTCTCGGTCTCATTAATCAAGAAGGCTTTAACCTTATCAGAAAACTTGGTCGCTATTTAATCCAAGTGTCGGGAGACAAAAGGGAGACTTCTTTCCTGTTTCAGCGCCTTTCTATTGCTATCCAGGGTTTTAACGAAGTTGCCTTTAACGGCTCTTCCTTGGAGCCAGATTTGAGCGAAGATTGATAATTCCAGAGAACAATTGGAAGATGGAAGACAGCCTCAGTTCAGCGTGACGAACATTCTACCAGAGACCATGCTTCTTCGTTTCCTCATCATTTCCCTTGTTTTCTACCTAACCGAGAACAGTTGTCTCCGTCTGACCTTCCTTCGATGGAAGAAGAAGCGATTGACTTCAGTTATGACGAAGCAATAGCAGAGGTTAACGGGAGAAAAGACGAACGAGACCTGCAGGAGTTAGTTCAGAAGAGGCAGTCAGACGAATTCATGATCTCAGAAATCGCACTCAATGCAATGAGCGAGCGTATCTACTGGCAATCAAGGTCTTCATCGACAAGAATACAATGAAGAAGAAGACATCACCCACAGCCGAAATCAAAGAAGGAGAGAAGGGTGTGCCTGTAGCCGAGATTAGAGAAGCGGAGAAAGCCAGGAGCTGGTCGACGAGACCCAGCCGTCGGGTCTCAACCGGTCCTCACGGTCAAGAAGCGTCCGACGAAGGTCAGCCGGCGGGTCAAGGTCGAGGAGACGTAGGCGCTTGAGTCAGCGAAGTCCTCAACGTAGGCACCATCGAAGCAGACGGCGACGAAGAGGATGGAGTTAGAGGTGGTGGATGTTCGTCCGATCCGCACCGGAAATCCTCGCGGTCCATCGAAGAAACGCTGGCAGAACGTTCTACAGTTATGCGACTGCTGACTTAGGATTGCTTCTTAACCACTGCGCTTAAAGACAAGACCACGAGAATTGGAGATGCTCCTAGTTGACCAGTTTCCAGCGTGCCAGCCGGGATGCCACTAGAGCTCCAGTTGCGCCACCACCAGCACCAAATGCTTTTGGCCAACCAAGGCAGCCGGATTGGTTCGCACAAATGGTGTTGCTGTTGGATCAGCTGTTGCTAACAGAATTGGTGCTGCGATGACAGGCAGTGGTGGTCATTCAGAGCCTGGCCCTGCTCCCCAGCAGAACAGGCGTACAGTCAACCCCAAAACACACAGAACCAGAATAACCCTTGCCAGTTTGAACTATAACACTTCGTGGACTGTGAACAGAACCCGCACGATATCACTGTCCGCCGAGGCTTCAATGGACTGTCGGCTCCATTTTGGCGTGCCGATGTGAAATGCCAGGATGTATGTTCAATCAGACGATCTATGACGATAACGACAATAGATCGTTTCATAACTGAAGTGACTTAAAAATAGGCCTGTAAGAAGTCAATCATAATTCCAACGAATTAATAATAGATTTGTTTCATAACTGAAGTGACGTAACAATAGGCCTGTATCCGTTTCATAAGTCAAACTAATTAACAATAGATTTGTTTCATAATTGAAGTGACGTAAAAATAGGCCTGTATATGAATCATAATTCCAACGAATTAGTAATAAATTTGTTTCATAACTGAAGTGACGTAAAAATAGCCTTGTAAGAAGTCAATCATAATTCCAACGAATTAATAATAGATTTGTTTCATAACTGAAGTGACGTAACAATAGGCCTGTATCCGTTTCATAATTCAAGCGAATTAATAATAGATTTGTTTCATAATTGAAGTGATGTAACGAGAGGCCGGTATCCGTTTCATAAGTCAAACGAATTAAGAATAGATTTGTTTCATAATTGAAGTGACGTAACAATAGACCTGTATCCGTTTCATAAAGTCAAAAGAATTAACAATTTGTTTCATAATTGAAGTGACGTAACAATAGGCCTGTATCCGTTTCATAAAGTCAAAAGAATTAACAATTTGTTTCATAATTGAAGTGACGTAACAAAAGGCCTGTATCTGTTTCATAAATCAAACGAATTAACAATTTGTTTCGTAATTGAAGTGACGTAACAAAAGGCCTGTATCTGTTTCATAAATCAAACGAATTAACAATTTGTTTCGTAATTGAAGTGACGTAACAAAAGGCATGTATCTGTTTCATAAATCAAACGAATTAACAATTTGTTTCTAATTGAAGTGACGTAACAAAAGGCCTGTATCTGTTTCATAAATCAAACGAATTAACAATTTGTTTCATAAGTCAAACGAATTAAGAATAGATTTGTTTCGTAATTGAAGTGACGTAACAAAAGGCCTGTATCCGTTTCATAAATCAAACGAATTAACAGTTTATGTCATAATTGAAGTGACGTAACAATAGGCCTGTATCCGTTTCATAAGCCAAAAGATTTAAAAATAGATTTGTTTCATAACTGAAGTGACGTAACAATAGGCCTGTATCCGTTTCATAAATCAAACGAATTAACAGTTTGTTTCATAATTGAAGTGACGTAACAATAGTCCTTTAATTGATCCGGGCGATCCTTCTAACTACAGACCAATCTCAAACTCACAGCGTAAAAAATTTGGAACGTGTCTTTCTGGTTCATCTCTTGCCGCACGTCAGTAGCTCCTATAATTGAACAGTGATCAGGCAGCTTACCGTGGGCATCACGCAACTGAAACGGCCTTTCTGAAGATCCTTGATGATGTCTACACCGCTTACGGACCACAACAACCCACCCTGCTTATCGGCTTCGACCTCTCCTCTGCCTTGGATACGATCGTCAAAGCAACAATCATCGTTGGGCTCCAGAGGACATTCGGCATCAGCAGTGTTGCGCTGGACTGGATCTGCAGTTACCTGTCGGGCCGGTCACAACATGTCACCACTGGATCATCAAGGTCGCAGTCTTGCGAAAACGGTGTCCCATAAGGATCGGCCCTTGGCCCGATTCTTCAGTCGCACATGGCACCACCAGTATTCCGATGACACCCAACTACACATCACATTGACTCCGACCCCAGCAACCTAACCACCATGTACTGAAGCAGTACTCTGCTGTTTCCTAGCTAACGGACTGTGTCTGAATCCAAAGAAGTCTGAAGTAATTGTACTTCGCACTTCCTCATGAATAAAACCGATCGTGCATCTAACATCTTACTTACATTGCAGGTGCGGACATTTCACTATCAGAAACATTTAAGAACACTCGACTCTAAACTAACATTCAACCACCATGTCACCGCTGTCTACAAGGCTTCGTATTTCCACATAGAAGCCATGCGTCATATTTGATCATGCTTGCCATCGGAACTTATGTCGCTTGTAGCGTAATCAAGGCAAAACTAGACAACTGTAATTCGCTGTTTTAGGGCACTACAAAGTCTAACATTGCCAAACTGCAACGCGTCAAGAACTCGTTAGCCCGAATAGTGGCAGGAACCCGCAGGTTTGATAACGTCACTCGTATACTCGTAAAGCTACACTGGTTGCCTGTCAGCTCCAGGATCACTTACAAGATAGTTCCCCTTACACAAGACTATCAACCAATCAGCGTGCTTATCTGTCATTGTCCTTACAACGTTATCAGCCATTCAGATCTCTACGTTCGGCTACACAAAACCATTTGTCTCTTCCTGACATCCGTGACTATCGGTCTGAATTCTCCAGATGCGGATTCAACAATTCTGCACCAGTCATCTGGAACAGTCTTCCTGTTCACATTACTCACAACATGTCGCTTGACATAAGCCTATATGCAAAGCGGCTTAAGACCTATTTGTGACGTCTTGCTTTTGTTGTCTTACCGCTGTGACTCATTCACGCTACGATTCCTCGCTCAGCCAATGGACATATGGCGCATTAACAAAGGTCTTACTTACTTACTATTCCTCTCATAATTTGAATGTATTAACAATAGATTTGTGTCATAATTGAAGTGACTTAGCAATGTTTCTGTTTCATAATTCAAACAAATTAACAATAGATTTGTTTTATAATAGAAGTGACGTAGAAATTGGCCTGTATCATAATTTGAACGATTTAACAACAGATTTGTTTCATAATTGAAGTGACATAGAAATTGGCATGTATCAGTTTCATAAGTCAAACGAATCAACAATAGACTTGTTTCATAATTGAGGTGACGTAACAATTGAATTCTACTGCCTGGGGAGCGTTGTCACGCAAGCTGCAAAATGCCACAAGGAAATTTAAAGAATGGCAGTGTGCAAAGAATCATTCTCAAAACAAAAAGAGTTACTGAGAGGAAAAATGAACAAGAACTTAAAGAAACGAATGATTAAAACTCTGATATGGAGCATAGTGGTGTATGGATCCGAAACATGGACCATGAGAAAGAAGGACATCAAGAGATTGGAGTCCTTCGAAATGTGGATTTGGCACAGGATGGAAAAAGTTAGTTGGATGGAGCACATAACAAACGAGGAGGTGCTGAAAAGAGTTGGGGAAGAAAGATCTATGATAGCTACAATAAAGAGGCAACAGCGAAAATGGATTGGTCACATACGGAGAGGGGACTCACTCTTGAGAACCGTAATTGAGGGCAGAATGAAGGGGTGGACAAGAGGAAGACCCAGGCAGATGCTGCTGGATTGGATGATGGCGGATGGATACAGCAGACTGAAAGAAGAAGCTCAGCACCGACAGGAGTGGCGTCATCGGACGTTTGAACCTGCCTGAAGGCAGAGACCCGGAAGAAGAAGAATTGACCTGTATCAGTTTCATACTTTGAACGAATTAACAATAGATTTGTTTCATACTTGAAGTGACGTAACAATGGTCCTGTATCAGTTTCATACTTTGAACGAATTAACAATAGATTTGTTTCATACTTGAAGTGACGTAACAATGGTCCTGTATCAGTTTCATACTTTGAACGAATTAACAATAGATTTGTTTCATACTTGAAGTGACGTAACAATGGTCCTGTATCAGTTTCATAAATTTAAACGAATTAACGATAGATTTGTTTCATAATTGAAGTGATATAACAATTGGTCTGTATCAGTTTCATAAATTTAAACGAATTAACGATAGATTTGTTTCATAATTGAAGTGACGTAACAATTGGTCTGTATCAGTATCAGTTTCAGTGGTCTGTATAAGTTATTAATAACTACATAACATAATAATAATAATAACAACAACACCAACAAAAAGAGCAACAACAATTACATGTAGCTTGAAGTTAATACGCGTATAGTATTTACAATTGCCTTGCAAATATATTAACAGATGAGTACAAGCAATGGTAACTTTTTCTTCACGCTTGTTGACTGTAAACTCAAGAGACTGGCATGTTGCAAGATATAAGAAGAATGCCTTTGATTCGTACTAAACCGAGTGAGCAGGATTCGCGTACTTTTTCTACGTGAGACATGATTAGCGCACCTCTTATGCGTTAAGCAATATAGGCACGTACCTCTTTCGTGTTTGTTAGTACAAACTGTCTTCTCCAAACATATTGCGATTCCTGTTCCGACAAGGTCATCTCAACGAGAAAAGGTCCAAAGGTGCGGCTGCCAGAGTTTTCAGACCAGTACCTTGGAGAACTCTAAAGAAGAATTTATAGTGATTATTCTTCAATGAACTGTAAAAAATTAAAATAACTGCTCGCACTTGGTGTTAACTGAGGTGTCACTAAAGCTTCTTTTTGTCTTCTTTAACACGTCTTTATGTTCTACGATGAAAAGCAGGGGTATAATACTTGGTGCTTGTACTTGTACTCGAGAAGGACCATTTTTAAATACTTGTTCTTGTAGCTCAAGTACTTGTATTTGTTGTCGTACTTGCGTAATCTTCGCGAAGTAACTGCAAGTCTTATAGAGCCGTATAAATTCAGAATTGAGTTTGTGGATGTTTTAGCCCGCCTAGGAATGGTACAGAGGAAACAGGTGCCATTAATCTTTCAACGTTTCGTTTCAGACATCGTACTAAAGGGAAGAATTACATATCAAAGACGGGACAGAATTTGAAAGAAAGAGTTAAACTATGACAGTGTTCAGGGATAAACATTTAGAAATTAGACAAACAGAGGACTTAAAACTTCTTGGACATGGGTTACGCATGTTTGTTAGTGCTACGAGATGACCATTCATTGCTTGCAACATCCGTTGAGATGCCAGACACACTTGTTACATAATGAATTCTATTACATGATAACCTTATAATGCCTTAAGCAAGTTTTATGTGAAAGCACTGGTTATGCCTCATTCATCAACCATATTAGACCTGTGGCATAGTACAGGCAGAAGTCCATATTATGATTGGACAATATTAAGAGTTTGTAATTGCTTGTGGAAATAAAGATAATATATGAATATATGCCCCTATCTCTCCTTCCTTGTTAGTTTAAATATATTTAGGTCTACATGCACTGCACACAATATTTAAAGTACCTATGATATATTTGTGTAAGTTATGTATAATTTATACACCCATAGCTAAAGAATACTCGAGGTATATCCATCAATAAGGTTTAATGGCCAACAACCAGATAATTTTGTCTTAATAAATCCCATAAAATGACCTATCGTCATGTAATGACGCTACATAAATACTTTTTATCACAGCAAATATGGATTTTCCAGCACTGTAATAAAATTTGCTTGCACTTTACTTTTTGTCATGAGAATAAGGTTCAGATAAAACTTAATAATGTTTACTCTGTTTTATTTCTAACTGTACTTTTAATCGAAGTACTTGCTCTCGTACTTGTACTTGCTATTGGAGTATTTTTACTTGCACTTTGACCACTTAACACAGGCTTAATGAAGACTTGAGGAAATATGTCATAATTTCTACATATTTCTTATCTGTTACTTCTTGAACTGAAACTTCACCTATGTCACTCGGGTTCGAACCCCGGGCCCGTCATGTGTAATAGAATGCATTGTTAATAGTGGATTCTTCAATTAGATGTAAAATTTCAGTTTGCTCAAAACAAGTAACTAAGTCTGTGCATTCAGATTGATTATTTTTGATAAGTCTTGGAAGTTCTTTAGCAGCTTTGTTTATAAATGCACAGATATCCGCTGCCTCGAACCCCATTGTCAGCTCATTGCACTCACAAAATTAGGAATCTCGGAAGCGCTGCATTGTGTTGGTTTCATTTACAGCAAGTACAGGTATACGTACAGTAAGGCCTACAATGCAGTTGCAGGAGTGCATTAAGCCAAGGATGCAGCAGTAGGGGTGCCTTTTCCCTTCCTCTGTGATGTCCCCTCGAGTTTGAAGACTCAAGTGCGTGTAAGACTACTGTTGAAAGAGACGTCTAATTAATAAGCAATTACCTGATCTTACAGGAGAGGGAATTTTAGGAAGAGGTTTCGCTCTGTTTAATGGGCAGCCTTTTTTCTTCACATTAGCCTGGGTTAGTTATGGCAACTGTGCTACTTACGTCACTGACGTCATCGAGCAAAACGATCGTTTTCAGTTCGTAATCCCAAATCAGTCGCCAGAAATCGACTACTGTATCGCGTAGAGGAACCTGAGTCAGAATGTACGCGTGTGCTGCACAGAAGCTCTACAAAGATGCCACGACGGTAAAGCAATCGCTTACTATCAGAACAGTCCTCGTATGACTGAGGTCAAAAGCATCAAAAGATTAAAAGACGATTTAAAATTAGCATTAGCTAGTCACATTTGGTCTCTTGCCAAGCTTCCGTGGTTCAAGAGACTAGAGTTTCATAATATTTGTGCTGAAGTGAATTGATCAACTGTGGTATTGTGTCTCCGGAGACTAGTGTTGAATGAGGCTAGTAGAATTAGGCACATGCCTTAATGCTCAAAATGAACATTAATAAAAAAATAAATAAAGTGAAACCTCGAATTAATTAAAGGCCCGATTAAGACTTACATTCAAGGAAACGGCGTTGATGTAATCGCTTCGACTGATATACGATACATCTAAGTAGGTTCGGCTGTCGTCGTCTGAAAATTTGTTTACAAATTATCCTCTACAGATTTCAGAGAAAAAGACGAAGGAAATATACAAAAAACAGACATTTATGCAGACAAAAGCTTAAAACACGATACGCAGAAATGAGACTTTCTGAGATAAGATAGGACAGGAAAGGGCATGATACGATACGATACGATACTATGTGATATTTCATACGATCTATAACATGTCATTTGAAATTACATGACTTAATACGATACGATACGTTTTAGCTGGATACGATATGGTAGCATAGCATAGCATAGCATGAGTTTATGCTCAGAGAACTATTTTAAGAAAGTCAAGGGGACATGCTATGAGGTCATTTAAACTACATTCTTAATTGAAGATTTATTTAAGCAAAGGATCACTAAACAAAATATTTAAGTGAAGAATGGATCAGCAAACTAACAGGCGACAATTGCGGTGTTTCGGTTCTTGGCGAGGTTTTCTGGATCGCTACCAGCAGACTTTCGACCAGGCTTAGGAACAGAAACTTTTTTCAGTCGCTGTCAAGAATGTTCAAAATGCTCCTCAATTATTCCATTCTTAGTTAAATTACTATTTTAATAATATGATAAAATTCTTACATAAAAACAAGTTATTCGAATGGAGTGCAATCGCTACATAGGTCTATGACTATGATGCGTATATCTAATGGTGTCGATCTGAATTACTATTTTAATTAGGCCTACCTTATAAAAATTCTTTAAAAAACAAGTTATTTAAATGGAGTGAAATCGCTACACAGTCACCTACAGTGCCACAGTTCTAATCAATGTGCATTATCATTTTTGGTTCCTTTCATCCATCGCCTTACGCGCTTCAGTCGGTTCGATAAATAAAGCTGCTTCCTCTTTGATCATCGCCAACATTTATCGTCCACCAACAAACTCCATTCACACCTTCTACGACGAAATTTGGATATGATTTCCATAATTACCGCCAGTATTAATGATCGTCTGCTTGTCACTGACGATTTCAACTGTTCGGGCAGTGTTGGAAATCATACTGACTACGCGTTAGACTTAAACAGCATGTTCCGACTCCAACTGGCAATGGAAATCTGCTGGATTTATTATTAACTGATAATCCTGCGATTGGAAGTGCCGGGGTCAGTGACGCTAGCTGTATCTCTGACCACAGTCTGATCACTGCTACAGTGGCACTGGGTGCGTCCAGCCGTCCGGTTAATTTTCAAATCGTCCAATCAAGCAGATCAACACAGTAGAGTCTGAGCGTCGCTATCAACACAGAACTCTTTCAGAACCAGTCCTGACGGCAGATGCTTTTTCAGAGCGACTTTCTACTGTTGTTCTAAGGGAACTGGATACAGCTGAGCCGATTCGCACCTGGTTCAGAAGACCTTCCAAGTCAATCTCAAAATGGATTTCTGCTGAATCAAAACAGGCCAAGCGAGGTCATCGTCTAGAACATTGTTGGAAGAAAACCCAACTGGAAAGCGACAGAAATGCCACCGAAGAGCTTGCAGGATTTCGCACAAACTATTTGTAACAAGTTCGTCCGTGACTAATTGGACATTGCCAATACTTCGAGAGACCGATGGAGCATTGTACAGAAACTGCGCTATAAAACTTTTCTGGTACAACTGCAATTACAAATTTTATTTCCACTATTTTAATAGTTTGTATGTTGAATGTTTTGTTTGTTTTAGCTGGAGCAGAATACCTGGAATTGTTTGTCTAATGCCGACGACGACGATGCATTGTTTGGTCGCCAGCTGTCAGGATGATCGCGGACGAATTCAGTGCATGACTTTGACGTGTCTCCCATTTCGATCTCTTCAATCAGAGCGTCGTAAACGAATTCGTATTGATCCTATAAACCATCGAACGATGGCATCACAAGTCTAGGTAAGTCTGACACACATGTCTGATGTTTAAACAAACCTCTGAAAACTTGAAAGTCGGCTTTATAAAGTACAAATAGGCTCCCATCTGCTAAAATAACTGTAGTTTAATTCATGCAGACGTATACTAGAGTTTTATACCTAATATACGATTTTCGCTATATTCATTTCAGCAGTAAGAGCGTCATGAGCTCTTCGGTACAGATATCTGTCATGGTCTTTTAATGGGTTGTTATCTACCCTTGTGAGGTTCCTAAGAGGCGTTATATAAATATCCACATGCCTACATAAATACATACGTAAATACGTATATGCATGCATGCATACATACAGGCACACATACATGCACATAAATATTTATACATACTATTAAGAGGAGGGAATTGTATCAATTTGGCGCCAGCTGAGTACTTCAGCCAGCTGGGCGATGATGGAATGGCCATTTGCAAGCTTCCGTATAGCAACTTGATTACGACTGAAAAGGACAAAATCTAAAGCAGTGCTTATATATAAGGGCTATTTCAGTGAGAAGGTGCAAGCATTATTTCATTAACGCCAAATTAGTGTTAAAAGTCATTCATTGTTATTGCTATCGCAACTGTTATCTATTGTTGTTATTGTTGTTGTTATTCTCAACAGTTTGGCTTAAAGATTACCAGTGTTTGGACCATGTTCATGCGTTGCATTCTCAGCTCTTCAACACATCTGAAAACCGAGACGGAGCGCTCGGCCGCCAACTGATCCAACAGGTAGTCGAGTGCAATGTAGGCACCTGTACGACCGATTCCACTGCTGCGTCACTCAAAAGAAAACGTCACGTAATAACAACATGCTAATTCAGCCGTTCGTAAAAATTGTCAGGGTCTAAAGAGGAACTGAACTGTCCACGCCGTCTCATTTTTTCCAAGCGGCGTTTTGGCCGAATTATGAAGCTAATCATCGTGTGTCTGACCTATCGTTTTCCCATCCATATAGGCCTAAAATATACACACTATTTAATGCTATTGTAGTATGGCAGGGGTTGTAGTACTGTAAGGTCCAAGCTGCCTGGCCCACATGTTGCCTGCGTCGGCCCAGCCCTGGCCGGTAAGTCGGCCGGCAGTAGAAGCGACACTCTTCGGATGGAGTTGTAGACGTTTATTCGACACCAGATGCACAGCCAGATACGAACTCATTCTTTGCATGATTAAAGCTGGCCTTTATATAGGGCCCTTTGGACGGGAGACATTTGGTAATGTTTTTCCAGCTTGCCTTTTTTGGTGATGATAGCGGTTTGGCTGGATATTCATCATGGCGTCCAAGGCCGACGCCTACACAGCATTCCTCACTGTCCTCCATTCTCTCTCTCTCTCTCTCTCTCTCTCTACCTATCTATCTCTCTCTCTCTCTCTTTCTCTCTCTCTCTCTCTCTCTCTCTCTCTCTCTCTAATCTCTTCCTCCGAAGTTCCAAGCCATCTATCCACGCTACACCAATTTTCGAGAACTGTAAAACAAATTCAAAAATTACTTGAAATCCAACCTTTTGGACACCACAGGCGGAAATCAGTCCCTACCCATCACCGGCAGAACATCTTAATGCTACTAGGCCCTACTGTTAACGTTTTGCAAAGAGTGAACATGCCGTAGAGGACATCTACACAAACCTGCAGTGAATGACAACTGGCCCAGTTGCGCCTCTCTGAAGAGCCTTGACCTTCCTTCTATAGGACAACAGTTGGAAGCAATACTCTGGTCGACCGTTGTCCATCCAAGACAGGTACTGCAGCTGTCGCACTGTCCGAGGAGGAACTTCACCCTCCTGACCAATAATTAATGAAAGACCGCTAGCACCATAGAAGTAGCTTGCTATTTACGATCGTCTTTTTAATAAATAAAATATAATTATAAATACCAAATAATAGTTACGTTTACTATTGCAATTATAGTTACAATAACAATTAGAATTATATTATTACAGTTACGATTTCAATCACAGCTTAGCACCATCGATTGATACTTTATCGGTAGACAATGAAATGAGACATGCTTTTCAAGGCTGTGTGTATAGACCTAAAATTAATGTCTGGGAACAGTGGACATTTAAATAGAATGGGTAAAAGCAACAGCCAATATATACACAAACATTCACCGAAACAATTTGTCTGGTAATAAATTAAAGTCAATATAGCCCTCATCCAGATAGTTAGTGTGGATTTTTCTCGCATCCAGTGTGTCTGAACTAGGCCTCAATGACTGTGTTTCATAATCAGACAACTTACGACCATTCCTGTGAAGAAATCTTCCACGTTCAGACGATGGCAAGAACTGTTATCAGTTTAACTTATGTCGAACAGTTTTGATCAGTAAGATAACATAGCATTGTGACCACCTTTTAAAAGCTTTTGATAGAGAAAATTTATAACTTTCCAGATACATAATGCATGCGTTGATTCGTACATACATACATACATTCATACCGTATTTACATCTGCTTTGTAACACTTCTTTGGGTGATGGATCTCTCCCGGCTTCTCATAAATGAACCTTTGTTTTTCCCTCTATCAAACGCCAG
This sequence comes from Norana najaformis, assembly GCA_964023275.1. Classification (NCBI taxonomy): domain Eukaryota; kingdom Metazoa; phylum Annelida; class Clitellata; order Crassiclitellata; family Hormogastridae; genus Norana; species Norana najaformis. The sequence continues at coordinate 27,808,658 of OZ029914.1, forward strand.
GGTCTCGACCCTGGTGACGTCTCTAACTATCGACCTATCTGTAACCTCTCTTTCCTGTCAAAGCTTGTAGAAAGGAGTGTTTCCTTTCAACTTGTTGATTACCTTGAATATAATTCTCTTATGCCTCCTTTGCAGTCTGGATTTAGAAAGCTTGACTGTGCGGAGTCGATTATTGCCGGACCTACCCGCTGGGATAACCTGTTTTATGAGATGCGGCTTGAGCTCCACAGTTTGTCAATTCCACTGTTCCACAGGCGTCTGAAGACTGTCTTGTTGGACAGTGATTCCCTGCTTTGGATCGGGAGTGCCTCTGATGAGTTTATTCTTGAAGTGGCACTTTATAAATGTCAAATTACAATTACAATTCATACATACATACATACATACATACGGACATGCATACATATATACATGATAAGCGTGATTTTTCCGATGATGATTCAGCATGTTTTAAGCAAGTTTGTATTGGAGGGTTTCTGTTGCATCATAGCGTTGTTGACGTGTTTGTGATTGGCTGGGGGCGCTTTGCCTGGAGGCGGGCTGACGTCAGCACTACATGTATTTCTTGCTGATGCTCATTTTACTACGCTGGCCCTCGCGCGGCAAAACGTCAATGAGTTCTAATGAGTTAGCGGATATTTGGGGAAATTAACAATTGCGTTACAGCGGAAGGCGTCTCTAGACTTGTCTGCTATCTTGGCGGGAAACAGCCTATATAAAGCGATTACGGGTGCATTGCTTATGAGAGTACGAAAAAGATTTTATATAAGTAGTCTGTCGTGTGCTGAGTTGGTAATTCCACTTGCGAATATCATTGAAAGGTTCGTTCGTCTAGCAGCAGTATGTTGACGTTCAACACTGTTGTCATTGAACTGTTCAGTTATTCAATTACATATACGAAAATTAAAGACTGTGTGTATTTGATCCAGTTAATATTACGCTATAAATCGGGCGAGTCGACAAAGAACTTTGAAAGATAGTCGACATACATAAATACATATAAATACATATGTATGTAGTATAGTGTAAACATATGCCTAAGCCTACTCACTTTTCTTTCGTCTTGAATAACAAACTGGCGTTCGATGAAATCGGCGTAACATTCCTCAACTGTCATAGTCACTGAAATCTTGTGATAGACTTTGTTTTCATGCAAACTTTCCGGCCAATACTGCTCGCACTTATTCTGTATAAACAAATAACAGTAGAAGATACCTTCATTCTGCAGTCATAGCCTCTGCTTATTTCGTCCTGTAATAAACCCAAAATGTGATTTTGTACAACTTTAAACATTTTTCAATAACATTATATAGGCCTATTAAATTCAGAATTACTCAGTCTACATTTCAGGTTGTCCAATGATGGCGTTAGGCCAAACAACACGGTACCAGAAAAGCCTACGGATTTTGTCATGCTTGTCTTCTATTTCAATTATTAAAATAAAAGAATATCCCATAAGTCGAATTTATACTGCGCAATTTAGGATTATGCACACAACATGGTGACCAAAGTGTTCTACATTTCAATGTAAATGATTGTACTTAATCTAGTATACGATTTTAGGTTGATTTGAGTTGACATGCATAACTTAGGATAAATTTCTTTTTCTTAGCTTAAATAAATTTTTTTATTTAATCTTCACAACCTATCATACTTGATGCAGTAGTCATCAATAAGCTGTTAAATAGCGCTTTAGACATTTCGAGTTTACCATTACAGTTACGATCACTTGGAGGTGTACGTGTGTGTTTCGAAGGCATACCTTAGTCTTTTCAATCAGTTGTGTGATCATAACGATCAGGCTGACATTTTGTTGCCATATCATTCGCCAGAAATCATCGAGCGTATTTGGTCGCGGCCCTGCGCCATAAAAACAAATCTGTCTGTCATTAAAACAACCCTTACATTTGCAACGCAACCGTAAGAGAAACGGTAATAGGCTAGATGAGATCTTGCAGGTCTTCAAATGTTTAAGTTAGCTTTAACCCGGTCACGACTTGTTTCATATTTTTTGGCATGTGTAAATTAATTAAAAGTAAGTAATCAATTAAGTAATTAATGCGAAGTATTTAATAAAAATAAAAATACGATATTACTCACCTTGTGCAGCTATGTACATCCGAGCTGTTTTCTTGTAACCCTGCATAACAAAGGTAATGTTCGCGTTACTTCATTTTTCACTTTGTTCTATTTAGTTTACCGTATAAATGGCAGAAGGATTGTCGTCTTATCTAAACTGGCTTAGCCATTGTGATTCATCTCTCACAGAAAGACTTTCGTCTCATTTGAAATTGGCTTAGCTATTGACATTCATCCCTGGCATTTGGGAGAATCCTAACAAGTTCGCAGGCATGATGCCAACATTTTAAGTCAAATTGTACGAATTCAAAGGGTTCGTTCTGCAGCTGAATGTTTTCTAAGCCGGCTGGAAGTTATTCTTGATGATGAGAAAGTTGTCAATTAAGATATCGGATTTTTTCTTGCCTGTTTAATAAGCAAGTCCAGCAATCATCGGACTTACTGTAATAAAGTTTGCGTTTATGTAAGTGGCTGTTTCGTCGTCATCTTCTTCGATTACCAATGGTACAATAGTATGATCATCTGAAAATCATCGACATTGTATAAGCGATGCCACCTAGAGGTCACCCAGAGGTCAGCCAGTTTAATGTCAACTGTCAGGTCATCGAGTGCGGTGACACATCTACTAGTGCAGTGCCAGGTCAAACAGTTCATTGTCACATCATCATTATGTGCAGGGTTAATTAGTGCAAGTGCAATCGCCTGTCTTCCATTTTTGTGAGTATGAGATAAATGCTACATTAACATGAAGTATTATATTGAGCTACGGACAAGGAGTTTGAACTTGCAGAAATAAAATGACAGGATTTTAGAAAAGTCAAAGGTCATTTAACCGATGACTGAATTCATCTAGAATTGTTTCTGAATACTGAGAGGAAGACGTATAAAATAATCTAAAATTGTTAAATATTAAAATGCATCCTCCAGTTAGCTGTCGTCAATTCAAAATGAAAAGATAAAAAATTCAGGTTGATGAAAAAATTGTAGCGTTTCTTGCTTACATGGTAAAACGTTTGTGAACCGATTCTTCAGCCGGTTGTCAGGCAGCAGTCCTAGCTTTGCCACGCCTGCAGTTTCGTCAGGCAATTTCTGAATTCGAAATACGCCACTCAAAAGTAAACTAGCAATAACGCAAATTCGCTTGCTTCAGCTGTTCTCAGAGATATTAATGTAACTCAATGCATATCATTTGATACACACACTTGCAATAATTATGCCACATTTGTACGCCTCTTACATCGTTATTGTCCAAAAGCAAATTACGCTGTCCATCAGGATAACCCACCACGGGTCACACAGCTGCATTTGAAACTGGCTACAAATTATTTTTGTATGTGTTAACCGTAGGCGATTAGATGCCATGAGATGCGTTAAATGAGTTCGCTTTCAAGTACTTTACACATTTTGCAATGACTTAAACCTGCATTTTTAAGCTAAACATCGCTTTTAAAGCGGTGTTAATACTTCTGATCATTAGGCTAAGAGATGAGGTGGATGTCACACCTTGAATTCCTTCTGCAACCCGTTTGGCATTCTTCGGAGCTCATTGAGATGATTGTTGAGGTTGGACTGGTTTATCAGGCGGTTTGGTGAATCACTAACACAGTACGGTGCCCCATAAATACTGGAAGAATCTGCGAGAGGAACAGATTATTATCAGCCATGAAATAATTTATTTCCATAATAATTTTTCGCACACTACATTACAATATTGTATTTCACTCTATATATCTGATATTATGCATATGTGTAATAAAGTCACAATACATTCTGAAAATTGACTTCATAATATGCAGAAGATAAATATTTCCCTCAAAGATGCGACAATCATCTTTGATTGTATTGGTGGTGGTGATGATGATGACGATGATGACGACGACGATCAAGGTGATGATAATAATGATGTTAATAAGGCTGTTGCTGATAATAATAGCAATGATAGTGTTGGTAATGATGATAGTGATGATTACGATAACAATAATGATGAGGATAATGGTAATGTGTTGATGATAATAATGACAACAACGACGACGATAATGACGATAATAATTGTTTTGACTACAATGACGATTATAATAATACCGATGATGACATAAATGATTAAGATGATACCTTCAACCATTATGGGTTTGGTGCTCTGCCTTCGTCGAATAATGGAAACTTTGGGATGGACGCGAGGTCTAGCGTTTAAGAACAAAATAAGAATGTTGATAATTCTTACAATCTTAACTAGTTTTTAGCTCATTCAATCAGGAACAGTCAGAAAATTAACTAAACCAGAATATGAATTAGGCTTTTAACAAGACTTATGTAATTAATATTTGCAGAAATCAATTATTTAAGGAAACTATAATAAACATTGTTTTGAATTTAATTCATGATCTATCAATTCAGATTTCCTTTGATCTTCTATGGACTTTTGGCCCTGTCTTTTCTCTCTATTTGATAGTGTTTGATACCCCACTAATAAAAATATGCGGATGATGCTCCTTATTTGTACGGAATGCTCAGAAAGAAAGTTATGTAGAGCTGCAGTTTTATTCTGAGAGAACAAATGTTCAGTTGGCCGATGTTCAGGTTTTGAAGCCCGACTGGTCCTGGGTTTGTTTCAATATCACCAATCAAAAGAAGCAGCAGAAACAAGTACCATGACAACCCACGACGGGTAGTAGAAGCTGCTCTACACGAATCTGCACTAAAACTAGAGCCAAGAAATTAGTTTGGTATAAAACATCGTATCCTATCGTATCCCGTCATATCGTATCCCATCATATCGTATCGCATGGTATCGTAAACTATCCTATGCTGTTCCATCATGCCATACCTTATCCACTGCTTTCCTATTCTCTTATAATGCATTCCTACACGACAAGCTACATCAAATGACAGGAAATGATCGGACTGTTACATTTTAATGCAGAAGATGAGAATGACGACACCAGTGATGATTACAGTCACTCCAACTGTGCCACCTATGATGGCTCCAATGGCTGCGTTTGACAGACCTCCTCCTCCTCCTAACAGTCCGGCTGCTGAGGTTGCGTTGACTGAAGGAGCATCAGTAGTCACTGGCATTGTTGCTGTCGTTAGGTTCCCTGCTGAAGTAACAGCCCTGTCTGTCTTGTCTGTCTTAGGTTTCGTCGTTGTCGTAATGTTAGGTTGTACATCTGCAAACCCCAGAAAAATATTCATATTATATCTGTGTGGACGGCGAATAGAAGCCATTTAAACGTCATCTTACCTTACATTACATCAGGTAGTTTTGTGTACAATCGCATTTAGACCTAATGATCACAAGCGTAAACTACTGTAATGCAACTATGTTCGACCTTCCACTCACGAAAACTATAGTGCTTGGCGTTTCGAATTGTTGAGTCATATCAATATTTTCTGCAGTTAGCACCCTAACCGCCGGGGTGTTTGACTTGTGGAGCCTCTTTCATCGTGCAAGAGAAAACAGAGTCGGGGGAGCAGAAGTTTGATTTTAGCACTCGAGAATTGAGATAAGCTTACGTCAGTGATACTGAGACCGCTTTATTTTTCTAAATCGAATCGCATTTAATCACATGTCGTCATAGATTCCTCCATTATTCCTATCTGATCACTTGGCCTCACATAATTCTAAAACGTTCTCGTATAGCTTCTTATCTAGTGCTAGGCTATCTAACACTCATTTCAATCCATGTCAATCGGTCCGATCTTACCACGCTGAATCAACAAAACAGAACAACCAAAATATCATTGGATCAATGTATCAGGAGTTGCGGGTGAGCCACCCACCTATATTTTTGTAGCCATAAACGTTGACTTCGCACAGCGAGATGGCGTCGAACCTGAACCCTCCGACTCGCCTTACTGTAACGTATCTGCCAACTATTGAACCTTTTTGGCAGCTGAAGGATAGATTCTGAACGGGAGTGCTTGAGTTGTAATAGTAGCAGAGAATCGAGTTCTCAGGCGACGTTGTATTTGTCGAGCCAACAAATACTGTGAAGTTCTGCATGTACCTGCGGTCTACGGCAACAAAATAATTGCTGAAAATAACTGTGCCAACACCAGAGTAATGCACACGACCTTGCAAGCTGCGAGCGGCAAGACAAGGTAGCAAAACTCCGGTAGCACAGTTAGCCAAGCAGTTACGCTTGAAAATAGCAAAGAAGTACTTGAAAGGCACTGTTATTATCAATGTTCAGAAATAAATATAAAGTCAAACATATTCAACACAGGTAAGTGCAAGTATAAATGTAAACTGTATCTATGTATTCGTTGTGTTGACGCCTCACAAGTTCAAAAATAAATTAGTGTTAACGATAAGAACATATTATTATTACACTGTCATTAAGCATCAATAAATAAGGGCAAGATTTTTATGTTTTTAAAATTTCGTAATCAAGTAAACGTTGAAACCAACGGCTACACGATGACTACTGAACATCTTTATTGCGTCAAAGATGCAAAAAGCAACGGAAACAAATTCAACCAAAAAGATAAAACAAAAAGAAAACAGCAAGTGCCGCTATTTTAAAGTTCTTAGAAGTTGAGCTCCCAATGCACAGGTCACTGAAATTGGTATGCAATTGGCTAATGGCCACAATTTCATTTATAAATACCAATTTGAGGTAACCATTAAGTAACACAAATTCACAAGTTTTGAGAGATTACTTGGGTTAGGGTTATAGATCTGTAATTCGCGATATTCAAATTTCCAGTTTTACCCCTAATTACAGGAACAATAATTCCATCGCCAAGACTCTCAGGTACAAATCCATGCGAGATATGCATGTAAAAAGTTATTCAAGATAAACAATAAGACTAGGATAGTTATAGAGCATGTGCTCCGCGAATAAATAGTCCGGGTCACCAGCCTGACCTGTATGCATGGTTTTTATACAACAACCGTGTCCACTAATCCATATTGGATAAACCAAATAACTGTCAAGTGAAATTCATTTAAATTTTTGTTATTGATACAAGTATAAAGATACAAGAAAATCGACAAAGATACAAGTTTAACATAAAGTAAATAGGTTCTTTGGGTACAACAGACCTAAAATGCTTTCACAGCTTCGCTTAATTAGGGCCACCAATTAACAAACTACAGGGCTTACAAATGCCACGAAAAATTTCAGCGTATGTTATGAAATTGTAAAAATCTTAACTAAAGGATAAAAAATAAGTTATATACATGGCCTACTAAACAAAAAATTAACTTTAAAACTAAAATATACAACTTAACACACAAAAAAGCAATCGTTTGTCATCATTTATCAATTACGCAGTTATTTTGAAATAGCTGCAAAGTCCATCGCAGACTTCAAATATTGCATAGGTTTACCTACTATAGTCATCTTTTGAGCCGACAAGAGTCATGTTGACGACAGTGTAGTCATCGCCGAGGTCGATCTGGACCCAGGCGGTCGTATTAAACGGAGTGTATTCTGCGCAGCCTGTGCAGGCGATGCAGCACGAGCTGAGGTTACCGTCGACTGCTAATGATGGTGGAGCATCATAGCCAAAGCCACCGCTCTGCACCACAGGCTTCTTATGAGCGAGATCACCTAACCAAACAAATACCACACGTTTATGTAGCGCACTCGGAAGGTTTATCGATGGTACTAATCGCCAGTTTAAATGTTGTTAGGTCTCGTTACAGCCATAGTTAATCTGTAGGCAAACCAACCGTGCTCAAATGTACGGGGAAAGTCGCCATTGGCGGGCTCTCGCACACACGTAGAGCATGCCCAAACCACGCCTCGTACATTGTTGAAAATCAACACAGTGTTTGAAATTCCCTGTCCATAATGCGTTGATGAATAGAAATGACAACAGCCGAATGAAATGATAGCAGTACACGGTTGCGCTCAACGACTGGCACTCCTCGAGTTGGTGGTAGAACGCGACGCATTCAAAAATTGTCACTTTATAAAGCGCGTACTGGGCGGCGTATTCGTCAGTAGCCAAACTGGATGCTCTACCGCGAGTGGCTAGCTCTTAGCAATGGACGTTTCATAGACCTACTAGTTCGAAGACCGTGTTCTGCTGAAGAATCACCAAATCCATATGGCAAGTAAGTCCTTGTATTGTATTTGTCAATTTGTATAGCTCTTGTTGCAGAATAAACTACTCAGGGGCGCTCCCAGCATGACAGTCCGAGGAAATAGCCTCGGCGGGTTCTGGTTCGATATTTTTAAAACGGTTTCAAATACAATCTGTTTATAGTGAGATTCGTACAAATGGCTGTTGACTTCGATGATAGAAATTATCCGCAGGGCTGCGCTATTCGAGTAGTTAGACACTCGAGTTCTCACCGAGTAGCGAGTACTCGAGTAAACAGTTTTCTTTCAAACGTTTTGCAACTATCAACAATGACGCCACTTATGATGAAACAGGAAAGATTGCTTATTTCGCCATCTATTGATAATAGATTCTATTAGATTGGTCAGAAACCAATAAATGAAAAAACCATGGATTGAGATTAGTATTGACAAAGCTTTAAAAATTACCACGGACTCACAGTATCTACATTAATTATAAGTTTGCATCTTTGACAATAAAATGTCACTTCCTTATTTTTGAACGAGCACTCGAGTAATAAAACATTACTCGATTCTAATTTCGAATCGAGTAATCGGTATAAGTTGAATTCTAAGGGCAACCCTATTTATCCGAATCGAAGCAATCTGAAAGATGCATATTCAGACATGTAAGTAGGCCTAATCCGAAGTAACTGCTAGTAACTGCTACAGTTACTAAACACAACCGGTTGTTGTGGGAGCTTCATTCGACCGGTTCATCCTCAAATTCACCCGTCTGATAGTGAATATATAAGCCTACATGCTAGATGTCGACTAAGGACCGCTCTGTATGTGTGCCAGAGGCTGCCATTGGCGACACTTTGCGCTAAGAGAATATCAACAGATGAACAAGTTATTCTTCTAGACATTTAACATCATTAATGATAGTGAGGATACCTAAGAGATGTTCTTAAAAGAATCTTTACAAATACCTGGGTATACAAATATAAACAAAGTACATGCATACAGTGAGAGGAAGAGGGAGAGGAGAGGGGGAGGATGAGGAAGAGAGAAAAAGAGGGGAGAGAGGAAGAAGCGGAAGCAGCAATGGATTTTTTTCAGAAGGGACATTTTGCCGAACTGGCGAGCAGATAATTGTGTGGGAGAGGCTGAAGTGTATTTATTTTACGTTAATATTATAAGTATTAGTGATGTTAGACTCCGAGATCTGATCTGGACCTCGAGGGCATATTTGGCGGCCACCGCTTAGCGACATCTGGCCTTGGTTATAGACTTGTTTTGTGTAGTATGCGTAGAAGTACCTTATATTGCAGTACTGTATAAGTTATGGAAGGTAGGGCGACATTAAGTAACATGCACTGCAGACGAACTAATAATCATTTGTTATGCTACATGGCCATCAGCAGCGACGGACGACAGTTCACAAGAGGGATTTGCATGAAGTATGGAGACCGATAAGCATAATTACATATCTATCAATATGTATGCACAAATACTTAAGTTGCATACTCAGGTGTATTCTCTCCTGCGTCCATGCATTCTTGGGTGTGTTAGACGAAACTTTAATTGTATATACAGTTGAATTTACGAGCGGGACTCCAACTAGCTTTGAACGATTGATTGTCTTGGGGACGGGCTGATAAGGCAATGTAACATATAAGTCGCTTGCAACCAAGCTGGATTCAGATTTCAATGTGTAAAGTGTTTAAAGTTAGCTCCGTTAGATAAAACACGATGATCATTTGACATTAATGATACGGCGAAGTGTTTGGTTCTTTTAAAAATCTCTGATGAACTGAGCGGAATAGCGACTTAACAATGCGTTTCTTCTTAAATCGTAATCGTTAAATATGTCTAAAGCACAAATTAACATCTAACCGCATGGCATCAGATTATTCATAAACTCTGTTAAGTCGCTCAGTTTTTCCGGAAACCTGAAATACGGCACATTTAAAGTCTCTTTGTTCTTTCGTGCAGCTATTGTGTGCTCTCAATATCAAGCCATGCGTGACTGTATGAAACGCTTAAGAATTATACGAGAAGGAAGAAACTCAGACGTACTTGGTGCAACAAAAACGAATCCTCGCAGGCAGAGTAACAGCACGACAGCCATAAACACATCGTTCCTCATTGTCCGAGTTGAAGAACTACAAACAGAATATGGTGAATCATATGTTAGTTAAAATTCATGAGGATGTAATGGGTTTAACAGATAAAGAAACTGAATAAACTTTGAAGGATTTTACTATTTCTCACTCCGTTATCACATTAACATAATGTACCCTTTGTAATATGGAGAAGAGATTTAAGGACACCTTGAAGTTTATCCACTGACGCCAAATTCGTGAGGATAAAGCATAATTTTTCTATCTGGCAAAGCAAAATGCTGCATGGTTTTTCCATACAAATGCACTGCTATCATTTCATTCGGCTGTTGGCTTTATAGCGAACTTCCAATCTCGGCGAGAACAAGAAAAACCAGTGTATAAAACCAACAAATGTTTTACACAAGGCTTAGCAGATCTAACAACTAATGGAGTGCATAAAAACACAAACAATCTGCCCTAAGTATAAATTAGAGTTAATTGGTATCACACATGACGAGACAACAATCCAAAAGTCATCATGATAAATTTCAAATTTTAATTGAGCAAATGATGTTGCCCTTTCTGAACCTACTAAAAATACCACAAGATTGTTTGGGTGACGCATTTCCGGAGTTTGATTGAATTCACCTATGACTAGTAGCAGCTATTGGCAAATGAAGCATCATCATCGTCGTCGTCGTCGTCCTCCTCCTCCTGCTCCTCATAATCATGAATTCTTTTATTGATCCAAAAGGCAACATATCACATTTTACAGACACTGTACATTGTTAACCGGGATTCAAAAGGCAGACCCAGAGAGGTCCAAAGTCCCACTTAATTATGGTCGCCTATTAACACAGTTTTTAGCTAGAAGGCGATCGAAGTAATGTAGCACTATTCTGTACACATTGAAAACACAAGCAAACTGAAATAAGCTATAAACAAATCATACATGAAAGGAAACTAGAAATAAGTCCAATTCATGAGCGCTATACATGTCGTTCTGTCTCACTCTGCAGTTGTTTAATGAATCACCAACAACCAACAACTGTTTTATGCAAAATGAGAACATACGCAAATTACAATAAGTCATGGCTGGTCCAAACATTTTTAAAGTTCAATGTTGGAACCCCATTGTTGTCCATCTATTAAGAAACTACCATGGTGTAAATTTCAGCCAATTTGAACAAGATTTAATGGTTGCGCAAGCCAATTAAATATTTATGGCCATACTGTATGCTCTCAATATCAAGCGATGCGTGACTGTATGAAATGCTCAAGAATTATACGAGTAGCTTTATGGCAAGGAACGAGAATCAGTACACAAACTGAGCAAAGTATGTAGTTTAGTATGACTTAAACTGCAAACATTAGCTAGCTGTAATAAAGTAGTAACTAGTAAGTCAACAAATTGCAAGTTTAGTCATGAATTTGTCTTGAGCTTGCTTGTTTGCAGTGCGACGCCATTTCAAACTGTTACTCAACTTTAAGTGTCTGACTCATGTCCGGCTAGCAAAGTTTTCTTAATATAATCAGGAAATTTTTGGCGATGCTTCTGATCGACTATTGCTTTTGCCGTTCATTATTTGTAACAATTGAATTGTAATCCTGGATCAGTTGTACTCCTGTCTCGGCTCTGTGACTTTCACAACAGTGAGCCCAATCACGATTAACAGTGAAGCAAGGTAATCCTCTTTTGTATTCTGGTAAGAACTGCAGGAATGAATCCTGTAGTTTCAAGATCTGAATTTTGTACTGTGTAGGTGGCAACAGAAGAAGTCATTGGGCTGCTAACATTAATAGATGTCGAGTTAAGCCTCGGAAGCGAATGCTTGGATTCACCCTGCTGACGAAGATTGTTGGCCATTCTTTTTTCTCAGCGAACTCGCTGTTAGACCAACCCAACTGTTACCTCATTCAGATACTGCAAATGACGACAGAACGCTGACAAATTTCTTTGTTTCTGTATTCAGTCAACTGTGGTAGAAAATGAAGGTCATTGGCAGAAGCAGAGACGGCACAGGGAGCATGGACCATGCCTAGATGTGAAAATTACACACTGAACAGATTAAAAAGGGTGGAAGACACCCTTTTCTTCAACTGGTTTCAGTCTGAACTGGAATCGGAACATCCATATATTGAAAGAATAGATGATTCTTGCCATCCACAAAACCTGGTGAAGGGCACCAGAACCTGTGAAGTGAACGTCTCGAGATGGTATTTCGCCAAGAAAAATGATTAGTAGTTTCAGAATTTTGTTGTTGTTATCTCTGGCATAATGAACTTCAAGGTTTGCCGCGGTGCCGGCAGCCATTTTTTTCTTAAAATTTTTACGAAATGTGTTTCTTTTATTAAACATTTCAACCGCTGACATCCCGAGTTTCTTCTATTAAACCTTGACACGTTTCCTTATTTGAATGATTGACAGAAGTCACGTCTATGATTGATATCACGCAGACAGAAGATACGCCCATACCGACCAAAATAGCCCGGTGCCCTATATTCCAAGTATACGAAGCATTGTAATAAAACAACCCAGCGAGTTGAATATAAATTTGAAATGTTAAAGGACTTCCTATATGGGCAAATAGCCAGAACATTACCACAACAGACAAAAACTTTTAATGTTAATTTGAACATTTAAATAACAACGGTCAGGTCTGTAGAAATCTTTTCTAAAATCTTTAAGTTCAAATAAGAGGTCGTGTTAGAAAGACTTTACAGCACTTGCTGCTGGTTTCCTGGAATCACCAATTTCAGAAAGTTTAAATATCAGTTTCATTTTAATCAATTGCCAACTTCAATGACATTAACGGCCTTAGCGGCAATAAGATGTCGTTAAATTTTTGGACTCGCGCAATAGCCTACTTTCATGCATAATTTTTCATGTTGATGTTCTACAACCCAAACATAAGAAAGTTTTACCAAGTACGAGTGAAGTATTGTGTATGTATTTGACATAAACTTCTCTACTGCCTAAATTATTAAATGGAATTATGCTAAAGAAATCATTTTAGAGTCTATGATTTTAAAGTTTAAACATTTCTGATAATTTGGATCACATTTGATATTATTTGAAGAAAGAAAGCAAGAAAGAGAAAGCATTTTTCATCTTTCATTTAAACAAGCTTGCAGCCTCAGGGGTTTGTGGTTTGTGGTGTGCTGGTGTGGTTATATATTTGCAATGCAATTGTTGTCATTACTTCACACAAGTTTATATAGTTTCGAAGTGATTTGTTTGCCGTGTGGCTATGTATCTTGCTTTCGTCGTTGCGTCGATAGAATATCCAAACCTTGCGAAATTTATATTTGGTTGCGAAGTCACGCAAGTAGGTTTTATCGTGCTTGTCTCTCAAAGAGTACAAATTGTCCATCCCTAATAGTGCGCTTATATTAATAGCAGTGTTTGAAATGGTACAGGTAGAACATCCATAAGCACAGCTCAGTTCTACATACAACACAGCTTAGGCTACACTTACAAAATAGGCTCTCGTTTTTTATATAGTGAACAACGGAATCGCAATTGGTGCACCAGTTCCAACTGAAAAATTGGCTGAATATGTAATCGTTTTGACCTGAAGACGTCGACATGCCCTTGGGGCATAGACAGCAGTTGGCCAACTAGCCATTGCAAAATTCACAGCTGAGTGAGTCGTCATTCAGTGCATGTTAATCTATAACTGCAATATAATGTTACTTAGTGGACAATTCAAACTCAGAGTTGTATCGATCAAAGATACAAACGCCGAAGTCTTAGAAGACAATGCACGCATACAAGAACAATGAAAAAGCACTTCGAACTACAAAGCTTACTAAACGTCGTCGCACATGACGATTCCACAGTCCTCGCCAAGATACCCATAAACAATACACAAGAAGAGATGCCCAACTTTCTAAAAGAAGAAGTAAGAGATGGCATGAACATAAAGAAAAAGAGTAAAGCACCAGATATATATATGTGTGTGTAAAGCACCAGATATATATATATATATATATATATATATATATATATATATATATATATATATATATATATATCGAGCTATTAAATCTATGCATTACCCTTCTTAAAAAGATTCAACCAGAGGAAGAAACACCAGAAGACTGGGATAAATTGACAATCACCTCAATATCTAATAGAAAAGGAGATCCGCAAGACTGCACATTACAAGGGCATTAGACTACATAGCGTCGCAGGAAAGGGTCAAAACACAGAGTGAAACAATGTGCTGAAAGAATACCTGGAAAAGAACAAGCCGGGTTCAGACGAGAAAGAAGCACAATTGACCAGCTATTCACAGTGAGACAGGTACTTGAAAAAAGCATCGAGCTCAACCATAAAGTTGTCATCAACTTAATGGACTTCAAACAAACTTTCGACAGCATATGTTATGACGCAAATGTAAAGAGCGATGCAAAATGCAGTAAAACCAGAAAAACTAATTAAACTTTTCAACTGGTTTGCAGTGATTGTCATGCGTTGCCTATGTTCCTTAAATATATGGACTTTTATAATTATGTACCAATGCCGTTCGCACTAAACGTCGAATTGCACAGACTTGAATAAAGCGAAATGTGTTACATAAGAGAATATGTGACAGTTTTTTCTCAGATGCCGACTTACCTTTAGCTGGACAAACAAACATTCACTCCAATGTTAGGATGCGCAACATGTAATCCTTCCTTTCTGATTTGTTTTGGAAGTAACTTTTGCTTTCGCCTGCAATCGATGGATGAAGTAATTTCTGACCTGTTTCATACGATACACTTGACTGAGCAAAGCCTGTCCCCCATGAGTGCCCGGGCGCAGTATCAAGTCACTTTCAACAGCGAAAGCTCCTTTTCACACATGACAGCTTCTTCTGACTTACATCTAAGCCTTTAAAGGCCTATGTATGCATATGAGCAGAGGCATTTTACCGCGTACCTGCATTGTGAAGATATAAGGCAACAAATCCACCCTCCAACTACAATGGCTCGCAAATATTACATTTGCATGACAGTGATAAGTTCCACCATGCATGCCAGCACAGAATCCAAGCTAGAACATATATACACGTCTTATTCATGAATATATAAATCTATATTCTACATATGTTTATGTACATATACAAGCCGCGCCGCGTATTGTTATGTATGTGGTGCATGTGATGACTCACCATTATCAGGCGAAGAAAGAGTTTTACATCCGAAACGTGGCTTACCGTTCTCAAAGGCCCGCAGTTTCTCCATAAATATTTAGAGCACACACCCCGTACAGTGTTTGTGCATAAGCGCTTGCATTTAAAACATAGGATTTACCAAGGCGTTCATAAAGCCCCGTAGCCAGGATTTTGCCATTGATGGGGCACAAAACCTTAGGCGTGAAGCTGCGAATGCGGAAAGGCAAGAAGCCCCTTACGACTAAGGTTCTGGGAGCATCGTTAGCCCCCCACCCACAGAAGCCAACGCATTTTGGAACATTTAATATTGAAAGGAATATATTTTTGCTACTTTGTTTTTGCTGATTTCTGCGAACAAGGAAAATAAAGCTATGACCCACTGAGGGTCATAGTTAGAGGTCATGGATCTTACCCCGATATATCGCCTAACAAAAACAAAGCGAATTTGTAAATATCTCATAACCCCTTCTGAAAAAAGTGTAAGGTGTGTACTCCGCGAAACCCACCATGGTGACATCACTGGCGATAAAATAGTTTCAAGTATTTCTCTAATGTTGTTGCAACAATTTTAACGAAGCTTTTACTTTCTAGCAAAATACACATATACGTTTAAATGTCACCGATAATTACTAACAGAGTCCCCTTCACAACAACTAAGCAATGTTCAGAAACAGCAATAAAATTCAAAAAATTAAATACACTTGAAATTTTTAATAATAATGACTTTCGTACTATGGCAACCAGACAATGTTCGGAGTGTGTAATAGCTGTAATTAATGCCAATTTCAATTAGCAGAAAACATGAGGTGGTGGGATACTGGGGCACAAGCTTTGGTGACGGGGCACAGATACCCGGCGGTGCTGGGACACATGCGCCAGGGGCTCAGATGGTGGCTACGGGCCTGATGAACATTATTCTTACATTTCTGTCCACGTTTCACAAGGACATATGTTCAGATATTATGCGTACACTTAAGAACATGAATGCTGTTCAACAATTATTATGCATCAGTGCCAGAATGCCAGAACCACAATGACATGTCATTAAATTCATTCCAAACGCGCAGTATGTTCTAAAATAGGTCATCAGATATACCTAAGTACCATGTACTATAGCTATTTAAAAAGTGTAATCTAATTTAAATACTTATATAGCGCCGTTATCATAATCCCAAGGCATCAGTCGAATGTCGCTTAGTCCGTAAAACAAGTGAAAGTTATTAAATTAGTCACATTAAAGAGGGCGGTTGTTGGGCGAATAGCTGCGTCATTAGGACCTTGACATAGAAACCTCTGACTTTTCTATTCCGTTTCACAGTCCGAAAATAGGCGCCAAATAAATAGAAAATTCTTTAGCCACGTTGAATCAAGTCCAAAGCTGAGACCAGTAGACAGACGGAAATGGTGGTTGCAGCGGATGTTGTTTGGAGCTACAAGAGGAATTGGCGTTGCGAGATGATGGTATGGGTTTGGACCTTGGAATGGCTCTGGTAGCAGATCGTTCATAAGCTGAAGTTGTTTAGCGATCACTGAATTTTAAGGAGGAAATGATAGAGGAGGATGAAGTTGTGTGACAGCCGGAAAGAAGCCAGCTTTTCTGGATAGTTGGATTGCGAATCACCATCGAAGACAAAATGGCTGGAATATTAGAACAAGTCACAACTGCGTGTTCCATTCGTCGTATGGTACTTGAAGGGTTCACAGCTATGATGAAGATCATTCGAAAGTAAGGTTAGCATGAGGATACTATGAAGATACCGAGAGTAGTTAAAGACTGGAATAGACATATGTAGGTCTGATTATTATTTCTTTATAAAACTATGTCATCGGATGGCGAGGATTATTTCTCTTTCAACTACTGAATGACTGATTTACTGCGTACGTGACTCACAGTGTAGCCCTCCATTGTCATTTAGGACTATGCTTGCCCTGGCCTATTCATGCACACTACCT
Source organism: Norana najaformis (assembly GCA_964023275.1). Lineage (NCBI taxonomy): Eukaryota > Metazoa > Annelida > Clitellata > Crassiclitellata > Hormogastridae > Norana > Norana najaformis. The sequence continues at coordinate 27,825,974 of OZ029914.1, forward strand.
TGTTTGCGAAGAGGGCTTCGGCCTAAGTGTGCACCTAGGTGCTTGTGTGCTTGTGCAATCATGCATGCATGTAGGAATGTAGGCATAAATGCGGAACCGCAGCTCTGGTCTTCTGCCCAGGCACAGGCCTTTCACTGCGCGCAAAAGTAAGTCAACTCCAGGGTAACGAAAATGAGCACACTTCCGAAGTGTATATTAAGCCTACAAGAGGCCACTCTTATGAAGCGTACATAAGAACTCAATAGTAAATCCATTGCATGCATACTAGCGTATTTATAGGCTACTGCGTTTGACCAAAGTACTTCGGCATATAATCATCAAGCGCCAAGACTTTGCGTTGTTTACGAAGTTTAAAACAAAAGCCTAACCAGAAAAGTAGCTACAGAGTAGGACAGCATTCTCAGTAAGTACATTGGACACAATTATGCCTGAGCCCATGAAAAGTTAGGTGTGCATGGAAAACTTTTGACCAAGTTTATCTTCGTGGTGGTTAGTTATGTTTGATATAGCGCCTTTTGGTTACCTCACAAAAGCTCTGCCCACATTAGCCTAATGCAGGATAAAAATGTAACAAACGTACAATAATGTCACAAACACAGTTTTCATATCCGAACAAATTCAGGATAATTTTGATAAGCCTTCTGAACCTGTAGATCGATACATCCACAAAAGAGCTGCCATCAAAGTGCCTTGCCTTGAAAGTGTCTAGGTCTACTCCAGCCCTAACAAAGAGACTGAACGAGAAAGCCATTTAAGCCCAGAATGTTTATTATTATACTGTATGTTTAAGCTTAATGTGACCATAGCGATCATAGATAAAAATCAGATGTACTTGGTTTTGGGATCTTTCGTGTCAGCTTTATTGTTTACATGACGTTTTGTTAAAAAAACAGTATTTTAAGCATAACGTATTGTGTTGTTCCTCCTTTCTATGGGTCGATCAGATCATTCGTTTCTCCAAGTAACAAAAACTTAGCGATACCATTTGGTCATAATTCTTGGTCATTTTACAAATATATACAGTGGTCAGCGGAAATTAAATACAGGTGAAGTGGTTAATGCCAATCGGAGGCATATTGAACCAAAATCTCGAAACAAATATCTGCCCTGGCGGACAGTTAAACACCCGACCTCTCGACTGACAGTCGAGAAGGTTAACCACTAGGCTATCGAGGCCTCCATTAGCACATATGTTGCTCTGCACGCCTATCTTGCCATAAACTATATCAAACTAATATCAACTATTATCAGATAGGCCTAATATCAAGACAACATATCTGTCCCGCGTTCTTCCACGAAGTTCGGGGAACGTTCCTTCACTGTCGCCGGACCCACTGCGTGGAACAGTCTTCCTGAGAATGTGACGAATGCCCCATCGCTGGACACATTCAAGTCACGACTCAAGACACATCTTTTTAGGATATCTTATGACTGCAGTTGATTTTTGAACCCTTGTACAGCGCCCTTTTCTTCGGCCTCGGCTGTGCTACGGCGCTATATAAATGGTCTTATTATTATTATTATTAAAATTATATTTGGCATTGGTTAGTTCATCTGCCTTACAAGTCTCTTCTGGCTGTGTCTAGGTTGTAAGGAGTGTTAGCTAAACACACAGATTTATGGTATCAAGTGAGTCATATTGTTTGCCAATACGTGTACGTATCGGCGTTGACAAATCTTTGAGAGTGGGGTATGCCTAAAATAAATTTGAAGGAAGGTAAGGTCAGGTAAGATATGGTAAGGTATGTAAGGTGCTGTATTGTAAAAGTAAGGTAAATTAAGAGGCTGTCAATTTCACTTTAAAAATGCCCTGCAATCAAAGCTACTAATATGCCTAAATGGTTATTTTATACTCAAGGGCGATGGTGCCCAACTATTCGTCATGGCTCGTGTTGTGCTAATATTGGGCTCCAGGGTTTCACCCGAAATAAAGGGACACGCTTCCTTGAAGCATGTGTCGCTTTAGAATGAAAGGGGCCTAAACTAGAGCAGTCTACTGAAATCTACCCCACATCAGCCGATCCCTTCGCCGTATATTTAAAAAATGAGTCATCTTTGTCATTCGATGATTGACTTTATTCAGAATATGTCATTGAACTTTTGTGAAGCCATGGACCTTCTGCTTCCTGAACAATGGAATGCATATCTATCTATCTGTCTGTCTATCTATCCATCTACATATCTATCTATCTATCTGTCTGTCTGTCTGTCTCTCTGTCTGTCTGTCTCTCTGTCTGTCTGTCTCTCTGTCTGTCTGTTTCTCTGTCTGTTGTCTGTTTGTGTGTATATATATATATATTTAGCTATCTATATCTACATATCTATATCCATTCATCTATATCCAAGTGCAACCATCTATATTCATCCATCCATCAATCTTTGGTCTCCTCGTTGCCGGGCCGTAGCACCCTTAGCTCGGCCACTCAGGATCTTCTGTTTGTCCCTCGTATGCGCACCGCTACTGCCCAGTCCAGCAGCTTCGCCTACGTTGGTCCCACTTGCTGGAATCGTCTCCCTCAAGAATTGCGACTTGAGCTCCTTTCTCTCCCCCTCTCAGTGTTCCGTAGGCGCCTGAAGACTGTACTGTTTAACAGTGATTTTACTCCTTCGGGTCGAAGCACCTCTGTTGAGTTTATCCTCTAAGAGGCGCTTTATAAATCTCAAATTACAATTACAATTACAGTCAATCCATTAATCATTTATCTATATAGATACAATGGGATTAGAAGGCGAAGGAAAGAAACAGAAGGAATGCAAGAATTTAAAGGACGGAATTTGAGATGATTTGTGCACTCGCAACAATTTAAGCAAAAGATCCTATGCGCCTGGCAAAGCCAGTCTCAAACTAGTCTTGAAATTCATATGAAAACAACGTTTGTCTTGTATTTTTTGTGAACTGGAGTAAATCAAAAGACACCAAACAGACAAAAATATATCTGTGAAAAGTTTGTTTTCGATCATCCTTGTCCTTTTCTTGTATACAAAATACATTTTCCCGTAGACGTTGCATTTCGAAACGTTGCACTTTCTACTGCCTTTCTACGTGAATAAACAATCTAACGAAAAAGACTAGTCAAGTTTAATCGCCACGTCGAACTCAATTCGGTAGCACCTGCCTAAAAATATCCAGAAATACTCTTTCAAAAGGTCATCTTTTAAAACCTCTTCACTGACAAAATGTTACCGAAGCACCGCATAAGGACAAATACTCACTCATAGGCCTACTGATAACGTTGGGCACTGATGCAGCACCTTTTCTGGAAAACTACACAGACTTATTTCCCGTTCTAACTGATAGACCAGCAGAGATGGGTAAAATATGCAGCTGTAAAAACAAGGGCTTCATGATATTGAAATTTTTCCGAACAAGTTGTGCTTCCTTTATCGAGTGAATTTCAATTGAACAATGGCGCATCTCAATGTTCCTTTAATTACTTCTTTTGCTCGTTGTTGATCAGCAATTTGCCAAGTGACTACCAAGACAATAAACGACTCTGAAGTCAAATTGCCGCAGAGTAAAACTGGAGATATAAAGACTGCGAGGCTTCTTGATTGGATTACTAGAATTCCAGATTAGTTTATCCCTTTGCCGAGGACGAAACGAAGCAGTAATGATAGTTAACAACTGTCAACTCAATCGTAAATGTAGCCGTGGTTTGCAGCATTACTGAGATGCATGTCAACCCCGGCGTTGAAGTGCAGCGCTATCGTAAACCTTTCTATTAAATTAAGGGTGACCAGTGGGACTACGAACTACAATCCTAGTCATAACGCGCAACATTGCTTTGTAGAGGTTATGAACTTTCCGTCTAGAATTAAGAATCAACCAAGAGAATTATGAGGGAGAGGACTTGTGGAAGTGAAGTGAAAAGACAGTGAATTCAAAATGCCGGTGTTATTTTCCTCCAAAAAACTGCATCTGAAAAAGAAAAACACGGTTTCAGGAAAAGATGCGATATTTTGAGCTCAACTGAAACAATTCAGATTTCTTCGCCTACGATTCCTCGCCCAGCGGATGGACACATGGCGTGTTAACAAATGTCTTACTTATTTCTTCAATGTAGCATAATTTAACAAGATGCGATGTGGTATAATTTTACATAATTATGAAAAATATACGATTCAATGTAATGATATGACTCGTTATGGGTCCGATATAACCTGAAAGATTTAGGGTTATAAAACTTCAGAGATGAACGATTGATTAAATTTGTGTACAACAACCTAACGATTTATGAATTACTAAGTAGGCCCTATGTGTAATGTTTTTCTATAACTGAACTGTTTTTGTATGTTGTTGATTTTTTCTCTTGCCGTTATGGCAAACATTAAGGTGTTCATATAATGGAAAACTGTATAACAACTTGCAACACATGAAACTGGAGTGATAGTGAAATAAAACTTACTGCCGTTTGGCAGATTCCTTGAAAACTGGAGCGCCTGACTTCATTCTGAATGCAGTCGAGCAGCCTTCCTCTGCTGTCCCTCCTTCCAGGTTCCTATAGATATGCAAAGACAATCGAAAGAGACACAAGCTACGTCTTCAAAGAACTACGCACTCTTCGGAACTGGAATTTATCAGAGAGGATAAACTTATCAAGAATTTTTACAAAAGCTTACCAGAAAAATTTTAATTGAACAGTGTTTTAAAACAAAGCAACATTGTAACGAAAGAAATGATAAGCTAGACAATTACTTTACCGGGACATCGAAATAGCGATTCGAAGAGGTGATCAATCGATTTTTAAAAATAAAACAAGAACTCTTAGACACAGTAACTCACAAGAAAACAATGCCGAAACTATCAGTTGTCTGAAAACTAATACATATTTTAAGAACTTCTATAGCACCACTTTATTACTTAACAATACCATCAACGGGATGTCACTGTTAAGCGAAATCAACAGGAAAGCCGTAGACCTGCATCAGTTCTGTCAGCATTTAACAGAGCAATCCATGGGCCTACTTACAGGAACAACGACTGGTCCCATGCTTTGGGTGCTGGCCCTTCGGAATGATCCAAAGAACCATCCATCGTGGCGGTCGGGAATGGAAGCTTCAGATACCATGATGTGCGGGGTTGCACCACCAGAGCGAGGGGCAAGACTAGCGCGCCGCTCCCTCACTATCTTCTCAAGAACGGCCTGCTCCTCCTAACAAACCAATTAAAAGTGTAGTATAATGTAATTTATATTGAGCATTTGTAAGGCTCTAGAATCCACGATAAACAAATATATTAAGATGTATGTAAGAAGACCCTTAATATAGTTAATTAATAACCTTTATCCAGTCGGTGTCTAATGCAAGACGTCAGCCGACGGCACACAAATAACATGGAGCCCTTTAAGGACCTAACAAAAGCCCTGGATTTTTATACACACACATAAACAGTATTATATACAATGTAATGCAAATCGGAAATTCATGCAGCGTCACTTCTTGGAATCTCCTCAGCGACAATTCATGCCCAAAATCCAAAAGACTTTCTATGATTTTTCAGCTGTTGACGGAGCTAAGCCTAACATTCTAACGTTTCTAACGTTCTGTTTAGCATGAAAGTTTGTTAGACAGGTTTTGTTAAGATTCCGTTATTTTCTCGTACAAGAGCCCAAGAATGCCAAGTATTTATTATCTTATTAATTATTATTAAAGATTGTGGGCTCAGTTAAAAGGATCTCTCAAACGATAACAAAACGACTGAAAGTGTCAAATAGCTGCCTCTCACTTGTAAATGACTAATTGTGTCGGAGATTAGACCATTCTAAAGGCTAATTAGTATTCAATCTAATCCACTTTATGCCTGGATACAAGCAATGTCAGCAACCTTCCGAATCCTCGAATCGATCGAGCTTCAAATCGCAGATTCGTCTGACCTGTGGCATAGCGTTAACTCGAGAAAAGGCATTCACAATTAACCATAGGTTGTCTAAGCCATTTCGATTCTTACCATTCCAAGACCTTGGAAACTGGAATATCGTTTATATGCATTTTGGTCCAGTGATTCCTTAGACGAACCTTTCGTCTGCAGTTCTGGAGTGCTCGGTGCTACAGGCAATTAACATAAGACATAATTATGACACTGATAACAAAGTATTGTAGTCGTCTGATGAAACTAATATGCCTGGTAGTTATTTATTGTCGTTTAAAACATACATCAAATGGCGCTTAATAAACTGGCATTTTATTTTACATTACTGTTTATTTCTGAATTAGCGTTCCTATACAAAGCATTTATATAGCACATAAAGAGTAAACTCTATGGATTCTATAACCGGAACAATACTATAGTACATCACGGCGACCCTTTAGTAACTTTGGTAATGGACTGAAATATAGTTATTAATTAGGCCTAGTTATCAAAACACTCCATGTAGCGCCTTTTAAGTAGGCCTACCTCACAAAGCGCCGCCTATACTAGTTTAAATTATGACAAAGTCATTCAGATAAAAACGCTCGTCAGTGAGCAAATAGTATTCAGATAACTAGAAGAGTCATCACTGGCGTGCCCCCGCATACATGAAGAACCCAACCGACGGAGTCCCATCAAGACTAACAGTTGACACAATGTTGAGAGTTCTTGGAACAAGTTGCGTCGACGATGACGAACAACGACGGGCGATGATGTCCGTGGTACACGATAACACCGCCGCCCAGCAGTCCTTCGGAGATGGTAGAAGACGTAGCGTCCGGAAATCTCCGGAGCAGGACAAGTGTTTGCCTCCAGTCGTTGAGGGTACCTCTCAGTGGTTGACTGTCGACGCCATTTCGAAGACTTTCCACCCTTCCATCACTGAATACAAGATTTCCCGGTCACAGATGGCGAAAAAAGCTCTGTTGGTCTGAGGCTCGTCTATACGATTAAGAACCTATTCACCTGTCTGAAGAGTGAATCGGTCTGATGTCGACGAGGCTTCGATGACACGCAACAGAATAACGTCGGAAAACACGCAATATCGTGTGAAGAATCAACAGACTTGGTAACAGTATAACAGTCCCAACATATAAATTCTCGAACAAAATCCGTGTTGAAGCCAACAATTTGCTTAAATGGCAGATACGATGAAAAGTAAAGCAATATGGCGGCCGACATGCGCAGTTGTTTCAGACGCTCCTGAAAGCACGGGTGACGCTCATTGACTAGTGCTAGTCTATAAGCACTACGTCCGTGTGAATTGCGGAGGGATAATAAGAAACAAAGGCCCAGCCATTTTCTTGCATTTCTTTTTTAATCGCTTATAATGCACTGTTCATGCTGTAATACTTATCGTCCATGAAACGAGTTAATTGGTAATAAGCATGCAGAGTATAAGCATTAAAACAAAAACACACATAACAAAAACAAAGCCCGCGTAAAACTCATTCACATCGATCAACAATAAAAATCTATACTGACTGTGTCGATCTACATACCTTGCCGGTATCCGTAACGATGGATGGAATCACCTGTTGAACAGAAAGCTCTGTCTAACACAGATTTAAAGTAGTACATTTATGCACTCTATATAATTATAATATATATAACACAATCTTCTATATTTCCATAAGCTATTACTTCAGTCGAACTATCTGATTTACCAGAATTTCATGGCTGATGCTTAATTCCATTTCCAGTAAAATAAATTCATAGTAAAGTCAAACAGACTCAAAGCAGAAGTACTCTTATAAATTCGATTTTTCATTTACGAAAGATGTTTCGACAATTTATCCAGTAACTGTGCAATTGTTGGACACGTACGTCTGTGTCTTTGGTAGTATCCTTCGTCGACTGTCAGCAGGTAGCGATTGCCGAAAGGAGTTTCCAGCTTTGAAGCATCAAACATTTCACGGCCATAACGCATATCCCCGGATCCACGTCTACATTCATACAGCAGATGAAATAACGGCATTCATATAGCGCCACTATCCTCCTTAGACTATGCTTCATTGGAGTGATCTTCTGCCATTGACAGGATTTGCAGATACTATATATTGTGTTCCATCTATTGATGTCCTGTGCATCATTGTAACGGCGCTATAGAAGTTTAAAAAGATACATGAGTAAATTTATCAAACAATGGAAGTCTCAGATATTTTTCTAGCGAAAGGCGATATCGTATTTATTGTGAGCGATGGCAGCAAGTGAAATATTTCAGCACAACTGATCAGCATACACTGTAGATATCTGTTAATCACTAAGTTCTTTGCCTTCTCCGAAACAGGCCTACTTCTGTCTTTCTCACCAATCACACACATCTGTCCAAGTACCCTTGTTTTAGAAAGCTCGTTATGTGGTACATCACACCGTCCTCATCACAAATTCCAAACACGCAATTAGTAAATGTAATAGTTCAAGATCCAGCCCTATAGATCTGTAGGCTATAATATATACACAGAATGATTGTTCATGCAAAGGAAAAGGGGTTCCTTACCTGCCTGCCCTCTTTCTTGCTCTATCTATCTGTCTGTCTGTCTGTCTGTCTATCTGCCTATCTATCTATTTATCTATCTATCCATCCATCCATCCGTCCGTCCGTCCGTCCGTCTATCTGTCTATCTGTCTCCCTCTCGGTCTCTCGTTCTCTCCAAGATCTGTGACTTGGTGAAATCTAAAAGTCCCCTGGACGACGGGTTACCTGGAGCTGTGACGACTGTACGAGGAACCGATGCTGGAATTGGATGAGCCAATGCTCGACCGCTTTCCGACAAGGAATGGCCTTGACCCGATCATGCCGTACTCCTCCGGCAGACGAGGGCTTCCCGTTCGACTCCCCATGTAACAGCTTTGCAACTGCTGCAGGTTCGATCTGGATATCACAGAAGATATATACTTATGCTTTTATTTAACAGATAAACTGACCTACTTCCTGGGCATATATAGACATAAACATTATATAAATAAGCCTGCTTATGCATGTTTATATTGATATGTATACATGTCTCTTTGTATGGAAAATCTAATAAAATCTAATCTAACAACTTATTAGCGCCGTTATCGTAATGCTCGGGGAATCAATGGATGGTTGTTTCAAGTGAAACTATAATGAAAACTCAGTTAGCCACTGGAGAAGCCAGGTTGAATTCCGATTTTTCTGAGAAACCAGGAGTTAGCTTGCGGTTGGTAAATTGAAACACACGAGTCTTTAGTTTAGACCTGAATGACATCTAAGAATTGACGGAGCTAACACAACAGGACAGCGAATTTCAAAGCTCTGGATTAGCTACGTAGAATGCCCGAAAACCCAAAACCCTCCTGGTACGAGGCACAACAGTGTCCACTGATCGAGTGCAATATTTATTGTATAAGGGGTGAGCATGAAACAGGGATAGGTCGGCTGATTAAAATGTAGTACTTTATTTTCTGTAACTTATATTTTAAATAGATTCTATCTGTAAGTTATATTTTAAATGGATTCTTTGTTCAATTGGCAGCCAGTCTAATGCATACAATCTTCTTTTCTTATTTTGGTTCATAGGTTCATCGCCAGTTGGTCTCGATCACGTGCCTCGCTATATTTCTCCATTGGTTTTGTCCTGTATCATCTTGATATAGCTAATCATTGTTCTTCAACATTTCTTGATATGTTGGAAGGAGTAACATTAAACAGCTTATTATTTTTGCAACACATAACAAAGGTCAGACTCTGGATGTCTTCTTAAGTCGTTATGATACACGAACGCTTCCTTCCGTTTATCGCTGACGAATAATATCTTTTAGATCACGTTGCCATCTTCTCAAACTTAACTTCCCATTTAAATTTCCTCCAAATCACAAAACTGTTAGATTTCGCCCTTGGCATAAAATTAATTTTAATAACTAAAGCATGATATCTACGTTACGGTTATCTGCTGCGCAAACAGTTAATCAGTTCCATTCTACACTAACTGAGCTCTTTGACAGGCAAATTCCTGTTAAAGTTAAGAGCATAGTATAGCACACACCTCAGCCTTAGTTTAACTCTGAAGTCTAAAGCCACGCCCTGCAAAAGTCAGATTATTGGTGACTCCCTCTCGTCTTCCCTCTGACCACACTAGGCAACAGTGCAAACTAATGCAACAACTTATTTCATCTGTAGAAACTGCATAATTAACAAATTTAGTCTGAGAAAGTTCTTCTTCAAGTAAATCTATATGGATGGCTATAAATAAATTAATACATAATGAAAAGTTAACTGTATTCCCAACTGTGTACTTGATGCCCATAAAATTGTCTGTATGTTCTTGACCTTCTTTGCAGACAAAATTTCTTTGCAGACAAAATTTCTGATATAAGGCCGAAATTTGCTGGCTCCAATGTACAGTATCTAATAAATTTCTTAATTCTAATTCATCACCCTGTCTTTCATGTAACTAGACAGTAATTACAAATTACAACAAAAAAATCTTTCAGAGGTTCGCAAACTCATCTTTTCTTCACCTAACGAAAGCTGTCTTCTTGCCACCATTCCTACATCTCTTCTGAGAGAGTGCTCTGATATCTTGGGTCCAACCATTGCATCAATTATTCATTTCTTTTTGGATGAAAGAGCGTTTCCTTCCATCTTTGCTCATGTCATAGTTCATTTCCTACTAAGAAGCATTCTGTCGATCCTGGCAACCTGTCTAAATACAGACCTATATCAGCTTTGAATTTTGTATCTAAAAGTTTTGAACGGGTTGTTATGACAATCGTATGCAAGCTAATATATCTTCCAACTGACAAATCTCCCCTTTACAGGTAACTTTCATTATATAGAATTCACTCTTCTTGCCTCTCATAATGACGTCAAATGTTCTATAGATAAGGCTAGGGTGATAGCAATTGTTGGTCTTAATTTGTCTGCTGCATTTGATACTGAAATTCTCTTCTTTCCAGCACTGATTTGGGATTTCTGGGCCTGCCCTGCATTGGTTTGCTATTTATCTTAGTCCACGCACTCATAAGTATAGTTAATTTTTAATCATTCGTCTAGTGCTTTGTTGACATGTGGCATCCCACGGGGTTCCATGCTTGGTCCTCTTTTGTTTACATTATATATCACATCGTTAGACACTTTGCTTTACAATCGTTCACCAGCATATCATTTCTATTCTGATGATACTCAATTTCACATTTCTTTTGACAGTTTGCCTTTTCACTCGTCTGTGAAGCTGCAGTACAATGCCTTTGAGGAAGTGCATTATTGGATGGCGGCCAATAAACTCCTTAACCCGGCGGAAAATGCTAAACAAAGTCAAACATGCAGAAACTTCAAAAAATTCAAAACTCTTTGGCTAAAGACGCAACAAATACATCGAAATATGAGCATATAACCTCTGTACTTAAATATCTGTACTGGTTTCCTGTTCAGCAAAGGGTTTGGTTAAAACTGGAGTTTACAGGTTACAGAACACCAAGCCAACCAATGTACTTGAAATCATTATTCATCACTAGACTTATCGTTACACACTGATCTCTTTTCTCGGGTTATGTAAAAACTAGAACTGTTATTGATGAACGGGCTATCACGGTTGCTGGAGCTAGATTTAAAACTCTTTCCCTGCATCTGTTAATTCTGCTTAGTCGTTTGTCTCGTTCCGACCTCAACTCAAGACTTCCTTTTACACTTGTCTGATCACTATTGGCTGTCTCTCTGTCTCAGTGGACTGCTCTTCTGAAATAATTACCTGAATACGATTTGTTGTTGGTGCCCCATCGAATCATGCCTTTCGCATTATACACTGGCGCGATAGAAGTCACTAATTAACTACGTCGCAAAAATAAAAACGAGTTAGAGGTATATGACCATTGTTCGTCGGTGTACTCGTAATCATAGGCCTACATGACAGACTACATGTAGAAGAACGGAACACATGCGACGAAATAGCTCATACAGTGGCAATAATTTATCCAGCCTAACGCCATCGGAGGATTAACACATATGATCGACTATGATAGATCATGCACAAAGTGGAAAGAAAATCAGGTGTGTATTGTAAATAAATAAAACTTAAGAGTACGGATAGATAGATAGATAGATAGATAGATAGATAGATAGATAGATAGATAGATAGATAGATAGATAGATAGATAGATAGATAGATAGATAGATAGATAGATAGATAGATAGATAGATAGATAGATAGATAGATAGATAGATAGATAGATAGATAGATAGATAGATAGATAGATAGATAGATAGATAGATAGATAGATAGATAGATAGATAGATAGATAGATAGATAGATAGATAGATAGATAGATAGATAGATAGATAGATAGATAGATAGATAGATAGATAGATAGATAGATAGATAGATAGACAGACGGATGTATTTATGGATGGATGGATTTATGAATGGATGGAAGTATGGATGGATCGATAGATTTATGGATAGATAGATAGATAGATAGATAGATGGATGGATCGATGGATCGATGGATCAATGGATCGATGGATCGATAGATAGATAGATAAATACATGTAGATAGATAGAGGCGTAACCAGGTGCGTGAAAAGTACCTTAATGTGATTATGAAATCTAATCGTTATAACAGAGGTACCTTAGTTCCAGGGCGCTGGTATCAGGAACTTCGCTTATCATCTTTAGTCGTCGCTCTCGGTCTATTTGGGCCAACATTGCTCGAAGTAAATCCATCAAGACGTTAAACTGAACCAAAAACGCAACAAATGCTACAGAGGAAGACACTATGCATCAAATATATTTTTATGAGATGTATATCCATATACACACATACATACATGCATTTGACACCTTTGTCTGGGAGCAACGTGTGTGCGAGAGCGCCTAGTGGTGACATTTTCAGTTACGCGAGCATTGTTTGCTTATACGTGAACTTTTTGTTCTTAGTAAACTGTAATACCATTTAGGGTAGCGTAGACATCGCTTTTGTGAGTATCTAAGAGCGCTCTTTTAAATGTCTACACACACACACACACACACACATACATGCATATTTTTAGACCTATAGTTCAGGATTAATTTTACGTGCGTTTGTGTGTTTGTCAAGCGATTTGTGACTTTAGGTGCTGTTGAATATGGCAGTCGGTTATGAAAGATTAACAGGTACCAGTAGACTAATAAAAAAAGAGTTCACCAGACACGACTAAGATCAGTTATATTATTATGTTCGTTAATTTCATTCTCTAGGAACTAAACCATTAGATAGTGGCGCCTAATAAATGCAAAAAAATATTAATAATAATAATAATAATAATAATAATAATAATAACAATAACAATAATAATAAACACGCGAACACTAATCGTAATCTCGAGATTCCTATAGCATTCAAAGAACGCTAAGTCACGGGAACTAGCTGATTCACAAGGCCTCAGTTTAAAAAATCAATAATCAGGTAAAGCCAGATTCGGTTCTAGGTCCAGATCCAAGGGTCAGGCAGGTAGACAGATGCAAAGATGAACGGCATAGCTTTTCTTGCGTGATTGCTTTTTATTTGAGTCTCTGACTAAGGGTGACCCGGTTGGAGAAAAAGTAACAAAGTTGGCGTTTCTGGATTAAAATTTTGCTGAGGTTTGGCGATGTTATTGAGACATATCTATCAAATTTTATCTCAAATTCCTATCAAATTTCAAAAATTATTAAATTTCAATGATGGCCATCTAAAAACTGCTTGTCTAAGAAAATCGATACAGAAAATTGCAGCTATATAAACAACCATATCTCCGAAATTTATGCATAGTTACGGGTAAAACTTCATATACATGTTATGTAACAAGTCCGTATAAAGTTTGTAAAGTTTCGTCCGTAACAAGTCACACACTTGTACGCAGCGAGGTACCAAAATGTCACAGGATCATCAAAAATCGGGGACACAGCATAATCTTGCACTCAACAGTCGTTTTAGTAGAGCTCCAAACAACTATTATTTAGCATTCCTTAATCTTTCAATAAAATAAACTGATGCTAAGTACAATTTAGTGCACTTAACTGCCCAAATAAATTGCATGTTAATTTAATTTGCAGCTTGTATAACTTCGTTTCTGCGCTTTTTGGACACAGTGATGCCAAGTTTCTGTGTGCAATTTCACAACAGTAAAAGCACTTTGGTGCCCTTCTCTTAGTAGCTGCTATAGTCTGGTCTCTCTGGTGGTAGTTTGTAAAGCTTTGTCAACATTCAATGGCATGGTTTGTTCTGACTTAAGAACATATGTAACTGGCATGTGTATCTGATGATTCTGAATTGGTGACATGTCTGTGTACATGTTAATATGAGTAGAAATCAGGCAAAGATAAACAGAATAAAATGTAGTATAGGTTGCAACATTACTTTTTTCGTTATGCTCTTACATTCAGTATGGTTTCAGTTACATGATGGAAAGTTCTGTGCAACAAATAGGACTGAGGCAGCTGAGACAAGCCCAACGAAGACAATTAAAGATAGAATGAAGACTGGCGCCGGCATTAGTAGACGGCGGGAGCGAGTTTGTAGGTCATCAGTGCTATCACTGCAACCACAGGTCAAAACAGATCGATCATGGTCCAATTTGGTGAAAGAGATTTACAAACGTCTCCTTGTGATTACAGGGATGACAAAGTAGCTTCTGCTGTATTCTCTTCTGCAACGTCGTCATCACTGTTATCATCATCGCTGCTATCTTTAAAAGAAGAATTTCATCAAAACATATCGGAGATTATAAGTGGTGCCCAGTCTAAAAGAGATGAGATTTTTGCGATATTATACAGTCTAACTCCGCCTCGGGGGGTTGCAAACCAGCAAGTCTTCGTGCGGTCCCAAGCCCGGATAAAGGAGGAGGGTTTGTCAGATGAGTGTCGATGCACCGACAGTAAAAAACAAAGACGATTGAAATCTGATGCCAAGTGATGGATGGGAGTAACAGAAGAGGACGACCGCACAGGGAATGGGAGGACGACATAACTGAATGGTGTGGAACAACGCTTCAAGAGCTGAGCCATGCCGCACTGAACAGACAACAGTGGAAGAACATGGTGAAAATGGCATCGGACACCTACGGGCGCTGAGCCCACGGTTCATGATGATGATGATGATACAGTCTAAACATGATTTTTGACTCTAGCATCTATAAAACAAGAGTGCATCGATCACATTTTTTCAAATGCATGCAACTTTTTACAGTTCCGAACGCTCGTTTAGTATGGAGCAGGCGTCATGAAAACCATACTGAATGTAAGAGCATAACGAAAAAAGTAATGTTGCAACCTATACTACATTTTACTCTGTTTATCTTTGCCTGATTTCTACTCATATTAACATGTACACAGACATGTCACCAATTTAGAATCGTCAGATACACAAGCCTACGATTCCTCACTCAGAGGGTGTACATGTAGCGTGCTAACAAATGCAGTACTTACTCACTAATACACTACTTTACTGAGATATTACAGCAAGTGGGTTGGATTTAACTAGTCATATAAAAATCTTAATTTCGTTCTTAATCTTAATTTTCGTTAATTTTCGTTTTAATGTCTAACGTAGACACAAACAATCGCAGGTTGCTTTGGATAACATAAATCAGATGTTAAATATAAGTAATTTACCTGTAACCTACATCGCATATTTTAAAATACTTTACTTAAACCATTAAAACTATATTGTCTTCACAAACATACAAGTAAGAATTTATAACAAATCTGTTTCATTCAAAGAAACTCAAAAAAATGTGGAACATATATACTCAACAAAGCTTAATGTGCTTCTAAAATTGACACATTGCAAAAAGAAAGTAAATTTATAACAAAGAGAGTAAATTTCACTGAGCTTCGCTTATGGTACCTTTTCTTAGTTATAATTTTTGCCATATAAATAAGCTTTACTCGATAATAATGATAATAACATTTTGATGTCTCAACATTATTTAGATTCAGTACAAACCCATCAAAAACACAGTTTGTGAAAAATTACCCCATGTACATTCAAACTTGGTTTTCTTCGTAAATACACCCCCAAATTTCTGTACCTTTTCTCCAACGGGGGTCACACGTTTAGTCAGTAAAGAAACATGCGTTAATTAGTCGAAGCCAACACATTGTATCTGTTCAATTTGAACTATAGAAGAAACCAGTTAGACAAGTTCTAGAATATGAATAGTTTGAGAGAATGATTTCCGAGCAAAACCTGGTCGATGCTTAGTCCGGGACTGACAGTATGCGGAATGAGCGAAGGCATGATCTTCGTTGCCAGAAGGTTATGCGTCAGACCGAATTTTCTGTCGCTAAGCAAGTGGTGATAGATTGCTATAGGCGGAAAAACCAGACAACACAGTTACTAAGACATAAAACAGATTATCAAATAAGTGTTTTTACTCGAAATGTCATTTGCGTCAGTCGCTTTGCTGTACCAATGTTATAAAAGCTGATCTGCAGAAAAAGACGCTTTTATTCAACTGCGAAGCGTAACTGTAATAATAATGAGAAACTTTTCTTGGCATTAAACGACTCTTACGATTCTTGACACAGACTGTATTTCCGTATGTTTGGATTTCAAATTCTACACTGAATTGTGTGTTCATAATTATTTTTTAGCCCTGAGGTAGGTCTGATCCCTCAGGATTTAAACAAAATTAAACTATGAAGAAAAGGGAAAGTCTGGAAAATCAAGCCTCGCCCTCAGGAGTGTTCTAGAAGGGACCTTTGAATGCAACAGCAAGACCGCGCTGAACACAGATAGAAAGACGTTGGAAAAGAAATTTTACCTCTCGAGGTTCAACACCGATGACCGATGGACGGGGACCATCCTCCCAAATGAAATCTGCCCCTGAAAAATTGACTGGGCCCAAGGTTTCAAAAGCTTTGGATACAAAGATATGAGTAGAGGGTATTTTAGAATATTTAGATTAGCGACTTGTTCAGCTGCTGAACTTGCGGAGGTTGCAGCATGTGATATGTAGGATGCTGAGCATGTGTGAATCACTGTAGCATCTCATGCCAGGTATTTACCTCCAACCTTAGGTACCAGTGTGGTCCAATCTGTTCTTTTGCCGTCAGATCTCAATAAGTCTACTGGCGCTTTGGAAATGTCTACAACGGCTTTTTAGAGGGCATGCCATATGGTGTTGATAGCAAAATGGCGGAGGGAGCGTTCAAAAGCCTTTCTGCTCAACCAAATCTCCACAGCGGCAGCGGTGAGGGCTGCAAAGGTCAAGGCCCAAGCGAAGGTTTACTGTGACTCGAAAAGCCTTACTGTTGAAAAACCTTATTGTTCAGACATAAACCACATTAGGGAATAGGAATGGCGACCAACCAGTTGCCCGACTGGGGACTGGTGATGGCAGTCAACACTGACCGCTCAGTCCGATTCCCTGCGTTGCCTTTCCACCAATGATCTGTCCCATGCGCTTTGTCTTGTTGGCGGCGGGTTTATGACTGTTGTTATGCCGAGCCATCAGCAGTTCTTTCAAATAAGTACCTGATACAGCCACACAGTCTACGAGGATTGTTGAATGGTGTTCTTCGATGGTCGCAGCTGAGGCTATATAGACTGAAGACGCCAGCGACACAACCCTTCTCAATTCCAGTCCACCGTCTCATATTGGGGGTGTGGCCTGCCGCCACTGAAAATCATTTAGAGAGATATTCACAATGGACTGAAGGCCATCCGGTATAAGCTGTTCCAACTGCTAAAGTGCAGGATGATTGGAGCATGAGGAGAAGCGGAGAAGGTGGCTGATTTTTGGATCCCCAACCGAAGTTCATAGAAGGATTAAGACAATCTGTGATGATACAAAACCGACACAAAGTTTCAATAGCTTGCTGGAGGATACTGCAGTGCTGCTCCAAAGCCTCATCCATTGCCGAGTCCTTGAAGATTGGAGCTCCCAACGATTCACAATCTCACTGCTAGAAATTTGACAAGGTGGATTCAATTTCAGAGGCATTACTGGGTGAGAAAGGTTAGCACGTATTATTATTAATATTTTTAATAATAATATTTTTATTATTATTACGAAAGTTTGTAACACGCCCAAATTTCCATAAAAATGCATATTTAAGGGGGATAAACATAACATCTCACAAGATGCTATTTAAACTCTTTTATTTTACACTAAGTGTTGCGTTGCGTCGCCTTGCAACTCGTCTTCATTGGTTCATCCTAAGTTCCACTTGGCTGATTTTTATGAAATGATTATCTTTGTGGCAATACTGGCACTAGATCGAAACAGCAAACGTCATGTAATCAAACGCCTGATAGCGAATGTTTATTGCACTAATTACGAATATCAGCTGAAGAGCCAACCTGTCACGGACATTATGATATCGACATCGGAGCAGTTGATGTCGGTTATGAACGGAAGAACTTCGTCTAAGATGATCATCTTGTCTAAACTGTCCAGCAGACGATCGACACATGCCAACGCATTCATCTTTGTCTGCACACAAACCTCAATATGTCTACAAACAATGGTTCTTAGTGCTTTTGTTCATTCATTCGTCTTGACTCTAATTTTGTCATTTGTTACGTCATTCCTTCATTCTGTATTCATTCTGTCAATCCCTCTTTCATTTATCTTGTCAAAGAGTCATTCATTCTGTCGTTTATTCTGTCATTCATCTTGTCATTCTATCGTTCATTCTGTCACTGTCAATCTGTCTTTTGTGGTCGTTTCATTATTCCCCATATACCTGCCTGCCCATCTGCCTCCTAGCCAGCTGGCCTGCCTCCTTACCTCCCTGCCTCCCTGCCTCTCTGCCTCCCTTCCTTTCTGTCTCCATGCCTCTCTGCCTCCATGCTTCTCTGCCTCCCTGCCTCTCTGCCTCCTTGCCTTGATGGCCAGTGTCTACCTGTACGCTGCTTGACTTGTAGAAGAGTGCCTTGGCCTTTGGAAGGACTAGCTTTCGTATCGTTGTGTCGTCGATGTACTTGCGGATGATGGTGAAGACGCCGATCGCTGCCTCGTGGCCCTGGATTGAGTTCGACTCCAAAGTACTAAAGATCATCGGAAGAACGTCGCACTTGATCTCGTCCTCTGAGGCTTTGTCCAGTATGACGTCCAGCTTCTCCAACAGGTAAACCGTGGCCTGCGAACATCAGATATCGAATAAATCAAATAAGAATCACATGACTGAATAACAAGAGGAATTGAATGACTGATAAGAGGAACTGAGTAAATATTTTCCTGCGTCGAAATGTATGTTTTGTTCTCATACTTAGACTTGTGACTGAGTCAGTGAGTGACTGACTGACTGGCTAGCTGATTGAATGAGTGAATGAATGAGTGAATGAGTGAGCGAGGGAGCGAGCGACTAACTGATTGACTGATTGATTGATTGATTGATTGATCGATCGATCGAGCTACCAAAAGAACGACCGAACTGATGAAGATGGCGGAGGTGATTGTGATGGCGAGGATGATGAAGAGGAAGATGATGAGAAGGAAAAGGAGGATGAAGGCGATGTTCTGATGTAAATGAGTGATTACCTGCATCGGTCTGGCCATGGAGAATACTTTGTTGAAATGCGGGTGGATGGAGCCACCATATTCCTCGGGTGAAGAGCAGGCGATGAGGCTTAGCATAGAAGGCAGGACGAGCACGAGCATGTCGTGCTGCTGAAGCTGCTGAGTCAGCATTGGTAGCACCGATTTGAACAACATCTTCTGCAAATTACAGCACCAGACACAGATATCATCACCTGAACCTGATGACGGTTTCAAAGTTAGAGGGGCGAAGCTATAGTAAGGTCGGAAATAAGTAATAGAACATTCAGACAAATTTGACAATTAATGTATCTTTAAATTGTATTTGTGAAAATTCAGTAGAGTTATTGAAGGATAGGCACAAGGTCATATCCTTCAATAACTCTACTGAATTTTCACAAATGGTTGTCAGTTTAAGTGTGACGAATAATTTCAGCCGGACGATATCCTATGTAGCAATCCAAGCATGCGTAAGAAAACTGGTCTCTGTGTGCCAGATCCTACAGGTGAATGTTCACTTACTTTAGGAAATGCTGGAATCGCTTGAGCAAGCCTCGTGAAGAACTCACACTTCTGTGACAGATCTTGAGCATCGACTGAGTCGAGATGCATCATACATTTCGCCAGAGGATCGTCAAAATACTTTAGCTGCAGCAAAAAGTAAAGCAGGAATCATACAAGAGCATCTTCAGGAGCTTAATCTCCAGCAGAAAGACAAGAATATGAATGGCAATAGCGGCAGCAGAAAGTTATGAAAGAAGGCATTTAATTGCAAATATTATTAAGTTGAATCAGAAGTTTGATACCATTGGATTGTCAGGTGGTTAAACCCTATGTACTAGCGAGGAGCCCAAATTCTTTTGCTATTTTATTTATTTTAACTCACAATACAGAGAAGTCTACAGCTAACTAAATTACCGAATGGCTTAAATTGTAATTAAAACCGTAACCATAAATCCATCACTTTTTTCAGGGCCCAAAATGTTAAGCATGGAACCCAGGGTATTAAAAATAAAATCAGTGACGCAGGTGGGGTCAGATTAGGCAGTTATATACAGCCATAGTAGATAGTGTTTAAAACGGAATGAAGGGTAAATAAGAGAAACAGTCGGGATTGGATATTATAAAGTTATGTTTTCATTTTTGAGTTAAAGGCCTGAAAAGAGCTTGCAAGAAACTTAGGGTTGATAACCAGGTAGCATGGGTCAGTTTCGAAAAGTCTACATACAGTGTTCAGATATATTACTATTTCTGCATTTATTAAGCGCTACTCTGTAATGATTAAGCATCAATCGATTGCGCTGAGCAATTATGAGTGAAAGACTTGCTCAAGGTCTCAAATTGCACTCGATCAGTGGACTCTGACTCTTGCTGTGCTCCGAACCCGAGCAGTGTTAGCTTTCGGGCCTCCTCGGAAGCTGGACCAAAGCTTTGGAATTCATGCCCAGTTCAGTTCGTTCTATCAAAATTTCATGCCATTCAGGTCTAAACTAAGGACGCAGTTGTTTCAATTTGTTTACCCACCGTAGCCTGACTTCTGGTTTCTCTGACCTAAAGTACTTCGACCCGGCTTCTCCAACGGATTATGATTTTTATTGCGATTTTCACATGAAGCGATCAACGACTGATGCTTTGGGCATTATGACAACGGCGCTTTAGAAGTCTTTAGATCAGATTAGATTATACAGTAACCATCTAAGGGGAGGCTCGAACCAATACTCTCTGTACACTTCGCGTTACACACCGAGAGCTTCATTCAGTCGGCTACTGTGCCCCACATACATACCGAACATGTTTGCATAGTTTCCGTAGCTCTGCGGGATTCTTCCAAAGAGGTGGTGGGGCTTGAAATAATGAGCCATTACAAAATGCTAAAGACAAAATGACGAGTCGGAAAAATAGTGTGAAGGTGGAGAACGAGTGGACTGATCAAGGTGGCTTAATTGCGAATAAGTGGCGAGGACAGACTGGATTGAAAGATTGATGATGAAAGCTTCCTCAATTGAATGCCAAAAGACGTGAATTATTTGAAAGAATAATATTTACGTAAGAAGACATAAAGCCTTTCGTTCAGGTCATCCTGAACCGTTGCATAATTTCCACAGATTATTTATTACTAGCGAATAAATAAACGCAGTCTATAAAGTATGTGATTTATGAGTTGTGAAAACACAGAATGAAACCTGCACCCGTCGTTAAGGATTTCTAATTGCAGGGAGTTCAGTTGAATAAAGGCAACAACAACAACATATATCTTCTCAGACACATAACAGACTGCGTTTCATCGGAACAAGACAGATTAGAAGTAGTCAGAGTGGTCCATCTATCATCGTTTCATTGGGCCACTCGGCCTGACCTTTATCGCCCTTACCTCACCTCTTGTTGCCCCGGATGGCCTGGTGGCAGAGTGGACATTCGACATTGACTGAGTCATGCAAATTAGGCAGCTCGCTGTTGAACAGTAACTCGTAAGGATGTTGTCACATGGATAGACATTAATTTACATGGCACTTATAATGCGTCGATGCATTTGCAGTTGCCAGACACTCACGGCAACGTCCATCTGGAGCAGCCAGGGCTAACAAGTGCGTTTTAGACAGCTGATGGGTCGTTTCTACAGTCTCATGTATGGCTTCAAGTACAATAGGTACCCCGTCGTTTCTTCAGCTTCCTGAATGGCTTCAAGTACAACAGATTCCCTGGAGAGCCGCATAATCTTGTAGGCAAACTTACTGGCCTTTTAAACACGGATTGGAATTGGACAAAATGGGAATTACAGAAAAATAAAGCGCATATTTTGCGATGAACTAATTCTAAATATCTCCAATTCTTCCAGCAGATAATGATGATACGAGTTTCATCCTGTTCAAAGCATTTCTCTACTAAGAATCCTATCCTTATTCCGCCGCCTCCCCTTATCTATCTTGCCGCACCAATTCCAAACACCATCCACCGTAACCGTCTGACTGTCTGCCTGCCTGACCCTTGCATCGTGAACTGGAAGCGAATCTGACCCTTCCTGCCTATCGATTTTGCTTTGACTGAGCGCATGTGAATAAGCTGGCTCCAGAGACTTAGCTTTCTTTGGGCGCTCTAGACATCTCGGGTTTACGATTACTATTACATTACGATTACGATTCCACGAATCATCTTCTAGCCTCACTTGTAAACAGATACATGCATTCATACATATGCACTGCGAATCATCTTCTACATGTAAACTTTGACAAAGCTGCTATTAATTATTTCTGTGCAATTTATATGTATGCAGTAGCTTTAAATAATTTTTATTAACCAGACCTCATATAATCGGACTACGATTGAGCTTGTATGCGGGTTTCAAAAAGGATACCAACGCAGGTCACTGCTTGGTCGTAATTATAGGTTGCAACTGGCCCGTTAGGGTACCAGAGACAGCTTTGGTTTCCATAGTACAAAGCTCGGAGAGTCAAGTTAGTGGATTTTTGGAAGTCGAAAGACATTAAAGGAAAGCCTTCCATCTAAATAATTGAATTGTTAGAGCCATTTACAGCTTCGTCAGTATAACAGAGGCATTCAGTCTACATCTTACAAGCTGGTTCGATTTGTTTCTTGCACTTTCAATGTGTTTTCCTGAAAAGAACAAGTTACTGTGGTTCGCCAAATGCATTAGGCGCAACTCAAAAAATAATAGCTGGATGGCGTAGATGATGAATTGGAGCTTAGAATGTCAAAAATTCGATTTCCAAAGAATAAATGTAAGGAAACTTAATGCCGCCGGAATTACTGATTTTCATATTCATCAACTCTAACAAAGTTGTGAACAGCAAAATACAAAAACTGAGACAATCTGTCTTGACTAATAGTTCATTTCCATAATAAAACTGTTTAAAATTTACATTAGTTTGAACGAGACATCATTTCGTCAAGAACGATTTTATTAATTTGAAATTGATGAGATAAGACTTGGGATAGATGTATATTGACAGAAGTTTTAGTCATTTACATGTACCCTTTCCCAAGGGCTTATAATTGAAAGAGAGGTCACACCCTCTATGGATTGTGATTCAAGTTACAATCTGATAGTAACGTAAGGGTTAAAAAGGATACAACCGGTAGTAGCCCGAAAGGATTGCTACATTAGAAAAATCACCGGTACACGCAGCGCCCATGAATAAGCTGATATCATACGATTAGCTGTTAAGCAGCGCTTTAGAAAATCTCGAGACTACGATTACCGTTAACTATTATTGATAGTTGTCGTTTTCCTTAAGTTCTTCAGCATCCGCCTGTAGGGATCGGTCGAAACCCATTTCCAACAAAATCCGGACATTTTCAACCACAACTCCAATGCTAGATCTTTATTCGCTCAAACGATCAAACGTAAATACATCGGCGTCATAGAAACATTTAACAAATCTAATCTAATCTAATCTGAGGTCTTCTACAACACCGTCGTCATGACTCACATGGATTCAACCGATAGCCTTGCAACAGATAGTCGCTTCGAAGCTGAACCACAGTCCACAAAGGTTCACCAAACCCCAGAAGGTCAGGTAGACACGGCGAGCTACGGTGGAAAACTTAACGTTACCCAACATTTTCGCATATATTCTTCTATCAGGAAATTTTCCAAAGAACACGCCATCCAATCCAATCGTCGATTTTTGCCAGCGGCTGAGCGGACAACCGTAAAATTGAAAATTTACTTCCCGACGAAATGCGACAATCGTGACGACCTTTCTTCCCTCTCCATCCAACCCCCTCCCCTCTCCCACCTCACCCGCTTCCGAGGAGCCGTGCAGTTCGGTCAGACCGTTGTTTCTGCAATCAGAACCCAATAAACTTCCATAATTTCAGAGTGAATAATGACATTCGACTCAGACGCCGCAGGGAATAAAGATGGAGAGCGAGAGGTGGATTGGATGGGTGGGGGCTGCGTTTGCGGTGGTGGTGGTGGTGATGATGGTGAAGGTGAATGGTAATCGATGGGGAAACGACATCAGGGGACAATACTGTGTCCAAACGACATCTGAGTTCTTTACGGTAATAGATGCTGTTCCACCGACTGAGTGGCCGGTCTCTCTGGCTGTGTATTTCTATGTGCATATGCGAGGCACATAATTGCTTTTCAGATTATCAGCGCAACGCAGTCTCTCTTTTTCACACATCTCTGTTTTCCCTTTCCCTCCGCCTCTTGTATGTTTTTGTGTCTGTCTATCTGGCTCTCTTATTCTTTCTTTTTCTACTTACTTCTGTCATCTCTCTTCACTTTATTTTAAAATTTCTCTCTTCCTAACTGTATTTCTGTATCCATATCCTTGTCTCCGTGTCTGTCCCCTCAGTTCCCGTCTCTCTCTCTCTCTCTATTTTGCCTCGCGCCTCATCTATTTTATCACATTTCTGTTTGCCATTTTGCATCTCTTTTTCTCTGTCTGTCTGTCTGTCTGTCTGTCTCCATATCTCTGTATTTCAATGCATCGATATATCTGTGCTTTTGCGTCTCTAAATAAGGTAGGGCAATACGAGGTGCTACCTGAAGACCCTGCTCGGTCGAGCGTTCGGAAAGAGAGCATCATGCCATTATTTATGGCCAACGGAGCAAAAAGCAAGACCGAGATAGGTGTCGTTCGCCTCGAGATGTCGCTCGCTCACTCGCTCGCTCGGCTGTAACACCTTGTCTGCTGCGTTCGACCATCGCATTGCCGCGTTCATGTAATCACGAATCCCAGTTAGAAAGCAACATCTCACTTCGGAGACAATAAGATAAACAGACAGAGAAAGACTGACCAAGAGAAAGTGAGAGAGAAAGAGAAAGACAAACAAATAGAATGAGAGACAGCGAGATACAGAGGAATGGCTGTTCTTTTCATACTAAATTGACCGGCCAGTCATTAGGAAACATGCTTAAGTGATTATTCTTAGGCTGATAGGTTACTATATTAAAATCAAAGTTCTCTATGTTATTATATGAAGATATCTCGATGTTTGCACAGACTGGAATGAGGAAAGACAGTAAGGTGTGACGTCGATTCTGTGAAAAGTGGATTGGATGTGTAGGGGCTGTGTTTTGCGGTGGTGGTGGTGGTGGTGATGATGGTGAAGGTGAATGATCGACAGGTGGTAGATATTGTCTTTGTGGTGTTGTTTTATTTACATGATGGTCAAAAGTGTTTTTACTTTAAAAGTTAGCAGCAAAGGTTGCTTGTAATGCATTGGTGGAGTTATTTGTGAACTTTGGGATACCTTTGGCCATCACAAATGACCGAGACATAAATTTCACTGCCAGTCTAAAACAAGAATTTATGAAATTGATAGGGTGCAGTCCACTATTCAATACATCGGGTCACGCAGAAGCATCAGGATTTAATGAAAAGGTGGAATCAATCTTTGAAAAACTGATTCACCACGTGACCGTAGAAACTCCAAGACTTTGGCATGCGTTGATACTTTTACGACGTGGGCGCTGAGGGAGGTGACGAATACAGCAATGAGATCCGTCCTTATTTTTTGGTTTATGGGAAGATACCCCAAGGACCACAGACAATTCTGAGAAAACAAGGTCCAACGAAATTTTGATACCCTCCAAATTGGGACGAAAACCAACGAACCATTTGAAAGAATTAAGGGAAAATTTATTGGAAGCCATGCGGAACCTCTGTTGATGGAAAGCAATTCAGTATGCAACCCAGTATAATAAAAGCGCAAAATAGAAATCTTGTGTACCGGGATACAACGTGATGTGTTCTACCCGACTTCTACAAGTTAACTGTTGTCTCGTTGGCATGGACCGTGTACTGTTTTACTGAAACGGTCAAAACACTCATACCTGATTGACATCGGTGATGATGTAAAGAAAACTGTTCATGCCAACAAGATTCTGAGGTACTGGATATTACACGTTCTTTGGTTTATGGTTCCGTTGCCAATGAAGATAATGATTTTGGAGAAATATGTGAATTACCGATTGAGTCTCAAATAGAAATTTAACCTGTGGAGCTATATTATGAGCAGGTGATACATTAGGCAGTTAAACCGGATAATCCTTGTGCTTGCATTAATTACCTGAACATTTAGATCAGCTTGTCTTGTTCTCTCTAGCTCTATCGCTTGTTTCGTCTTCTCTGTTGAGCTTCTCTCATCTTTCCTTTCTAAATCAATTTGATCTTGTCTTTCTTCCCTTTCAATCTCCACTTGTTGCCTTTGCATTTCCATCATCTGCAGAAATTGCCTCTATGTTGGTCTGTGGAGAGGATTTGTACTGACTTCCTTCCAGGATTTGCTGCGACACCAACCACCGCTGCTTTCTCAATCATCCACTTTTTCGCTAACATATCCATTAATAACTCACAACTTAATTCTTTATTACTCATCCATCCAGCCATACTTAATTAAAGGCAGCCTATGCCGTTCTAGTTTCTTTATTTCTGCCTGTTTTTCTGCCGACAATTGTTTCATTTTACTTACTCAAGTAAGCAACCCTATGAGAACTATAAAGTTTCGAAATTTACGCAGAAACAATTCTTTGTACATTGAAAGAACAACTCAGTGAAAATACTAACCAAGTCATCAAAATATTCATAAGATACAGAACCCGACGACTTATTTAAATTTCCTATACAACGCTCGCTCAAAACTTGCTGACTAAGCAGCACAATATTACGTTCACAGCATTTGTTTTTACTATTATGAATACCTGTCTTACCTGCATGAAGCCCTGAGCCGTTGGTCTGTACCGGGTGTCCTTATTGATCATCTTTTCAACCGGTTCCACCAGTTCCAGTGGCATCCGATGAGCAACTTCGCCAAACAACTCAGTCATCTGCATTCCCGTTCATACCAAAAAGGGAAAAGAATACACCTTCAGTCACTTTACAAATTGTATAATGTAAACAATGTCAGACATATTTTATGTCTACAACAAACAATAAGAAAGCCGGCTGCACTGAGTCTAATACATAATAATAACATGAGCTTTGTGAAAATGAGTCATCCAATCTTTGATTACAGTTAACTATAAAATAATTACCTGAGATTGTATTTAATGACAACGCTCTTTAATTTAAGATGTAAGTTAGGGAACCGCTATGTAAGCCCGATATAAAAATTGTATCAGTTTTATCATAACTGATAACTTAGGTTGTGCAAACTATATACACTATTAATGGTTAATAGGTCCTACTTTGTTTAATATTGGCCTCAATAACCTCTAAGCGATCAGATTAAAATAATTTATTTTCACGGAATCAGGCAAGGGGCAAGAACAGATGCCCTAAAGAGACAGACAAATGCAGATGCAGAAACATTAGGCCTATAATTATTGTTATTTGGTTTTTACCCGAGGTATTTATGTTCCCTCAGGCTCTTAAAAGTTCTCCGGAAAAAGAAAAATTCTGGGACGGCTAGAAGTCGTCAGATCTGCCGGAACAAAAGTACCGTGAAAGGCAATAGCGTTGAAGCGTTGAATTGTGATAGCAATGTGCTGAAAATACAACTGGCTTCTTTCGTGTAATTAGATATACGAGATAGACAGCACCTAATAACTCTGTAATGAAGAGTAGGCTACTGGTGTTTTTTGGGTCGAGAGTCTCGAACGCCAACGGGACAAAGTCGTAGTTCTGTGCAAGAGTGTGATATTTTCTCACTTCCTATCTGCTGCTATATTTGGCTGTACCGTCAGCTGAAGTTGAAGTAGATGGGAAGTAAGATGTAGCCAGTGTCTGTAACAGTGGCATCCCATATCAAAGCTCAGTCCTTATGCCACGGAATGAGCGTTAGATTATCTGGCCTTTTCCCGTTGTTCTGCTGAGTCCAGGCGGTTCCTTCATTGCTGGGAAACCTGCCCGAGGGAGTCCCCGACAGATTGAGTCATTGAGGGTCGCATGTCTGGCGGTTCGACCTGGTCCAAGGAGGCAAGAAAGCCCATGGGAGCCAGTGGCCGTGACAAGGGCACAATAACGGCACTCATGAGGTTCACAGATGTTGACTCTAAGCCTGAAGCCTGCTGCGACACTCACTGCCGCATCGTCGAGTCTTAGACCACAGGCTAAAATGAGCAAAGCATAAAGCCAATTGTTCGTGTGTGGTGCTGCAAAGGTCCTGAGCTTTGGTCGGTGGAATTGTCAGTGATGAGGTGCAGAGAATGTTAGCATCCCTGTCAATTAGGGTTTGCCCCAGTATGATTGCTTGTGGACAAAGGCATTGTCTGGGTTGGAAAATGCACAATCAGTACACCAACGAATCAGCAGAGTTTTGGCCTGTGAATCTTCGGGTACTTGAAGATTGTTTAGCATGGAGAATTGAAGACTCTCTCTGGGTGCCTGCAGCAGAAGCGAAAAGGCCGAGAGCCCAAGCGAGGTCGCCCGGCGAATGACAAACCTCCAGCCTTGATTTGAAGGGAGGCCTGGAACCACTGATCATTAGAGAGGGACAAGCTGAGTATTATTTCCAGGCCTTATTGTTATTATTATTATTATTATTATTATTATTATTATTATTATTATTATTATTGAGAAATGTCCGGAGAAAATGATAAATCATCTGGAACGGCTACAACTCGTCAAGTTCGGGCATGGCAAAAGTGCTACAGAAGGCATTGAAACGTTGAATTGCTATAGCTAGGCGCTAAAAGAGATAACAAGTTTCTTTTTGATCTCCGGAAGTTTGAGTAAGACAGCGCCCTAAGTCCGTAATAAGATCCAATCCAGTGCTATTAATGGGGCCAAGAGTCTCAAATGTCAGTGGTGTGAAATGGTACATTGAAAGGAGTTATTATTATTATTATTATTATCATCATCATCATCGTCATCATAGTCATCATCATCATCATCATCAACATCATGATTATTATTATTACTAACATTATTATTTGTTATTATTTCATGTACTATTTAATATTGTAAAAACATGTATGAAGCACAACACTAACATAACTAAATACACCGCACAAGCGCTAAGACATTATGACTAAGCGAAAAGAAGCCATGGTAAAACAAAGACGACTGCTGGGCCGAAATGGGTCCGTCTATTTACCCGTTCGACCTGCTTCACGTAGTTGGACTGCGCATGCGCGGCCTGCACAAGCGACTTCCCGTTGTTGTAGATGGAACAGATGAGCATTCCGAGGGAGTATATGTCGCAGGCTGGCGACGCCGAAGTGATCGTCTCTAACTGAATCTCCGGCGCTATATAATCCATGTCCGGTTGCGCCATCTTGTGGTGCTTCGGCGACCACGGAAGCACCGGAAATGCATCCTAATTCAAAAGAAATGTAACAGTATGTAGGCCTATGTATATTGGTATGTGGGTATACGCTATGTAGGTATATATGTATAG
Source organism: Norana najaformis (assembly GCA_964023275.1). Lineage (NCBI taxonomy): Eukaryota > Metazoa > Annelida > Clitellata > Crassiclitellata > Hormogastridae > Norana > Norana najaformis. The sequence continues at coordinate 27,855,664 of OZ029914.1, forward strand.
TGTGCATAGATGACTTGGTATTGTGGGAGAAGAAATTGTAGACAGAGAGACAGGGAGACAGAGAAAGAGAGCGAGAGAACGAGAGATAAACAGATGAATAGAGATAGAGCCTGTGTGTGTGTGTGTGAGAGAGAGCGAGGGAAGAAGATGGCAGCTGGATTGTTGTGTATAGGAGTAGGCCACGGACTCCAGCGCCTGAGTGACGAATCTCCAGCCAGACCGCTATCCTTACCAGAAAAGGCAAGCGGGATTAACCTTACCAAAAATGGTCATATCTGCCGCCCAGAAGGCCCTGTATAAAGACCATCTTTAAGCATATAAAAAGATCGTGTATTGCTGTACAACAATGGTGGACTTCGTATAGCAACTGCAGCTACTATCGAGAGTGCGTTACTTCCAGGGGCCGGGCTCTCGGCAAGACTGGCCTGACAAGACCACATGTCGGCGGGCGAACAGCATTGATACTACAACCGACACTAGACACTACATCACAGACCGACACTGCATATTTTGTATGTACGTACATATGTATGTATGTATGCATACTGCACATCTATGCATGTTTGGGCATATGCGTGTATGCATGCATGTATGTATGTATGCATACATCTACGCATGTTTGGGCATATGCGTGTATGCATGTATGTATGTGTCTTGGCACTTAATAAGCGCCGGTTAGGCCCGCAAAAAAGCTGCCTGTGCCAACCTAATTTGTGCTAAGTTCATTAGTCAAAATAAACAGTCTGATAGAATATATGCATGTGTAATTATAGAATAAAAATAACAAGTACAACAGCAGACATGTATACTTCATGTATACTTCATGTATACTTCATGTATACTTTAGCCGAATCTCCCGAGAGAGTTTAAGACCTTGGAGAAAAGTTCATTTGAAATGAGGAGCACTGGCCTTAACCCAGTTAAACTAGAAGAATTGTCAGAGAGAGAGAGAGAGAGAGAGAGAGAGAGAGAGAGAGAGAGAGAGAGAGAGAGAGAGAGGGAGACAGACAGACAGACAGACAGATAGATAGACAGACAGACAGACAGACAGAGACAGAGAGATGACAGCTCTTCATGGAGAAGTTTCATTCATGGCAGAAGGAGGACTAACACATGCATGAGGACTGAAAAGTGAACTAGCTGAGCAGAGCAGAGGTGCCTACAGAGTAAGAAGACCACGAAAGGAAATACCTTAGATCCATCCCATCATGATAAGCGTTGTAAAGTCGTATCTGTTTGTAAGGACTTAAGAACAAATTTAAGATCTTATACATAACCTTTTTATACCAAATATCTTATCATTCTGGATGCCGGACTGTAGAATATTAGTTAAGTCTTATTATACGTTTACTATTACTACAACAGCAACATCAACAACACCACCAACTACTACTACTACTACTACTACTACTATTATTATTATTATTATTATTACAAAAATTTTAACACGAGCACAGTGAAAAAGAAATGTTAACCTGCGTAGCAGCTAATCAGCCCGAGTTGATAATCCAGTTCTGTATCCAGATGTTTGACATTTGAGGTTTGAAATGAGTTTTCAAAATAATGAGTTTTCAGGCGTTTCTCGATGGAAGAAAAAGAGTTAGAGCATCGGAGAAACATTGGCAGTCGGATCCATTCCTTTGGGGTGTGGCATGAAATGCATGAGAATCCATGACAGTTGTACATTTTGGCTCAGCAAAGATCGACCCGTACCCGAAGATCGCAGGCAGCAGGGAGGTATACAGGCCTATATACTGTAAGTCGAGACTAGTGGTTGAAGGTTTGGTAGAAGTGTTCGTGGTAAGGATTTTATAGGTTTAAGAGGCCACTTTAAATAGTATCTTGAATTCTACAGGAAGCTATTGCAGCTGAAAGAGTAAGGTTTATATATGAAACAAAACGCCCATCAAATCCAGTCAGTTCTAACAAATTCGTGGGCAAAAGAATAAAGGAGTAGATATTGTTTGTGATGAGAGTTGGTTTATGATGGTTTTGGAATGCGATTTTCTTAGAAGCGACCATCGATTGATGTCTTGTGCATTACTATATTTGCGCTATACACGTTTTTACAGATTAGATTAGATTAGATTAGACATCAGAATAGATAGACTGTGATTGAATTGATGTTGAACCTGGAGTGCGCTGGTGTTTTCCCTCGGTCTCTCCGCGAAGCCGAGTCCTCCCAGTTTCCACATTCCACTGTGGGTGATGAAGACGCTCGATGGACAGACATTCAAATGCAACACGTGCTCCGTATTATGTAGGTAGGATAGCGCATCCGATATCTATGTCAAACACTTTACATTACTTGGCCATTTGCTAACTTTAGTTTACATTCTATGCTTATATCGTGATCTGTACCCTGTTTACATATCCCATTACTTTTGAATTAACATTTATAATTTTTATCTAAGCTATATCATATATATATAATATAAAAACATTTTCCTATTTCTTAGTCCTATTTCTTAAAGCACATTCACGTAAATAACAGGAATGATGATAATAATGATTCTAGACTGGATGATGAGTGATGGATAGAGTAATATGAAGGAACAGGTCTAACATCGTTGAGTTACTTCATTAGAAATACAACCTAGCTAAAGAGCAGATCAGCTGCAAAAGGTGGTGTTATTTATGTTATTATTATTTTTATTATTATTATTATCATCATCATCATCATTATTATTATTAAGCGCCACTTTGTAATGACTGTTTGTCATTATCTGTTATATAACAGGCCTTTATAGGCTACCTCAGTGATATTGTTTTGCGTTTTACTTTGTACGCAAGAATTCATAACTATCCAATTGTTTGATCCGTACTTACTTCTAATATTCCACACTTGATTTCCAATTCGAGAAAACTGTGATCCTTAAAAAACAATCGTTATTAAAATTGGTAGAATCTACTTGTTATAAGAGTCTGCTATATCTAAAAATTTCGGGCACTTAGATTTATTAAGAAACAAAACACACATTTTTACAAGCCTCTATTGAACCTCGTTAGATCCGAAGTACAGAAATGACGAAAAGATAGGACTGCTAAGAGTCCATCCACGTAATCATATTTTCTAAAATTGTTCATAAAGGTTGCCGTATCTATACGCATGAATTAGTCTTTGGGGACCGACCTATGCTAAAGAAAGGTGCTTGACACAACAAGTAGGACTCGTCTTATCTTCCCGCCTCATTAGTTTCACTGCCACAGAAAGCAATTTTATGGATATTCTACATTTAATATTCGCATGCATACTAAGATTGAAGGCTCTTGTGACTTTTGATGCAATTATAGCTTCTTCGTTTCGAGTTACCTAACCCTACATAATTTTACCTCGCCGTAACTCTCAATTTTCTCAAGGACTTGATAATTAATTTTTAGCATTGGCTTGAAGTTTTACGAGTAACGCCCTGGAACATTTTAAAAGTGAAATCCAAAACATTAATTTCACAATTGTAACAAATCCAAGACGTACAATAAGAAGGACTGATGATTCGCCCTGACTTTGAAATGCTGTCATCAGCTTCTATTGTTCAGCTAGCGGTAAATTGCAATTTGTTACACATGTTATCCTGACATTGCTCTTTAGCCTTCACTTCGATGAAATAGAATAAATCGGTTAGAATACAGCCATTTAATAACACAAACAACTTCAATATTTTTTGCTATGAGCCGCTTCTAAACTGCCCATAAACATCACACTAATAGCAAGACAGTCTTCCATTACGGGTGTAAGGGGCCAGACAACAAATCCGTGACGCATAGTTGAAAGATCGGCTCCCTATCAATCAGCCAACATGTCAGGAATAAAGACTGTTGCTAAAGTCGGCGACTGCGTGATCACGGCACCTCACGTGCAATGATTATAATCCAGCCTTCACGTCAGGAAGCAAAGATGGTTTTGTCACTGACTGACAGTCGAGAAGATGCCAAAGAAATTAAGTCCTATACTTACAGAGGAAAATATCTCGAACATCACTCAAGGCAAGGAATGACGTGTCTGAGCAAAATCTTTTCTCAAACCTCCGATATTTGCGGCGGCAGAAGTGGATTTCATGGTATGTGTCATGCCTCGAGTCACATAGGCATTCAACCCCAAAGACATATTCAACATATATACAAGAACTTGCAAAAACCTTGCTTATGAATTATGATATAATATTTTGCGTATATGCGACTAATACTGTTATATAATTATTTCGATAACTGTTTTAATACATTGGGGATATATTATGTGTGGAATATATAAATACAAATATAGTTTTATTATGTTTAAAAATTGCGCTAAATAAATCTATAGTTAGTCTACACGTATGCATATTTGCACTGTATATGCATAATATGGGCTAAACGTGATACTGAAGGGAGCAGAGAGAGTTCAAAGAAAAGGCAATAGATGTCGCGCCAATAACTGAAAGGCGTTTCCAGTGAATGTTTTGACACTGAACCCAGTACCTCTGACTCTGGTGACTGTATTCGTATAACAAAGTAGGTGCTACTCGCAAGAAATCACTATAAACGACGGCAGTCATCTGAGTTAAAGAAACTGAGTTAAAGAAACTGAGTTAAAAAAACTGAGTTAAAGGAACTGAGTTAAAGAAACTGAGTTAAAAAAACTGAGTTAAAGAAACTGAGTTAAAGAAACTGAGTTAAAGAAACTGAGTTAAAGAAACTGGACCTCGACGAAACATCAGTAGTTCACATAGTTCGTAGCTTTTAAAGAAAAGACAACCCTGCTAAAAGCAATGTCTGCTAACAGCGGACACTAGTTGGTGGCAGCCACTGGTGGCTGTACTAAAAGCATTTCGAGAGATACCTAAAAGTCGTTATGTTGAGTGTATTGATACATACATGCATGCATACATACATACATACATTCATACATACATACATACATATATACAAGCATATATACACACAAACAAACATATGTATATTAAAGCATACATATGAACATACATACATATATAGAGACATACCTACATAAAACATGCAGATATGCATGCATTGATATACATACATACACACATAATTATATATACACATACATGTATATGCACACAAACATACATATATATGTGTATATATACACACAAGCATATATACATGCATCAATTGAAAATTTCTTGTATTCGTCAAATGCAGCAATCCAGTTTTCGGTCGATATATTCGATCAACACTTTATCATTCTTGCAATTATATATAATTTATATAATATAATATATAGAACATATATACCATAAAATATATCGGAATAGAAATGACATCGTAATTCAATTTTGCTGCGAAGAGCTAGAAGCAATCAACAGGAGCCGGACAAAGTTTGTCAGGAGCAGAGAAGGACCATAAATGCCTGAGGCATAATTGTTATATCGATTGTTATTTAGTAGCAGATTTTTCTGTGAGCAATAGTTTTAAGGAGCTTCATATCGTCCCCCTATATAGGTCAGAGTTCGTGTTCACTAACACACTTTCGCCTCTACATATCAGCGAGCTATGATTTCTTTTCGGTGTGGAAACAAGGAAGCCGAGCCTGAATGTGCTCCGGAGATTTGCAGTCTAAAGTCTATATATAGTTGCCGGAAACAAAGCTAAACAAAGGACCCCTTAGCTGTTCATTGTTAACCTGTCATGATTTCTAAAATGATTACCCTTAAATAAATGTTGCCTTTTAACGTCTGATATTATTTAGCTTTCATTACAACTACGAATTTTGAAGTATGTATGTATATATTTATCGCATTTGAACTAGGGTAGGGCTGTTGATTAAGCGCAGTTAACGCGCGCGATTAACGCGTTAAATTTTCGGGGCAATTAACGCGATTAAAAAAATTAATCGCGATTAAAGTTTAATCGCAACGCAATTTTGTATAGAAATTTACCGAACACTGTAGTGTGTGAGGTACCGCTGAAGCCAAGTCTTAGGCCGATATTGGGCTTAATTCAGCCAGTTGTGTTGGGCGAACTCATAGGCAACCAAAACGGTTTCCTGTTAGTGGCGGTGTAGACTAAATTTTGAACATTAGATAGCGCCGTTCAAGAACGGTCTCAAATGCAATGAAATCTCAGTAGCTTAGATAGTCTTCTAAGTACACTCTTTAATGACGATTACAATATAACCTAGAGATTCATTATCAAATTTGCAGACTAGAAATACTACAAAAAGTATCGATGCCACTGTGCCAGAAAGGTCAGTGCCACCCTAAAAGTAGACTCCGTAAGATTCGTTCAAACTCGATCGATACACCTGAAGTAATTAAAACATAAGAGAGAATCTCCAGTATTAGCACCACATGGAAAGTGAAGCCAGATTAAGAACGCTGACACTCTGTGACCCCATAACCCCATAAACTGTGCATTAACTTAGCGCCATTCAAACTACTTCCAGGTTACTCACCTTGATTTCAGACGGAATGCTGGCAGGTAGGCGCTCTAGGTTACCGAGTACGTTGGCCAGACTTGCGAAGATCGGTTCAACAGCAAACGCCAGACTGTCACTGAATGAACAAACACGAAGAAATCTGCGAATTTATGACGGGAGGCGCTGACTCGAAGTCTAAGTCTTGGAAGACTTCACACATAAAATCGTGTAAGTTATGACTTCAGCCGGGAACAACAAACCTTTGGGGCTAGACCACTCACTGTATCATCGCTTATGGATAATTAACCTTTGAAAAGCGCAACATAATGCTCTGAATGAACGAATGAATATTATATAAAGTCAAATTATACCACATTACATTATGGCTATATTACATTACACAAGCGAACGGTCGGAAAGGTGAAAATCTTTACAACAGAGGAAACTTAGGCCTATAATTTATTGCTATTATGCTGCTTAATTGTGGGCCTATCGAATTTCGCACATACGTAAGATGATGCAATATTAGGAAGAACTTATATAGCGCCTTTAGGGGATCTGAGAAAGCCGTGTCCACAGTGTTGTGGCTGAGCATGCATGCATCAGCGTCGTTTCAGATGACACGTGAACTATAGTCTGATCTCTTCAATTAGATTTCCTTCCAAAATCCAAGTAGAATTATGTAGACGTATCCCAGTTGGCTATTACCTATAATATATATAATATATATGCGTGTTTATGTAGTTGATATCATGTATATCATGTATCACACATATATATATATATATGTCAAGTATTCTTCACGTATGTATGCATATTTATGTGTTTGATATAGCGCATTTTTGGAATCTCGCGTGGTCTTTTTCTCGTGCGTATGGCATAATATATGGAATAATATATATACAAAATATATACAAAGCGTTTCCTCAAGCATTTATCTATATACATACGCAGAGGCAGTGGATGTCTATATACACGAACTATACTAAGTTTCGTCATCTTGTGTATATACATTGTCTACTGCATAAACCTGTCTTTTGTTTACTGTATTTCTTCGGTATTTATGGTCATGTTTGTATTTAGCCCACACAGATGTGGAATACAGGCTTAGGGCCTACACATAAGCCTACAAGCACAAGTAGCCCAAGACACATGATTATTATGTGCCACATGTGTCCTTTAAACCCAGTAGTCTTATTCTGTTTTAAGACATTAATGTTAATGTTGTTGCATAGGCTTATTACACGGCCAACTCTTGGCCGTCTTCCCATAGACCCATCTGGTCCAGTGGCCAAGATGTGACCCAAAGGACGACCGACCGACCGACCGACCGACCGACCAACCGACCGACCGACGGGTAGTCCACTCTAACTGTACACCAGCACACTCCTCCTCGGGCACTGTGCGTGTCAACAGGTAGGGCTAATTAATGTATAAAAACTACAAGTTTAAGACATTGGATGTTAATGGCATGCAATATAATAGAAATGTCACATGTAAAACAACATATATTCGGTGCCTATAGGTTTTAAACCTACAACTAGTCATCGATCCAATTAGTAAGAATCAAAACAAGTGGTGCTTTATTTTTTTGCTGGTTTACATGTGTTTTTCCATTTTATACCACTTACCCTTATTCTTAACTTGAAACTCTTTGAAGAACCATGCAAAAGCAATTCTAAGCATTAGTTGAATATTGATGGGCCTGTGGAACAGAGTTTGATTGCCGGAGGTTTAGACGTCGGTTCCTATTTCGTTTTATCTGTAGCGAAGGTTGGCTTTAACTTGACATTCGGCGACGTTAAGTTTCGTTAGTTAGCATCACGTCCAATTCTAGACTGAATAATGTGTATAGTTATCAGGAAAAGTTAAGTTGCAAGCGTCTGATGGGAGATCACCATAGAAGTCTATCGGTTTTTTTTTGGTTGAGCTCAATATCAATTTGCAGCAGATGCGGAAAATCAATTTACAGTCCAGTTGTAAGTCTATAAACTCTCTATTGCATTGCCTACAAATAATAGTTGGCTGCCTGTCTGGATTTCCTGTGGTCCTCAGCTGACACAGTTGTGTTGGTTTCAATCTTCGGACAACCCCAGATGTGTATGCACGAACAAATACGCCTTAGAAGTCAAAGTTTTAGCAAAATACACTTTCTCAAAGAATACACTTTGTAACTATCGACAGAGGGGCTTCAAGCCGAATCGAAAGCATTAATACTAGGTCAGAGGTCAGCCAGTCCAATCTGGATCGAAAGTTTATGCCGGAGTGCGAGTTCTCACTTTTGGAAACTCCTGCCGTTATGCAAAAATTGCCCTCTAAAAGTTGATTTTAAATAGAAATTACCGGATATTGTGAATGTACAGGAGTTCAGAATCCAATTTCCTATGCATTGTGAAATTTTTAAACATTAATTAGTCCTACTTGTTGGGGAGAGGTAAGGTAGACGTCAACTGCCTGGCATCTATAAGATATACACAAACACTAACATTTTCTATGCTTTTCTCGTTTTACCATTAAAACTTAAGCCGTATTGCTATGAACTTTTATTGACTTCTAACTTCAGTTATCCAAGTGTCGACTGTGGCACCATAAATGACTCTAATTCCAATCCAATCTAATCTATTCTAATGGGTAAAATAGGATTAATTATGGATTGTATTAGTGTTGATGAAATCGTAGTAAAGATGCGAGATGTATGTCTAATTAATTTAATGAATTTTCCAGTTATTAGCTGCAGGAATTCTACAGTGAATAACTTCTTTTGACACGTTTCCTAATAATCCAACCTTAAAATATTTTGCAATCTGTCCTACGCTGCCTGAAGAAATTTTAAATGTGGCACACGTTTTTCGTAATTCATATTGTATGCGGGATCAGATTATATAGATCCCTAGTTCAGATATACATATTTTAGCAGCACCTGTCTGAAATAATGAATTGTTCCTTCTCTACTGGCATCGTTTCAATAGGAATAAAATTGCTGAAGCTGTGCTCGTATTTAAATCAGAAAACAACAGGGCTGTTACTAATTATAGGCCAATTTCTGTATTCCTTTTTTCTCTAAAGTTTTTGATACTTGATGGATGAAAGGTCATATAATTTGCGACAGAAATGAATATTTTATATTCTCGCCAATACGGATTTAGACCGAGTGATTCTACAATCAGGCCAATGTTAAATATGCATGAAGACACTTGAAAGATATGGAGAGCGTGATAATGCACTTTGTTAATTTACAAGTGACTGAGATCAAAGTCAACAGCAGGTTCTGTGGAATGGTATTTTATCACAGGTAAGACTCTTTTGTTGCGTAGTTCCACAGAGGTTCAACTTGGGTCCGTTTTTTGTTTCTTCTTTGCATAAGCGATTTTCCAAACTCACCTGGCTTACTTCATTTAATTCTTTCTGCAGATGATACTAATGTTTTCCTATCTCATAAATCCTTAGACATATTACTGGAGTTGGTTAATATCGAACTCATACATGTGGCTGATTGGTTCAAAGCGAACCGCCTATCACTGAATTTTTCTAAGAGCAATTACATGCATTTCGTTCTCATAGAAAACCCATTTGATAGCAAAATAAAAATTTTGCATTGACAAAAAAATAATTTTGCAACTAAATCCAGTAAATTCCTTGGTGTGCATATAGATAAGTAATTAACTTAGAAAGAGCATATCAAGCATGTAATTACTAAAACTGCAAAAGTTATATTGAAGTCTTTTCACAAATTAGTAATGTTCTACCTCGCCAGAAACGTTTAGTTTATATTATTCCCTAATTTATCCGTATTGTCATATTGTAATATTGCATGGGCATCCATTATCCACCCAGCTAAAGAGATTAATTATTCTTCAGAAACGAGCAGCCCGCATCATTGCAGGGTTACTACCCCGTTCTAGTACTGAACAACATTTTATTCATATGAACATCTAAAAAGTAATTACATTAATAAGTTAGAAATTTGTAATTTTATGTATAGCTGTGAGCATCATGACCTTCCCTTATCTCTCAGTGGATATTTTTCAACTTATTCTGAGCACCATAGTTACGTATTTCTTAAGTAATATTGAACTGCGTCTGAAAAAACTAGGCTGTTTTCTATTAAGTATGCTGGTTTCGTTTTTTGCCCAGCTTACACTAATTTAAGGAAGACATGCGTACCTAATTGAACACACGCAGTCTCCATTAACTAAGTTTGTTTTGTTTTGGTTGGGTTAATGTTTCAGTTGTATTTCCCTTTGACTCCAAAATGTTTTAAGTGTTACCCTCTAGTTAGATTATTTTAGAGTTGTCATTTTATGTTTGTATCACGTAATAGGCGGCTCCATTAAGCGGAACTTTTGTCCTTTCGAGTCTGCATTTTGCAACCTTTGGCAGATATATTTTACATATTGTTATTTTGATGTTAGTACTGGGCTCAGTTGACTCGTCAAGTCATATAAATGACATATCTGACCATCTACCAATTATTACTTGGGTGATTTAGAACCCTCTACTGTAAACAGTCCACATTTGCATGTTAAGTAATTACTGATGAGCCGATTACAAGCTTTCACTCGCTATTAGGTAGTATTGACTATATCCCGGTAACTAATACTCGTGAAAATCGTGACCCTTCGTCAGCTTATACATTGGTTGTTGATATGTATAAGAAAACCTATGATACGGCACCGTCCTTGGTCCCTGTACACCCTTCTAAAGCTCTCTCCTGGACACTAGTCCTACATCTCTTCTGAAAGAGAGCTTTAATGTTCTTGGTGCAACCATTACATCTATTATTAACGTCTCATTGAATAAAGGATCCTTTCCGTCTGCCTTTGCTCATGCCGTAGTTCATCCTCTACTAATTACAGGCCCATCTCAACTTCAAATTTCTGTCGAAAATTCTTGAACAGGTAGTCCTGAAGTGTATTCAATTCATTAAATGAGTTCGCGTGCATGAGAAAAGAGTACCAACGTCGGCATAAATAAAAGATCAGTTTGATATAGCACTAGATTGGGCTAAATTCTAAATATTTAGGTCGAAACCGCTTATTTCTAGCAGAGAGTAAAATAGTTATAATTTCTTAAAGACGGAGGTGTCTTTGCAGCTACTCTTGAGAAACCAGTCAAAGTTTATCATAACTATAACTTAAGTCGCTGTGCCTAAGGGTCGTGACTGCTTATGAGTGTAGTAAATGGAGTGTATTCATAACCTCTAAGGGTGTCATCAATGAAGTAAAGTTAAAAAACTGGTCACAAATATTTACATGACTTGTTCGTTTCCTTAGTTTATGATGTACAGGGTGGGCCAGAAGTATTTGTTCAAATTTGAAGGCCTATAACTTAGGCAGTTTAGCAAGTAAGTGTATGCTTAATGCATCAAATTAAAGGTCGTTATATCAGCTACAACTGCTCAAAAATTTACATTTTTAGCTTTATTAATAATTGCGTAAAACTACTGTACTGAATATGTATCAGTTTACAATGGTTTTAATTCGTCTATCTTGCAAAACACAATACTTGGAAAATTAGTCCTTGCAAGTTTGCATTATTGATAGCCATTAAGAAATCCAAGAATTATTTAATCAAATAAATATTCAATGTGTCTTCCACGAGCTCGAATGACTGCATCAATGCGACGTGCCCATTGATCTATGGCTCCATTGATGAGTTCCTGGCGATGTTGTCAGCGGTACGTGCCGAATGAGGACGGCCAGTAACAGGTTTACGTTTAGAACTTGCACTCGCGTCAATTTGTCTAATTAATCGGTTGAGATTGTTTTTACTCCAGTTTCTAGCAGGAAATTCATTCATCATTTGATATGCATTTAAATGTTTTTCAATTCTTAAAATTCGAATCAAAGTCCTGCCATCTTCTGTTAACGGCGCCATGATGAAATTATTGTTTACGTCAGAAAACAAGGTGGGTGCGGTACACAATAATTATATGGCGCGTAGTGCAAGCTACCGTAATGAAATTTGTCGGACTTATAGCTGATATAACGACCTTTAATTTGATGCATTAAGCATACACTTACTTGCTAAACTGCCTAAGTTATAGGCCTTCAAAGTTGAACAAATACTTCTGGCCCACCCTGTACACAGCTTCGATTAGGGGACCAAGAGGACATGTTGTTACGGGGCATCGTAATAAAAAATTTAAAATAAAATTCTTAGACATCGAAATTGTATAAGAACTTGCGGTTTGATAGATAACACAGCAAGGAATATAAACGTACAAAGAACTAATCTGATCAGTTTTATGCCTACTTGTCTTCTGAGCGCGTTTCTCCCAAATTTAATCAACCGACTTTGGGACCCCATTTCTTATGCACGGTACATCTATCTTCAAACTCGCTAATTTGCCCCTTCCAATCAGCATATCGTCAGTTTCACACAACGGAATTTGCACTTTTTGCTGTTCATAATGACATTTGCACTCTATGCGCAGCCGTTGTTCTTCTGGACTTCTCTGCTGCTTTTGATGCTGTGGACCATTCGCTTCTTTTGCATCGCCTCCAACATTGGTTTGGGGTTTCTGATCCTGCACTGAATTGGTTTTTTGCTGCGTATCTCAGTCCACGAACTCAGTTCATTTAAATGGCAATTACTCGTCTAATGCTTTGCTAACACTTGGTTTCCCATAGAGTTCGGTGCTTAGTCCCCTTTTGTTCGCAATGTACAACACCCCACTGGGTACTCACATTTATATTTCGTTTGACTGCTTGTCGTGCCACTCATCTGTGCAGCTCCTGTCCACTGCTTTTGAAGAGCTGCAGCCTTGGATGGCGGCTAATAAACTCCTCCTCAACTCGTCAAAAACTGAATTTCTGCTGCTGGACAATCCACAGCAGCTTACGGAGTTCGAATGGCTTAAATCTTTAAAACCGGATGACTTACTTGTTGAGTTGGCTGATTCTGCTCGCAACTTGGGATTTGTCTTTAAACCTACTACGCCCCTCTGTGAATACGTGAATAGTATTTGTAAACTGTCATACCTGCATATTCGTGACATAAACAGAATTAAGTATTACGTGCCTATGCCATCTAGGACATTGCGAATGCATTGGTCTCCAGTCGCCTGGATTACTGTAGCTCGCTTCTTACTGGTATCACAAGGTCAAATTTGCAGAAATTCCGAAGAGTCTAGACCTCTTTAACTAAAATAATAACTAGTGCATTAAGATATCAGCATATAACCCCTTAAATCATTGCACTTGCTTACTGTGCAACAAATTATGATTAAATCATTGAATTGGCTTCCTATTCGCCAAACAATCAGTGTCAAATTGGGGCTTTTGGTTTCGAAAGCATTGAACTGTAGCTAATCACAGTATTTAAAATCATTGATTAGTCCTCAGTCTTATTACAGTTTAACTAGATCATCTGACTACCCTTCTCTGGTTATACCCCAAAGTAGAACCATTTTTTGAACAAGCTTTTTCGGTTTCAGGACCTCGATTTCTGAACTCTCTCTCTCTCTCTCTCTCTCTCTCTCTCTCTCTCTCTCTCTCTCTGAGTATCTGTTCGTTCTGCTCAGTCACTTATGTCATTTCGTTCTCAACTCGAGACCTACGTTTCTCAAACTGCTTATCCACCGTAGGCTGTCTCTCTGTCCCTAAGGACCGACCTTCGGGATATTGACCTGATTGCGGTTTGGTTTTGGTGCGCCATCGGTTGATGCTTTGTGCATTAGACACCGGCTAATACTAATTAACAGGTTACTATTACTTATTAAATTTTATTATTAATACTAATTCGTTACTAATTAAGTAATTAATCTATGACGGCAAAGAAGACTAAGCATCTTCGACATTTTCGAATGCTTACTGGCATTCTTCTATCGGGTGTAGGACTCGCAGAATCTTGGAGTGCTTGAGTCGTGTCAGCATCCGGATCTCTTTGCGCAGAATTTCCGTGACGATATCTTTCCTCTTTGGCCGGTGAATCTTCTCAGCGATTTTCTTCTCGAACAGAAAAACCGACGCTCGCTGAAAGAGGATAATTCAAGACAAAACCTAAACCTAATGCAACGATATTCGACTCAGAACTAACATTTAATTACACTTTAAGTTATAACTTTTGTAATTGCAGCTGTGAACTTAGCACCACGAAAATTAAATTCGAAGCAGAACCGTTTAGAATATTCTTGATTGTACGCAACAAACAAACCTTAAGGTCGCAACATAAGAGCTTGGCTTTAAATTCGTGCGATGTGGGTTGAAGAAACCTCAAGAAGTTTTCAAGGAAAACATTTAAAATAATTCAATGCGAAAAATGCAAAAATCAGCAGCAACCTGAAGTCCGAAGTGACTACTGCGCTCTCTTCACAACAGATCAAATTAAGATCGTGGTTATATTTTCTAGATTTGTATCTGGAACTACAATGTCCGCACAAGGGGACCTAAAATGCCATGGCATCTAATTAAATAGGCAACAGTAATGAACACTGATGAAAGCGCTGATGGTGGCAGTGGACCCGAGGTTCGACATTGCATAGCCGTTGCCAGGGTATCCATGAGCAACTTTCAACGAGGAATCTGGAGGATACCAGCATCAGGCTGAATACCAAACTCCAGATTTTTAAGGCATACATACTGCTTGTCCCCCTGTATGGAGCTGGGGCTTGGATCCTTGCCAAGCAGAATCTGGAGGCGAAGCCCGATGGTTTTCAGCATTTCTGCCTGCAGAAACTTCTGCGCATTGTATATATTGCCATATTGCTCTATATTGCTACCACCCTCAAAGCGGAGGTCTATCGACGCACGATCTGTCGGATATGATTTAATCCATGAGGCTCCTATAGTGTTTGGACACACTGCACGCTGCGGCAGCGAACACGACCATGCCAGAGCTCTACGTGCCATGATACGTGACCCCACAAGAGGTTGAACGAGACTATAGTTGGACGCCCTTCCCACACGTGGATAAGAGCGGTGTAGTCCACTAAATTTTTGACTATACACGGCCTAGAGACGTGCATGAAACAGAGACGTGCTAGAACAGAGACGATTGGTGGTATGCCGTGGAAAAGGCTATGCTCCGGAGAGGGGCAGGCCATAGAGATTGATGAACAGTTTGAGCCGATGAAATCACAGAAAACTGCTGCAGATGCTTCAGAAAAGCGTTGACAACACGTCGTCCAAACATAACAATAACTTGTTTGGTTTGACAACAGAGTTAACTGATACTCTGACGTTACAGATCCGGAACTCTTTTCCCTGTTCCAAAATTTTTATTTCACTAGATCGAACGATAAGTACTATTGAAAATACTGGCAACAACATCTATTGCAAAAATGTCACATGGATCAGCGGTTAAGTGTTGCAACATTGTCATAAAGGCTGCAGCTTTGTTGTGAGTTGAACATACTATGTTTTGTCGCAGAATATGGTCTCCTCTCCCCTGAGCAATCGCATGTAACTGTTGGACATACATAGCAGTCAGATGCTTATCTTGAGTAATATTTGAGCGCCTTGAGTTACGGTTGAGCCTGATATCCGTCAGAACTCAGTCCATATATAGGCCACTATTCCATATTTCTCTTCTAGTCTAATCTAATCCAATCTAATGACTTATATAGCGCCGTTATCATAATTTCCAAGGAGCTTCAAGTGTAATCGTAATCAAAATCATAATTCATTTTGAGAAGCCAGGTCGAATTTCAATGGGTCAGAAAAACCAGAAGTTAGGCTACGGTCGGTAGGTAAGCTTAACGCTAAACACGGTGAGACACCTGTATGCAAGTGATAACCAGGAGTTTGTTCACTGTAGCCCTTCTGTGTAGGTTGATCTTGCAATGCCTATTGATGCGCTGTCAAATTCCATGCAGGAATGAATGGATGTCGGTTGAGTTCAACAAACACAGTTAATATCTTTTGGCTCACTGCAGCTTCATGTTAAGCTTGATTAATCTTTACTGGCGGAGGTAACTCCGTCAGTTATCTTTACTGATGGTGTCTGGAATGATTTTTGAATATAATCTAACCTGAAATTGCATCTTCCAGCCACTCACTCATTCATCCGCTTCTTTCACAATCACCATATAGGTAGTTCAGATTTTTCAGAAGCTCTATCTCCTAAATTATATTCACTGCAGCTATCCTTCGTGTTTCATAATTAATTGTGTTGGCTTATGCCATGCGGAGATTTTTATCGCGTGCTGAAGAGATGGTTCTTCAGTTTCTTATCAGTATTGAATTCTGCTGCTGGATTTACAGCTCGTTTACTGTGGTTCTCCCATTTGTCTCATTGTTTGCTCGATCAGCGTCACTAGTTGCCCGTCTCTTCCAGAATTGAGTTTTAAGGTTCTGTCTTTGTTGCCAAACACTTCGTGGTCTGCTACCAGATAATTTGTATCTGACCCTTCTGCTTCATAGGGGCCTTACATCTTTCAAGGCTCTCTCCACACTTCAGTCAAGGGTGATCTTCTCGTACCCTTTGTTAGGACTTCTGCTTCACTGGTCATATGCGATGGTCAGTTCCTCGTTGTGCACCAGTCCTCCACTCCTTATTATTCGTAATCAGGTGGCTATACCCGGCAGCCTGCATAGGGCTTTCGTGCTGGGATGGCCTCTGAGTTACCTGTCCTGTGAAAGACGCGTTATAAATTCACCAAAAAAGGAAACTTCACTACTTACTGTTGATCTAATGGTGATAATTAGATATCAAACATTATTAGAATACTCTCATTCAAGCTATGCATAATCTACACAAGTGTGTTAAGTGCTCATACTAAACGCATACGCATATGCATGCCTATTCATCTTCATAATGTCTGCATATTCACAGCGTCTTCACATTAGATGCATATTATATTACAAATACGTCCTCATAATACAAGCATAAGCATAGTCCTTTGTAAAATATGCATATGCATCTCGTATTCAAATGCATAATGATCATAATATAATGCATATTATACTCCACATAACAGATGCATTTGCACGGGTCCTTCAAATAAGCGTCGGCCTTGCTTTAGATGAAGAATAGCGTCTGTAGTAATATGCTCAGCGGCTAATTTCGCGCCATTGCTCCTTCTTGTCTGCTGAGCGAACGACAGACACCTGCGGGCCTTACGCGAAACGCAGACTGTAACAGTAAGTGAATTTTCCAGACAAGTCGGATATTGTTCTTTATGTATGGGCGAACATTAAATTGTGCTGGAGCATTTCGCAAACAAGACGGCTATTAATATCATTGCATTTGGCTAACATTCCTCTCACATAACAACCCACACATGGAAGAATACTCCGTAACTGATGAATCGCTCTTGGCGTTTCTTTGTGATCAGCCAAGGGAGAACCCCATAAGGTGGCGTCTTCGAGGGTTGTTCGTCATTAGGGAGCATAGGGAATTCCCATTAAAATACCCCGCTTAATAATCTCACCCGATAAATTCATTGAAAAACTGAGCAAGGTCGAGGCCGTATGGTCGCTATAGAAAAACATGAACATTTACATTTTAGGAAATTCCAATTATTAATACCTCTGCTTATGCTTATGTTCTGCTTATGCGTTTTCCACCGGTGGTTCACGTTCGACTAACAAAGACGCAGAAATTAAGTATTCGAGTCACACGTTATTGGCTCCATTGGGAAAAGCTGTAGGCAGCTATTAACGCTGGTGTTTTCCAACTGAGCTTAGGCCAGTATACTCCACGAACAACTGTGTCTGTATGAATGTATGTGTGTATGTCTGTTTGTCCGTATCTGTTTGTCTGTCTATTTATATGCTCTGCCTGATTTGTGAGTCAGTATGTGTGTGAGTCAGTGAGTCAGTCAGTCAGTCAGTAAATCTGTCTGTCTGTCTCATGTTTATATGTCTGTCTATCTGCCTGTCTGCCTGTCTATCTGCCTGTTTGTCTGTCTGTCTGCCTGTCTGTTTGTCTGTCTGTCTCGCTCTCTCTCTCTCTCTTTATGGGGTAATTGTGGAGTTGAGTATCTTGAGGAAAGCGCCGAGCTGTTCATTACAGCTTCGACATATCCCGCGGTCGATGAGACGACTGAGGCGCTTCTTGGCTGGTCGCTCATCAGTGTCAATTGTCGAAATATTTTATACGCCCTCGAGGAGAACTACGTTGCGACCCCACCCCAAGGAATCCACCATAAATTCAACAGTGGATACATGAAGACTGAGAATTATACAGCATGCAATTTGGATGGTACATAACAACAGAAAAATGATTACCATACACAGACTAATATGTATAAATTTCGTATGTACGTATCGCGTTCAACAGCTTACGACGGTGAAAGCCATCGTCGATAATTTCACAACAGCAAACGTAAAACTGTATTATGTTGAATAATAGTAGATATATGCACATAGTTTATATATATGCACATAGTTTATATATATGCACATATTGATCTGTATCTAATAAAAATTAAAACTCGGAAGTCATTAAATATCATTTTGTGGCATTCTTGTTCAAGCGACTCTGAGCTCATAATCCTGATTTACCTGCAGCCTACATTAAGATAAACTTCCTTAACAGCTCTGCATTAATTAGGCTGAAATACCTAAATATTTGGCACTACTATTTTTATGACATCCATAAGACAAGATGATCAATCATTTATTAGCCACTTCTACAAGCAATAGTTCTTATGGAATGATCTAATCTTGGTTTGAATGATCTAATCTTGATTAGAATGATCTAATCTTGGTTAGAATTATCTAATATTGGTTTAAATGATCTAATCTTATAACTTCTATAGTACCATAATAATAAAGCACTGGCTTGAACTTTTCGGCTAACTGAAAACACTCAAATGCATAGTATATGTACCATAGATATGACTGGTCGATCCTTGTGTATTAAGTGCAAATGTGTTTGGTGTATTCATGAATGCCATGTAGATGGGTAATTATAGTTACTTGTTGCAAGCTATGATGCCGGTTGGTGGACTGTTGCGGCATTGAGTGATGAAGGATACAAAGCGAATCGACCGACTGATGTTCCTCCTGCCAATTGCCTATTCGCATATAGTCATTTGTTGCTGAGACAGGCCAAAAGTACACGCTGTGAACGAAGGCAGTCACGCTCTACTCTACAGATGATATCCTCCGGCATCAATGAAAAACAACCGAGCATAAATATCTCTCGTCTCTTATTTGCCAACTCAGCGTTGCTCAAAAATTCTAATGCAGGTAGCAACAGTCATTAGCAATTAGACCTAATGAACAATTAATCGACTGCAACTATTTATTGTTTGCCATCCCTCTGGTAAAGCATTGTCTTCGCATTACATGTCATCAGACTTCGTCTCATCGTCTCATATCAAATCTCATCACAGCAAGTCATATAACATTACACTAAATTCTATCTCATCACCTTTGTGGGTTCATAAAGGCGCTACATAAGTGCTCAGATACATATGCATACATACATGCATGTATGTATGTACACATACGTACTAACTTCATGCGTTGAAAAAGACAAACTTGAAAAAGGACAAAGTTATGAAAGCCAGTTTTGCTCTTGCTTTTTTGGTCCTTTAGAAGAAAAGCCGCCAGACTAAGAGTAACACTTCATGGAACTTAGGCATACACTGTGGTAGATCCGCATAGCAAACGCATAACACATAACGTGTAGCTTAGGCTTAGGCTTAGGCCTGTCTAAATTTATAATACTTGTATCTGCACTTATCAAAACTTCCTTCTATAATCACTTGGTATTTGATATCACTGGCCAACAGAAAAATTTTTTTTCTTGTTGCCTTCGGTTTTAGACCTGTTCTTGGGGTAATTTTGGGCGCTGATTCAGAAAATGTCATTGGATTGAGTGCATCAGGTCTAGTTTCTGAGATATCGTCGATTTTGTAAAGAAAACCCAGTCCACTCTTTAAACGATGTCTTTGGCAAAACTAAAATGTCATAATAAGCTTTATTTATGGCTAATTATAATTCTTTCTGATTCATATAATGCCTACATCCTTATAATGTAAAATCAGCATATCTTGCCGCGTGCTGAGATATTGCTGATTCAACGAAATAACTATTCCGTAGCCTACAGCTTACTCAGCACTAAATTCATGGCCTCATTTAGAATTTATTTGTGCATATACAGCGTTTCATGGTTTCGAACTATGTAAATAGATTATGCTGAAGTCAGCATTTATAGCCTATATAAACCGCCTCCTGAAAGCTAGAGCAGCCGCAGTCGTCTTAGGGCATATTAAGAGTTGGTCGCAAGAACAATCTGTGAATGTGAGCATTAAATAACTACATGTTCTTACTATTTTTTAGGTTAGTCATTTAATTCCTCAGATGCGAACATCCTTAAGGTTATGGCTACTTCCAGACGGAACTGCATTAACCATCCAGACATATTCTGCTACATTTGTGGGGAATACACACTAAAAGCAAACAGGAAGCCGATTTCTGAGTTTGTAAAAAGAGCATATGTAGGTTATTTTGGTGTCAAACTTGGAGATCAAGATAAGCAATGGGCTCCTCATACAGTATGCAAAACTTGTATTGAACAATTGCGCCACTGGACAATTGGAAAGAGAAGCTGCCTGAAATTTGGTGTACCGATGGTTTGGAGGGAACAGATAAACCACTTCGACGACTGTTACTTTTGTATGGTTAATATCATAGGCATCAATCGAAATAATCGTCACAAGTTGTCTTACCCTGATATATCTTCAGCCAGGAGACCTGTTCCGCATTCGGATATTGTACCAGTTCCACCTTTTCGCGAACTACCTCAGCTCTCAGACGATGAGACTTGCATGTCCAATATCGGACAAGATGACGAAAGTGAAGAAAGTGGGGGCAGTGACAGTGATTTCCAATCAACTTCACACAGTGAACGTTTTGACCAAAAAGAGTTGAGTGATCTGATCAGGGACTTAAATCTTTCCAAAGAGTCCTCTGAATTGCTTGCGTCCAGACTAAAGGAAAAGAATGCGCTTCAGCCTGGAACGAAAATTACAATTTATAGAAACAGAGAAAAGGATTTGCTGCCATTCTTTACCGAAGACAACAACCTAGTATTCTGTAATGACATCAGCAACTTATTGAAGAAAATTGGTCTGTCGAATTACAGCCCAGATGAGTGGCGTCTTTTTATCGACAGTTCAAAACGTAGTCTGAAATGTGTGCTTTTAAATAACGGCAACAAATTTGGTTCTATTCCAATCGGTCACTCCACCAGGATGAAAGAAGAGTACAATGCCATCTCTTTAGAACTGGAAAAGATAAAATACAAAGAACATCAATGGGTAATTTGTGTAGACTTGAAGATGGTAAATTTCCTCCTTGGTCAACAAAGTGGCTACACAAAGTATCCCTGCTTTTTGTGTCTTTGGGACAGTAGAGCCAAGCATGAACATTGGACAAGAAAAGATTGGCCTTCGAGGAAAGACATGGTGGTTGGAGCTCAAAATGTAATCAAGGAATCTTTGGTGGCACGAGATAGGATCATACTGCCACCACTACATATAAAGCTAGGCCTGATGAAACAATTTGTCAGGGCTTTTGAATAAAGAAGGTTCATGCTTCGAATACATAGTACACAAGTTACCAGGAATTACAATGGAAAAATTGAAGGCTGGAATCTTCGATGGTCCACAGATCAGGCAACTTATGAATGACCCACTTTTCATACCATCAATGAATGAAATCGAATCTTGTGCCTGGTCTTCCTTTGTTCTTGTAACTAAAAATTTTCTTGGCAACAAGAAGGCAGACAATTATGCACAACTAGTAGAGGATATGCTTCTTCATTTCAACAAGCTTGGCTGCAACATGACCATTAAAGTCCATTATCTCCACAGTCACTTAGATCGCTTTCCAGAGAATCTTGGTGACTTCAGCGAAGAGCAAGGTGAAAGATTTCACCAAGACATCAAAACAATGGAAAATCGATATCAAGGAAGATGGGATGCACACATGATGGCAGACTATTGCTGGAAAATTATGCGCGATTGTTCCGGCAGATGCCACACTCGGAAATCGTACAAAAGGAGCTTCTTCGGTGTCGAATGACTTGAAATTTTTATAACAAACTTGTTCTGTTTGGTATCATATAAGTACAGTTTCAGGTACTACCATTTTCTTTTAAGTATTTGTATTATTATGTTTATTTAGTGTATCACATAATAAATTGAGCACTACATAATTATAGCTATAGCCTTATGTTTTATGGGCGAGCAGAGGCAAGGACTGGTATATGGCATAATGTTCTATATCTCGAAAACTAGACCTGCTGGGAGAAAACTGGTGCCTTTTCTGGAATCAGCAGGTCAAATATACGCAGAAACAGTTCTAACATTTGAGGCAACAAATTATGTGTTGGCCAGTGTATTTGGTGTCTTTCGAGTAGAAACCAACAGCAGTTTTATTTTGAATTCTCTGATTTTAGTCTAAGTAATGCATATTAGAAGCGACTGCATGGGCCATCCGCACGGATAGCGGTTCTCTAAATATTTACCTCCCTCGGCCCAGTGGAGCTCTACCTGGGCGTTTTTACTTTGCCGTCAGGCTGTACTTTTACTCACATGACTGACCCACGAATATTTTTGATTTAGTTTTATTAGACAAAATAGTTTTATAAGAGTATTGCTATAACCTACAGAAATAATTATAATCAATTCAATCAGTTTTTGTATTTTTGAAACCTTAGATTCTTTTCTTGTTTCGTCTGCACCATCATTTCTTTTTCGCCATTTATATAGTGGGCTAACGAGTACGAGTAGATTAGTTGCTATTTTCGTTGTTATCATCATCATCATCATCATCGCCACCATTATCATGATCACCTGCGCCACCTCCAGTACCATCAGCCTTATCACCAGCACCATCTGACATTATCGTTGCCTTATGAGGTACGTGAAGACGATGTAAAAGAGCTACATAAGTTCAAGTGTGCGTACATGAGCTAGTATGTATGCATGTAAATGCGTGTCTTTCTATGCGTCAGTGTACCTTGGTTGAAAATCAAACTGCATGCAATGGAAGCATTAAAGCAGTTGTGCGCCTATATAAGAAGCTTATCCGCTGGTAATTCCTTTCCTCCTCCACGGAGCTATGTGCTGAAAAACACGGTGCCTCCTCGTTCGTCGAAGATATAATGCCACCGCCGATCTGCAGCATATACACTCGACCTATATTATATATATGTGTGTGTGTAGGTGTGTGTGTAGGTGTAGGTGCGTGTGTGCGCGTGTGTGTGCGTGTGTGTGTGTTAATCAGGCCAGTTATATATTTCCTAAGTGATGTGCATGAAAAGAAAGGGTAAGTAGGAGATCGTCCGATATGTCAGTCCTTCCTTCCGTTATGTTGGGAGAGGATAAAATATGATTCGCTCAAAGCAACAATTTAGTATTACAGGAGGAGCGTCGGTTGAAAGAGAGAACGACGAAAGCACTAAGCACCACTCACTCGGATCTAGCAACAGCCGACGACCGCTGAATTAGAAGGCATTTGAAAAGACCTTAGAAGCATTCGATGGTCATTCACTCGGTCTTATAAGCATAAAGAGGTCTTGCAGTAGAACTTAGAAGCACTGAAAGGTATCTTAGTAGGCCTGAGAAGCTCACGAAGATCTGTGAATATAGGCTCTATAGAGACATGAGCAGGTTTTCTGATAGACATTCAATGCGTCGGAAAACCTTTGGGTATTTCTTGGAAGCCTGAAGAAAATCTTGGAATAGTCCTTATGATTTACTGACTCTGAGTGTGTAATAAATGGTTCAAATAAAAAAATGTACACTATTTTAGGCCTTAAAATCAACTGGAACTGTTTTAATAAGTCGTAAAAACATGAAACGGACCTTTGAACAGGCATTGGAAAGCAATGACGATATTTAGTAAATGTGGAAAGGTTGGGAATGGGAGTGATAGCAGTATTGCTACTACAAGTAGTAGTATTACTTGAAGTACTATAGTCGTTAATAATAGTAGTAATATTAACAATGTTAATAATAATATTATTATTATTATTGTCGTTGTTATTGTTATCATTTTTATTACTAACAACAATAAGATTAAACGTCATGGAGCTATCAAATCATACGATGCATTAACAACAATATCCTTTGAGTTTGGATAAACACAACTTCAATCATTGAATTCGCTTATAAAAGCAGAATTTAACTGCATAAGCGCCCTCTGAACGCGAGACAGTATTTACAGCTGAACGGTTCAAAGAGATCATTTTCTGGTTGTAAATAAACATAATTGGACTTAATAATAGATATCGTTGAACATGTAGAGATCTTGTTGTTCTTGCAGGGCGTTGCTTTATGGATGCATCAGGAACCGAAGGCTGCAGTCTCGTGCCAAGTAGAACAAATGAAAATCCACTGGGGCAGAAAACCTAGGACTGACCGAGCTGACTGCAGCTTTAATTGTCTCGACATGCGTGTTGGCGCAAAATAATCAGATAGACGCTACAGGTAAACTTTCACAAAATGTTTTGCTGTTAGTAGTGGACAGTAATGCGAGTGTTTTGCTTAACGTAATAAATTTACACGAAGACTACATAGGCCTATAGTTAATTTGCCTACTAACAATTTTGTCAGTATGATTACCTGAAAATGTTACTGCTCTATATTACAACGCATAAAAGCATCCTATAATAGGTAAGAATTGTACCAGTGAATTTATAATTTTGAGATATGTAGAGATCGATGATTCCTAAGAATGAGACAATCAGAGAGAGAGAGAGAGAGAGAGAGAGAGAGAGAGAGAGAGAGAGAGAGAGAGAGAGAGAGAGAGAGAGAGAGAGAAAGAGAAAGAGAAAGGAAGCGAGACAGACATAAATTGAAAATAACTGGCACAAGATATATTTTCGAACGATGGACTTAATTAATGCTCCACATCTCACCTAACCTTACCTCACCTTACCTCACCTTACCTCACCTTACCTCACCTTACCTAACCTTACCTCACCTTACCTCACCTTACCTCACCTTACCTCACCTTACCTAACCTTACCTCACCTTACCTCACCTTACCTCACCTAACTTTGCCCCATCTGACTTCACTTCGGCGAGTCGGTAGGGTTTGAGAGTTGGAGGCCAAGGCAATCTACTCTAATCTAATAACTTCCTTCTTTTGTGCCGTCATCGTAAGGCACAAGGCATCAGTCGATGGTCGCTTCAAGAAAAGCCGTAGTCAAAATTGCGATCCTTTGGAGAAGCCCGGTCGAAAACCGATAGGTCGGGGAAACCTGAAGTCATGCCATGGATGGAAAGCCGTTGAAATTGAAGAGCATTAAGTTTAAATCTGAATGGAATTAAAGAAATGACAAAACGCATAGAACTTGGCAGCGAGCTCCAGCCTTTGTAGAGTCACCGAGAACCCCCGAGAGTCCACCGCTTTTCTGTTGCGAGGCACAGCAAGAATCAAAATAACTGTTGATCGTCTACAATTATTGTGAATGAAGAACTTGCTCAAGGTCCCTACTCAGTTACCGCCTCGAGGGAGGCTCGAACCAATTCTCTCCGCGACCGCTCTACCACAATCGGCTACCGCAACACATTCGTAGGCTTTGTGGAGAGGCCAGAGGTATACGAGGCTAGTCCGGAGCGTTATAAATATGTTAGTTTGTTAGTCATCTACATTTTGTATTGTATTGTATTTGATAACTTATATAGCGCTTCTTACAGAACAAACTACTCAGAGGCGCTTCCAGCGTGAGAGCCCCTGGGAAATAAGACCGTCTTTAAACAACGAGCTGACTGAGCTCTATTAACAACAGTGACCCTAGCACGAAGCGTTAGCGGAAGTTCATTCCAGAGAGATGGGCCAACAACAGCAAAAGCCCTCTGCTGAGCAAGGGAGGACTTAACACAAGGAACAAATAGATCCATACGATCTAAGGAATGTAAAGGGCGGGATGAGGTACTAGAGTGTGGAGGCCGAATAAGATCACAAAGATATTTTGGAGCCTGGCCCATGCGAGCTCTTATTACCAGTGATAATAGTTTAAACTGAATACGAGATTGGATAGGGAGTCAATGAAGTTGCTGAATGATGTAATCAGAGATATGAGAGAAACGAGGAAGACGTGATATTAACCTGGCCACACAATTTAGTACTGATTGAAGGGAAGACAGTCGATACTTAGGCAAAGCAGCAAGTACAGAGTTGCAGTAGTCAATGCGACAGCATATCATGGCATGAATCATAGTAGTAAAGACATGCATAATATAGCGCCTTTAAGTGCCTCACAAAGTGACTTCAGGGAAATATAGTCCACGATTCTTTTTCTCCCCACTTTCTGGAAAGCCCAAAAGGACTTGTGGACATAGGTTTGCAACCAAGGAGTGGCCATGGCGTCAAGACCCGATGACATATTCATGAGGTCGATGTTAGAAGCCATAAAGCCGCCAAAATTGGCCCGGGGGCCTATCATTTCTGTTAGCCTTATCTCGTCTTATCCTATACCTTACTAAATACACTGGACAACAAATTTTTACAAAAGTCATGTTACTGAAATGAAATTAGTCAGTTCTTATCAATTTGTATGTGCTGAACACGAATATGACAGTGAAAATGCCGAATTGGCTCTAGTTTTTTTGTAATCTGAAATGAAGTAATTTTATATCGCACAATGCATGCCAATAGTGATACACTTACAGTTAATATTTGTAAAAACCAGGTCATAGACTAGTTCTTAGATTTTTTTGCCTGTCTCTTGTACAGCTGTTCGGGAGCATCTCTGCGGAGTGTCCAGCAGTAGTCAGCCAACATTGTAGTGGACCATTTTCCCTGGTACCTTTGCTCCATTGTTGCGATATCTTGATGAAAACGTTCGCCATGTTCGTCACTAACCATACCACAGTTGTCAGGGAAGAAATCCAGATGGGAATGAAGGAAATGCATCTTCAGAGACATATTGCAGCGAAATTTCTGGTACTGCTTGAGCATGTCTTCTACTAGTTCCTTGTAGTTTTCTGCCCTAACATTCCCCAGAAAGTCTGTAGACACTAGACGAAAAGCATTCCATGCTTGTTTCGCATCACCCTCCAGCAAGTTGTTGAAGCGGTCATCTTTGAAGAGTTCTCTAATCTGACGACCCACAAAAACTCCCTCTTTAATCTTTGCTTCGCTGAGTCGAGGGAATTTTTCATGCAGGTATCGGAAAGCTGGCGAAGTGCGGTCCATGGCTTTCACGAAGTTCTTCACCAAACCTAGTTTGATGTGAAGGGGTGGTAGTAGGATTTTGTGAGCCTCGACCAGAGCTGGGTGCTGGATATTCTTCTGTCCAACTGCCATGTTTTGTCTGGGAGTCCATTCCTTCCGCACGTAGTGCAACTCTCTTGCTCGGCTATCCCACTCACACAAGAAACACATATATTTTGTATATCCTTGCTGCAGTCCCATTAAAATGGCAACTACCTTCAAATCACCACACAGGTGCCATTTGTACCTGTTATAGTCAATGGAATGCAGTAGCTGTTTTAGGTTATCGCATGTCTCCTTCATGTGGACAGCATGCGCTAATGGAATAGATGGAAGACGGTTTCCATTGTGCAAAAGCACAGCCTTAAGACTCAGTGTTGAAGAGTCTACAAAGAGTCTCCATTCTTGTGGGTCATGAGTGATCTGTAAGGCATTCATGAGGTCGTCAATATTGGAACAGAATACCAGATTACCTTCCTTCATAAAGAAAGGTTCCAACTGCTGATGGCGCTTTCTATATGAAGTAATTGTGACATCTTCTTCTAGAAGATTCCATTGTTGAAGTCTTGATCCTAGCAATTCTGCCTTGTTTTTGGATAAGTCCAAATCACGAACAAGGTCATTTAGTTCTTAGTGTTATTCTGTGTGGGGTTGATGATGCACCACAGTGAAAATTGGGATCACTGCACGCTGACGGCCCAGGAGAAGAACATGTCGGCTCACCCTTGTCCTCATCAGATGAATCAAGGAAAATATATTCTGCGGGAGGTTCTGAAATAGGAAGTCCATCACCATGTGGAACTGGTCTCAATGCTGACGGAATGTTTGGGTAGACTATTGTCGACTTCTTTTGCTTCGTTATTCCACCGGAAAGAGGAGGAACCAAGCAGAAGTAACAGTCATCTACGTGGTTGCTTTGCTCTCTCCACACCATGGGAACTGCAAACGGCATTGATGGTCTTTTGCCATTCAACCACTGTGAAAGCTGTGTTGTACATGTAGCACAGCATATATGCGGGGCCCATGGCTTGTCTTGGTCACCAACCTTGCATTCGAAGTAAGCATGATATGCCTTCTTGACTTGATAAGTGATACTTTTCTTCTGGTTGGCAAATGTCACTTCCCCACAAATGTAACAAAAGTTGTCCACAGTATTTACGCACTTCCGAGGCATTACTGTTCTGTATTGTATCTAAATGGATAAAGTAATAATAGTTTTATAAAACAGTAACTTAAACTGTCTCGCACAAAGTCTGTAATATTGTAAATGCTCAACCGTTCCGACTCGCTTTATATAGTACACTGCTGACGTCATCTTACGTCAGCAGCCGATTACTTGTAGTTTTACATTGCATCAGAAAATGACGTAATCAACTGTGCATGATGTGTCCATGATGGGATTATGCAATGAGGTGGAATATTACATCATTCTAGACTTATTTAGGATATTGTCGCAGTCCTACTGCATAAATTTACATAGTGAAACATAAAAAATGAACTATATGAAATATTTTCAAAACGAGAGCCAATAAAATTTTTTTATGGTTATATTCGTGTTCAGCACACCAAGATGCTACACATTAGGGCCTTTTCCAGTCAGTAACGATTTCTATGTTGACCAGTGATACCTTACCCTACCTGACCTGAACTGACCCTACCTTACATTACCTTACCTCACCTTACCTTAGCGTACCTTAGAAGCTGACACACTAGAAGTCATCCATTTTATCGGGCGCCATCGTTATCCTGCTTATCATCATCATCATCATCATCATCATCATCACCAGCAGCGGCATCATCATCATCATTATCCTGCTTATCATCATCATCATCATCATCATCATCATCACCAGCAGCAGCATCATCATCATCATCATTATCCTGCTTATCATCATCATCAGCAGCAGCAGCAGCATCATCATCATCATCATCCTGCTTATCATCATCATCATCATCATTGTTGTAGTCGTCATGAGAAACAACGACACGACACAGCAGATGTAATCTCGTGCGTAGTGTCTCAGCGGCATCAATGGCGTCGATCCATTAAGCGACGAGCGAGCGAGCGACGCCGGCCTCCGCCGCAGCGGCCCAGGTTCGACGCCCGACGAAGACGACGACGACGACGCCCGACGAAGCAGGCAGCGGCGGCAGCATCGGCCTAATTGCGGCGGCGGCGGAGGCGGAGGCGCTACTCTCTGATAGCCACAGCCGTCGTCTTCTTCTGATTAGAAGCTCTGCGTGTTTATGAGAAACATCAGAAAGTAATTCAACGGACGCAACGACATCTGAACAAGCACAGACATAGCACTCTGTGAACGGCGTCTATTTTATACATATACACATACACACACACACACACACACACATATATATATAGCATTCGCTATATATGGCGTTTTATGTATAGGCATATATGTGTGATGTTCAAATACTTATTATGTGTGTATATACGCATGCATACGTATATACATAGAACGCCATCTGCTAAGCCCCCGACAAAACATAATTCTGCAGACTACGTATACGACTACGATGGCCGTCTATCCTGATCTTTTATATATTCGATACTACAGTATATATATAGGCCTATAATCTGTATTTTAACGCCTTTTTAGAACATATATATATTATAAACGTTGTTACTAATGCATGTATAATGCATGTGTATGCATCGATGTGTTCACTATGGAAGCAGTGTCTAGTACAAGGAGACAAATGTGTCTGATACAGCTAAGCGTTAAAGAGTGGACATCATTCCTGTCCGCACACGGAGACGTTAACTGGCGTGACCCCCTTTCAAATGGGCAGCTGTTGTGAAGAATCTCACCCGATAAATTCATTGAAAAATGAGTGGGGTCGAGGCCATACGGTCGCTGTAAAAACCGGGCACATTAACGTTTGCATTCCGGCATGAAATTCAAATATATATATATACATTCAAATATGTATTTGAAATTGTATCCACGAATACTATGTTATATGACGGCTAAACATGCAAAAATGAAGCACATAACGGATGATTTATGTATGCTAACTGTACATGGATATAATTGCAATTGCATCAGAAATTTGTCTAGGTGTCTAGGACCTCTTAAGAACCCCTCATGCATGTTTACATTTCAAATGTAAATTGTAATGTTTGTATCCTTATGTGTAATGTAATGTAACATTTTATTAAGTAAACACATATATACTTATAAAGTGCCTAATTTGCAGGGCGTCTTATCCATTAGGCACAGTAGGCACTGTGCCTAGGGCCTACGAACTTTATAGGGGCCTAAGAAAGTCCAAAATGCGATATTGAAAAAAACTAAATTTATTGATTGACCCGAAAATAGAAAAAGGAAATACAAATTTAATAACCTTAAAGTTTGTACTGAAACAGTCTCAGTTAAGCTGTGCTACATTATGTTAACTTTGTGGCTCTTTGCATTAGCAAAATCACATATAATGTCCTCAAATGTTATTTCCTGCATTAAATCGTTTTCAATGTGTTTAGCTCTAATGCAGAGTTGGCATTTGGGGCCTACGAATGCGAGAGTGCCTAGGGCCTGCGACGACCTTAAAACAGCCCTGCTAATTTGTGTAGCAACACGTCCTAAATACAGCGTATGAGAAATCCGAAAATTCCGGACACGTCTGCTTCAATCCGTCATCAATTGCTCCTCCTTAGTCCTGGCCAATATTTCTCGCCATGTGAAGAACTGAATGCGAAAGACATTTCAGTAGCCCAGGTCGGGGACAGAATTAAACCTACACCAAGATCCTCCACACGCGTCTTGAACGGACCTTGATAATCGGTGAGGCCTCAGAATGCATCGACAAGCTGTGTATTTGATGTTTTGAGTAAGCAGGTCGATGTTCACTCATCCCTGCAACCCGTGGGGGTCTGCTAATGCATGCCGCGCTTTGGCTCAGTAACTCGGACACACCCTGCTCTGTCGTACTTGGAAACGTTCTTGCGCGAGATTAATGCCCTACTGATCCGCCAAGTCTTTTAAATATGTCGCGTGCCTCTGTCACCAGGCAGTATAATTTGGTATTGGCGTAAGCTGGGAAGTAAACGGCAAGCCTCGTGTTCAGGACCTTAGGATTCGTCCACTGCCAGCTCATGGGCCAAAGTGAAGGAAATGAGCGCCTATCCTACGTTCCTTTTGGAACATGAGAGCTTTACATACTTATTCTTACAGGAATTAAATTATTCAGAGGTTCTCCAAATGTGCTTGGAAAATGTCTTTCAGATGATAATACCCATATGTATACATAAATAGGCTTAATTGAAGCTAAGCTGACAGTCTTACAGTCTTACAGACAGTTGCCACGTTATATATGCACACTACAAACCTAGGCCCTATATATCTACGCGCCTCAGATTCAGGTGTACTGACATTGCACTCGTTTAAGTGCTCTAAATAAATAAATAAATAAAATATATCAAGCGTAACCTGCATAAATACGTAAATGCATGATGATACGCTGAAATGGATTCACACGCGCGTTTGTAAATATGCTACTGCCATATATATATATATATATATTATGTATATTATTAATTATGTATATATAATATATGTATATATTTTATATGTATATATAGATCTTTTATTTATAACTTTTCATAGAGTACACTGTATATAATATATAGAATATACTGTATGTCGGTATGCATATGTATATTTGCACGTGTATGGCTAGGTCTGTATAGGACGAGAGCCGGGTAATTGGAATTCACGGAGTACGACCAATTAATAGCCGGCGCATATGACGGATGTGAGGCGATGGAGGGTGAAGGAGTGGAGGGTGAAGGAGGTGGAGGGTGAAGGAGGTGGAGGGTAAAGGAAGTGGAGGAGGTGGAGGGCGAAAGAAGTGGAGGGAGAAGGAGCTGGAGGGAGAAGGAAATTGAGGGCGAAGGAGGTGGAGGGCGAAGGAGGTGGAGGGCGAAGTAGGCGGAGGGCGAAGTAGGCGGAGGGCGAAGGAGGTGGAGGGCGAAGGAAGAGGAGGGCGAAGGGGGTGGATGGCGAAGGAGGTGGAGGGCGAAAGAGGTGGAGGGCGAAGGAGGTGGATGGCGAAGGAGGTGGAAGGCGAATCGTAATCGTAATCCCAAGATTTCTACAGCGCCCAACGAAAGCCGCGCCGCAGGGACCAACTTATTCACAGGCGCTCAGTCAAAAAAAATCGATAGGCAAAAGGGTTCGGTTCCGGGTCAAGATCCAAGAGTCAGGCAGAGAGACAGCGTGGCAGCTACGGTGGGTGATGTTTGGGGCTGGAGAGCAGAGGCAGATAAGAGGAAGAAGGGGTGTCAGGATAGGATCTGTGGAAGAGAAATGTTTTCAGTTTTGAGTGAAAGGCCGAAGCAGAAATTGCAAGCGGTGGAGCATCGGTGAGTTTGTATGATGGGTCCGAAAACTGTCGCAGTTCTGGGGGGAGTTTATTCCAGAGTGGTGGGGCAGCTATGGCTATGGAGCGATTACCAAACTTTAAGGATGAGGTGACTGGAGGGCGGAGAAGTGTTAGGGTAGAAGAAGAGCGGGTTGAGCGAAGCGGTTGTATTGTAAATAACTGACGAAGATAGGAGGGTTGGGAAGATTGAAGTGTGTTGTATGTAAGTGATAGGACTTTGTACTCGATTCGTTCAGGTATTTTAAGCCAGTGTAGTGATTTAAGAACAGGAGTGATGTGATGGTGTTTGGGGGTTTTGGTAACAGCACGAGCAAGAGCATTCTGTATGGCTTGAAGGCGGCTTATTTGGGTGGAGCCTATGTTCAGGAACAGTGAATTGCAATAGTCTAATTTAGCATGGACTATGGATGTGGCGATGGTTGATGCAGTTTTAAAGTCAAGCATAGGGCGGATTCTGCGAAGGTCGCGGATATGCATAAAGCAAGAGCGGGAGAGATGGGTGATATGATCAGAAAAAGTAAGGAGGTGGCGGGCGAAGGAGGTGGAGGGCGAAGGAGGTAGAGGGCGAAGAAAGCGGAGGGCGAAGAAAACGGAGGGCGAAGGAGGTGGAGGACGAAGGAGGTAGAGGGCGAAGGAGGCGGAGGGCGAAGGAGGTGGAGGGCGAAGAAGGCGGAGGGCGAAAGAGGTAGAGGACGAAGAAGGCGGAGGGCGAAGGAGGTGGAGGGCGAAGGAGGTGGAAGGCGAAAGAAGTGGAGGGCGAAGGAGGTGGGGGGCGAAGAAGGCGGAGGGCGAAGGAGGTAGATGGCGAAGGAGGTAGAGGGTGAAGGAGGCGGAGGGCGAAGGAGGTGGAGGGCGAAGGAGGTGGAAGGCGAAAGAAGTGGAGGGCGAAGGAGGTGGGGGCGAAGGAGGTGGAGGGCGAAGGAGGTGAACTGGAGGTCGTCGAGTATTCCGCTCCATCGTTGTAGCTACGACGAAGAGAGAGAGAGAGAGAAGAAGAGTGGAACGAGGATCCCCTACCTCGTCCTCCCACTCGAGCTCTCCTTCACTGGCAACGGATGCCCTCTGGCCTTCTACGTTTCTTTGCTCGGTCACTCAGTGCGTTGCCCACGTCTGGGTTTTACGCGAACAGATCCGGAACTTAAAAGAGGACACTCATGTTGAATAGAATTATATATAAGTATTATGTATGTACGCGCTTTATGTATGTATGTATATATGTATGTATGTATTTATTTATTTATGTATCTATGTAAGTTTGTATGCATGTATGTATGTATGTATCTGCGACCGTGATTTTTCGATGAGTCAGCGAGGTTTTGCTCTGACCAATGGATTGTGATTTTTAATGTGATTTCGCTTTGAAGTGACCACCGATTGATGCCTTGTACATTACGATAATGGCGCTATCGCAGTTTTCAGATTGGATTTCGACTAGTTTAGCACGTCTGCATCGTGTGTCTGATTGTCTGTGATTGGTCGGCCCAACGTTAGCCGCGTGCCTCACTGGCGCGCGTCTGCCTGGGCTATGGTCTTCGGGCGCAATGGGTAAGCAATGACTCACATTTTTGTCCGAACATGGTTCTGATGATTCGACGGTGAGACTACATAAAGAGGTAGCCAAGACAGTTATGACGTCAATCATCTTGATATGACGGCGTCGTTAAATAAATGTTATCAAACCAAACAGTATTTGAAACCCGGCTAACCCTGACGGCCCTTGTGCCATTAAACAAAGGAGGTGACCCCGCTAACCCTGGCGGCACTTATGCCATAAGCGAGGAAGGCAAAGGCCACCTAGAGAAAACAAGAAAGAATGCAAAGAAGCAGATCAAGAAGAAAGAAACCAAAGGCGAAGAAATACCAACGAGCATTTCTAGTTCAGAACGACAAGCACACTAATGAACACTTGTAAATTAGTATGGTTACAGAACACTAAGAATAACTAAGCACACCTGCCCCACTCACATGTAACCAAGACAGGGGAGGGAGTAATCCCATTTCCGCTGCGCGAGCATTGAAAAAATCCTACCCCTAGTCTCCCCACGGAGGTTTTCTGATTGGGTAGCCGGCCGCCAGCTTATCAGTCTTGGACCCCATAGTTTAACGTACACTGGTCTCTGTACTTTGTTTTTCGTTCTGACGCCAATCACCTCGATATCAAACAGTATTTGACCTCCACCAGTGCCGTACTGGAGTGGTGCCAGTCCCACGCCTGGATAAAGGAGGAGGGCGATGCTAATCATCTTCATTATGACATAGCGTCGTTAAACAGCAACTACAGTATTTGAGTAGTGTTTGAGAAGATATTTTAGAGAAAATTTGTAATGTACTCGTTGATTGTGTGAACGTGACCCAGATGCAACGATTACACAACGTTCGTTCTCTTTGTAGATATGCACCGTAACCTGTTAT
Organism: Norana najaformis; assembly: GCA_964023275.1. Taxonomy (NCBI): domain Eukaryota; kingdom Metazoa; phylum Annelida; class Clitellata; order Crassiclitellata; family Hormogastridae; genus Norana; species Norana najaformis. Next base: position 27,890,968 of record OZ029914.1, read on the forward strand.
AGCGCTCTCCGATATAACCCAAATTCGGTTATAGCGCTCTCCGATATAACCCAAATTCGGTTATAGCGCTCTCCGATATAACCCAAATTCGGTTATAGCGCTCTCCGATATAACCCAAATTCGGTTATAGCGCTCTCCGATATAACCCAAATTCGGTTATAGCGCTCTCCGATATAACCCAAATTCGGTTATAGCGCTCTCCGATATAACCCAAATTCGGTTATAGCTCTCTCCGATATAACCCAAATTCGGTTATAGCGCTCTCCGATATAACCCAAATTCGGTTATAGCGCTCTCCGATATAACCCAAATTCGGTTATAGCGCTCTCCGATATAACCCAAATTCGGTTATAGCGCTCTCCGATATAACCCAAATTCGGTTATAGCGCTCTCCGATATAACCCAAATTCGGTTATAGCGCTCTCCGATATAACCCAAATTCGGTTATAGCGCTCTCCGATATAACCCAAATTCGGTTATGGCGCTCTCCGATATAACCCAAATTCGGTTATAGCGCTCTCCAATATAACCCAAATTCGGTTATAGCGCTCTCCGATATAACCCAAATTCGGTTATAGCGCTCTCCGATATAACCCAAATTCGGTTATAGCGCTCTCCGATATAACCCAACTTCGGTTATGGCGCTCTCCGATATAACCCAAATTCGGTTATAGCGCTCTTCATTATAACCCAAATTCGGTTATAGCGCTCTCCGATATAACCCAAATTCGGTTATAGCGCTCTCCGATATAACCCAAATTCGGTTATGGCTCTCTCCGATATAACCCAAATTCGGTTATAGCGCTCTCCGATATAACCCAAATTCGGTTATGGCGCTCTCCGATATAACCCAAATTCGGTTATAGCGCTCTCCGATATAACCCAAATTCGGTTATAGCGCTCTCCGATATAACCCAAATTCGGTTATGGCGCTCTCCAATATAACCCAAATTCGATTATAGCGCTCTCCGATATAACCCAAATTCGGTTATAGCGCTCTCCGATATAACCCAAATTCGGTTATGGCGCTCTCCGATATAACCCAAATTCGGTTATAGCGCTCTCCGATATAACCCAACTTCGGTTATGGCGCTCTCCGATATAACCCAAATTCGGTTATAGCGCTCTCCGATATAACCCAAATTCGGTTATAGCGCTCTCCGATATAACCCAAATTCGGTTATAGCGCTCTCCGATATAACCCAAATTCGGTTATAGCGCTCTCCGATATAACCCAAATTCGGTTATGGCGCTCTCCGATATAACCCAAATTCGGTTATAGCGCTCTCCGATATAACCCAAATTCGGTTATAGCGCTCTCCAATATAACCCAAATTCGGTTATGGCGCTCTTCGATATAACCCAAATTCGGTTATAGCGCTCTCCGATATAACCCAAATTCGGTTATAGCGCTCTCCGATATAACCCAAATTCGGTTATAGCGCGGTCGCGGTCACAGCTCCCGAATTATTCTGTGAGAAACGTTAGCTTCTACTACAGCGTTCACTTGTTCTCGCCAATTTTATCACTGATAATATGATTTAATTGGAATAAAATATAATACAATTATGCAGTAGCAAAAACATTGCAGATGACTAGTAGGCCCCAAAAGACGTGGAGGATGAACACTTACCCACGCCAAAAGAAAACCTAAGACAGATACTAACTAGATACAATACAAATAGTAAACCAATGGAGATTAAGACACGATGAGAGTACTAATACAAGGAAAATGCTGAGAACCAATAAGAAACAACAATTATATTTCTCTTAATTTCCATGTCAACCAGCTAAAGGTTTATTGATAATCATTGGAACGACTCTTGTATATTTGAATTAGTATGAATAAGCAGAACTAATTTCTGATTTCTGTACACATGTAAATATGGCCAAGCCAAGCTGCCATAACACGCGATGCTTATGAACTGGTGTCGTTAACGATGCGTCCTTCTTCCAGTTGTGCCTGATGGGCACTAAAGCACTAATCTAATCTAATCTAAAGACTTTTATATCGCCGTTATCATAATGCCCAAGGCATCAGTCGATGGTCGCTTCAAGTCAAAATCGCAATCTAAAATCCATAATCATGGTCCATTGGAGAAGCCTGGTTGAATTCCGATAGGTCAGAGAAACCAGAAGTTAGGCTACGGTTGGTAAGCAAATTGAAACAGTTGAGTCCCAAGTTTAGACCTGAATGACATCGCAGAAATGACTTGACGAACAGAACTTGGCAGCGAGTTCCAAAGCCGTGGACCAGCAACCGAGAACGCCGTAGAGCCTAACACTCTTCTTGTTAAGAGGGACAACAAGAATCATAGTGTAATAATGTGACGACCGCTAAGAACTATCCGTTGCCCTGGACGGGTTTTATATACTTTATTTGCAAGGCGTCTTTATCCGTTATCCATAAAACATCACAAACGTCTATCGCTGTCAAAGGTTACAATTCTACGGCACTGCAGATCTACGTAAAACACACCTACACATCGACCGGGAGGTTACGTCTGCTGCCCTTTACTCATTCCAGTCGAGTCAAGCCAATCCCATACAATCATGAATTGTCCATCCATGCCTAAAATTAAACGTTTATCACATCAACTTCACACACACGCACCCACAAACACACACACTCACACCCACAAACACATATACACACACCCACACACACGCACGCACGAAAAAATATATTATTCCTATCCTAATGTTCCTTTTGGTTTTTTAAATTTATATCTGTGCCCCGATGGGTCCCGGGGGGCTTTATTTGGTGGTATACTTCAAAGAACCTCTTCCAGTGTATTATTACTGAGATAATTGCAGACGATAGCAATTTATAGATTCGTGCGTGCACGTGGAAGGTTTAATATTGGCGATAAAAGTAATGACATTGTTAAATTGTTGATTTATCTGATAATATCAGAAAAAAATTAAAAAGACCTTTTGTATTTCATCGAGTTAATGCTACGCTATATGAATCGGATGAATATCGGATTCGAAGCCCGTTCGATTCGTAACTTTGGGAAAGGTCACCGACAGCATCTGACCATTTGTATAGCGCCTTCTGAGTGTATCTCAAAGACACTCACCGCAACCATAAACAATGTTATATGATTTCATTAAGAACGCCGAGTTCATTCGAGGGATAATGACCTGGCCGTGCTAATGCATATACCGACAGAGATACGGGCGACATCAGAGCCAGGCACAGTCTGACACAGACAAACACACAGACATAAAGATGGCGGGTCAAGACGCGGAAACATGGACACGACGATAGACAGTGTTGGAGACGTAGGAACACAGAGTTGAATAGATGAAGACACAAAGAAAGAGACATGGATGGCGTAGCCATGAGCGTTTCAAGATAATGTAATGTTTTGTAAGGTAATGTGATATATCAGACATTATTTGACGTTACAAAATGCAATGCAGTGTAGTGTTGTACGTAATAATCAGACATAAGAGTGAGGCTTTCATAATTTAACTATGAACAGCAATTTCTTGGTCACCCTTTGAGTTTCAACTTGTTGCTGTAGATACAACTGCACTTGGTACAGTTAACTGCAGTTTATCGCTATGGATATTGGCATTGGTTGTTGCATAGGCAGAATATCCAACTTCCGCTGGGGGTCCTCGTTTCCTTTTTCGGTTTCTAGCATCACAGCAGGCAACGCGCGAGGACATAACCATAAAATGCGTTAAACAAAAACGGCGAGCATCCCGTATATTTTGACCTCCTAAACCTATTGATGCATTACACGAAATCAAACTGTGACATCAGTCACAAGTTCATAAGACTTTTGCAGTTCCTAACGTCACCTCTGTAACGATTCCTATAACATAAAATTGGCCATGCAGCGCTCTTAATGGCTATCGTATATTGTATAATAGTAAAGCTCATACAGTATGTCCATATATGTTTGCATTTGTAGTTTGTGCAGATCTGTCTTAGCGATATCAATAAGATGCGAGTTACAGTAGTCATGTCAAGTCTGACGATCTAAATAAGCATTCGCACGTTTGTCACAGTACTATAGAGGAAGCCACGTTAAAAGTGTTGCTACATATGCAACAGCTGATTGGCTCTGTTGTTAGACAACATTATTTCCATAAACGTTCCGGCAGTCTAACCATTCTGACGTCTTTACTTGGTAAAATGCTGCAAACATACACGCCAACAACTCTGTAAATTTGATTGCCTCACGTCTGTTAAGTTGGGTGGCTTACTTATTAACCGCACTGATTATACCCGAAGTTTGGGCGTGATGTTTGATTCCATCATGTAATTTCCTAACTGTATTCAGGTCATGTGTAGATCGGCTCAATTTCACATACTTTCGCAGAATCATACCTGTTTTGGTTCAAACCGTCTTAGTCCAATTAGCTAATGCATTGGTTTCCATCAGACTTGACTTCTGTAACTCACTTCTTATTGGTATCGCTAAGAAAGGTCTATATACACCACAAATGGTTGAAAACTCTCTCGCCAGAGTCACAACAAAGGCCCCTAAATATTAACATTCTAAGCCAAATTTACATTAATTGCACTGGCTGCCCATCGAGCAAAGAATTCATTTTAAAATCTGTCTTATAGTCCACAAGGTACTACATTTGAATCAGCCGACCTACCTACGTTCCATGCTCACCTCTGACACAAATTGATCATTGGACACTGACTCTTGCTGTGTCCCTTACTCTTGCAGTGTTGGGTTCTCGGAACTCTCGATAGCTGGTCCAAAGCTTTGGAATTCATTGCCAAATTTAGTTCGCTCTGTCAATTCCTTGATGTCATTCAGGTCTAAACTTAACATATCTCTTAAATCTTGCTTACCAATTTTAGCCTGGCTTCTGGTTTCTCTGACCTATCGGAATTCGACCCGGCTTCTCGAAAGTATTATGATTTTGACTGCGATTTTGACTAAGAGCAAATATCGACTGATGCCCTGGCATTATGATAACGGTGTTATACAAATCATTAGATTAGATTAGAACACAAGATCGGTAAATTCGGATAAATTATCACATTAGCACTGGCCTTAAATTGTGAGTAGGCGGATAACTTGACCCCTACTATCGGCCTGCAACTTTAGCCTGTAATTTCAGCCGGTAACTTTAGCTGGAACTTGACTGGTGTCATTTGAATCATTCTGAATGCATTCGGCCGGTGTTTCAGCGCCAAGCTGCTTGTTTATTTCCTGGCTCTCTGAACAAATTAGCAAAGCGAAGGAGGCCAATTACTCAGGACCATGCCCAAGGGATTGCACATTCGTCCGCCGATGGAAAATATGCACCAAACTCCACAATAAACAGACAGCATCACCCATCTGTCAGCCACGTAATGCAATCCATGGCGAGGCTGCGCATTATCTACATTTGTCTATTACGCATACATAGTGTAGCTGTTTTGTGTTTTATTTATACATATGCATATATGTGCGATATAAACTGCGAAGAACTCGTGACCTTATTTTGCCAGCTTCCACTTCTCCGCGGCGGGTGAAGTGCAGGGTGGGGATCTCATACCAGCAGGATGCAAAAGACTCCCGCTTACTAGGGTGGGAGGGGCGATCCAGGCCCAGTGGGTAGGAGTCCGGTTATGGCGAGCTTGACCCTATGGCCTGCACATTTATCTCGTTTTACATTTAGTGAATTCTCCCGGATGGATGAGGAGGACATCTTGACTAGGCAAATCAGACATCACGCAACATGTAAAGATATCACTGATCTGTTGATCTGACCTTAGAAGTCACACACTAAGTCAGTCAATTAGTCCATTGGTTCTAATTAGTTCTACAAAATTAACTAATTGTAATGTTAATATGATCTACAAAACATACGAATTCCACCAAGAAAATGCTACCACTATTAATTTAGGGCCGGTCTCCCGGAAACCCGAAGCGTGTCATATTCAGAGCAAAAGGGTCCTTGAACGATGGGCACAATTGGGTCTTTTAACACTCAAGGGAAACTCGAAAGACTGTCGCCCCTTCTGCATGAAACGAATTCATGAACCCCTACTTGATGGTGACACCTTTTCCCTTCAAGATAGCATCCAATGCAAATATCTTGGTTACTCCTTAAAGATGGGTAATACTTATTTCCAGTAGTGCTTATGTTCTCTTATCCACTGCTGTTGTTCGGATGGAGTCCATTAGTCACGTCTTCTCTTCATCCGACGACCTATCAGGACAAGAAAGCCAGAGAACTCTCCACTCTTCCACTGTTACTTATCTTCATGTGGTTCACTTTTTAGAAGACTTTTTTAACATTGGTGTTCAAATGCCGTTGGTCTAGGATTGAAGGACCTTACGGCGGAAAGCGGAAAGCCCTAAACTTGAACCCTAAGCCGGGGTTCTTGACGTTCCTGTGTGGTTCCCCAGTCCATTATATTCTGTTATGGCATCTTAGGCTACACAGTCGCAATGGAGAAACGTGCACATTGATGCATATTCTTACAACAGTGCTACATAATTCTTTAGATCTGAATAGATCCAGTATGCTTTTATAACAGCGCTATAAGAGTCTTGATATCTGATAAGTATTCCAGTATTTAGCGATATATTATGGCATCAAAAGCCGTTGACGTCGCCCTCCTCCTTTATCCAGGCCTGGAACTGGCACTGCCCAGGTACGGCAGTGGCGGAGTTTGATAAGATCCAGACTAACTGATATTATTCTTCGCTGTCTGTTCCAGATCCTCCAAGTCACCCACAATCGCGCAGTTTCTTGCTGTCTTCCTGCAGTCCTTTTTTCGGTCTGTCTTCTTCAAATCTCTTTATCTCTTTGCAGTGTGCAAAATGGAGAGAGAGACGACGCAGGCACAGAGACAGTTGCAGAAACAGAGACAGAGAAAGGACAGGGACAGGACTGAACGAAAAGTCGTAGAAGTATGTGCGCACAATGCTAGTCGCCAAGGTTACAAAATGAGCGCAGTATGATTTCGTGTGTTCTGGCAAGAATATGCCGAGTGACCGTAGTATTGGTTGATCGGCACGTTAGATAATTATTTAGTTATCCAGACACCTAATATAGCGTCTTTTATCTACCTTATAAAAGCGCCGCCTAAGCTAGCCTAAATGATGTTAAAGTCATTAAGAACGAAAACTTCATCGTTAGCAAACAGCGATCAGACAATTAGAAGAGTCAACACTGCCAAGGTATCAGTGAATACAACCGTTCTGTGTCTTTGAAACTATTATATTTCGTTTGAAGTGAGCGCGTCAGTGTACGCAAAGGAAAAGTAAATTTGTCATTAGGGTTTCGCTTAAGTCGCACCAATGGCAGAAAAGTCCGGAAGAATTTGATAATTGATTTCTTTCAATCGGAAATATCATTCATACTGCAATCGAAAAAGGGTACTTAACACTAAGTATGTTAAAGGTTCTGATCATTGCACTTGGTGGGCTAAAGGTTATGCTATCTGCCTCATCTGCAGAGTTGTTTGAGTTGCTCTTCTTTTCTTCGCTGTGCAGAGGAGGAAAGGTTCTCCAATATAATTGAGCTATTTTGATGTTTGCAAAACGATTCCGGCGCCCACACGCCGGGATCCGTTTGCACAGTGTCGAAGAGATGGACGATGGACTATATATGCCTACTTAAAGGGCCAACTAAGTTGGACGTTGACGTCTACGTATGCTGCATACAGGCACAGCAGGCAACATATTGACCTGTCTTAGAATCCACTAATCTCAATTATTACGAACATATATATCGCTAGTATAGAATTATACTATATGCACTATGTCCACAATGCAAAACTGAGAGAAACGAATCTTTAGATTTGCTTACAAAAATCTTTTGTGCAGCTTTATTTAGCTCAGCTTCGTTGAAATATTCGGACAACACTGTTTTCATAATACTAGTATATGTTTAATTTGATAAGGCCTTTAGTACTATATATATCTTACTCCAGGTAAGCTTAGGCTTATATAGTACGCTTATAGTACTATCTTCAAGTCACCCACAATCGCGCAGTTTCTTGCTATCTTCCTGCAGTCCTTTTTTCGATCTGTGTTCTTAAAATCTATCTCTTTGCAGTATGCAAAATAAAGAGACAGACGACGCAGGCACAGAGACAGTACGCTTATAGTACTATCTTACACCTAGCAAGAATACTTTCACTTAATCGTGGCAAGGGTTGAAATTTTAAGGACAGAGAGCTGTGTGTGTAACATAAAAACTTTGCGCACTCATGTGGAGCATTCTCTGAGATAATCACATTACTGGGACTCTCCAAACTCGCATTAAAGCTCATCTCTTAGGTCTGCCTCATACACCCTCTTAACAGCGGGATCCTACAGGGTTCCTATAGATCCAGTTAAAATGTCATCATCATCATCATCAGCAGCAGCAGCATCATAATAGTCGTCGTCGTCGTCATCATCGTCCATGATGTGCCCTTTTCTGGAGCACACCAGAAGCAGCTGCGTTTTCACAGCACGTTGATAACTGTTTGTATTCTTCGCTCGTCTCCAGGCTGTGTGTAATGGGCACAGGTCTGACTCCACCGCTTGCGTCTATGTATGGCGAGGGCGTCCAGCTCTGTGTATTATCTTCTTTTGAGTATTACACATACATAGTGTAGCTGTCTTAGTCTTATTTATACATATGCATATATATGCGATATAAATTGTAAAGAACTAGCAACTTTATATCGACTGAAACTGCCAGGAAGAAACCAGATCTTTCAACCTCTTGGGTGGTCGGATATGATAGCTGGCAGAGCTCTGGCATAGTCCCACACGTCGTCGTAGTGAACGACGTGTCCGTGTTTGCATTCTCCGATACTGAGAAGTACGTATTGCATCGATATACCTCCTCATCGGTGATGTGAACCGTTAAGGGAATGCGCAGTATTCTCCTCAGGTACCACTGTTGAAAGGCATCCAGATTTACCTCCAGCTTATTGGTGAGAGTCCAAGTCTCCACTCCATACAGGAAGAAGGTCAGTTTGTATGTCTTGAATATGCGGAGTTGTGTGTCCAGCGGGATCTAGATACTCCAGATCGCTTGTTATAGCTTGCTCATGCATTCACTAGCAATGGCTATGCGACGCCGCCAAACGTCTGGTCCACTACCAACATTAGCTTCGACATTCGAACCGAGTTAGAGGAACCATGAACCAGCTGCATCTGTATCCCAACGTGCACCTGTAAGCGATCCTGTTCGGGGTTCGGAGTTAACTCCCAATCAAGTACGGCTTTCATATCTCGTATTCTACACTATTATTATCATTATTGTTATAGGTTATTATTATTGTTATTAATGCTATTTCTGCATTTATTGAGCGCCGCTATCACATGACTGCTTGTACATTGCATCACTTACACATGCTTCGCTCTGTGTTGGAGACCACAATGGCTGTTAACATTTGTCTCATTCTGGCCACCTAAGATCATCATTTATGGACATTTCTCGATAATTCTCTTGCGTTCAGATGATCCATTTGTCCGAGACCGCGTTCCATATTTTTGTTTTCTAGTCTGTTCTAATTCCGTGCGCTCTTGAACGTTATTCGGTCTCTTTGATCGAAATCAGACGAACATTTTAATCATTCCCGTTCTGATGACGATCAAAGACTTGCATAGATTGTTTACGATAGGGAAATCACGAATTCAGTCGCGATACAATACAACTGAAATTTGTTAATGTTCTTCTTACAAAGTTCAGAAGTGCACTTGAAACTGGGTTATGTGAAGCATTAATAACCATGAGCAGACTAGAACAGGTAATTTTTGAGGTTAGAGCGAAAGACAGCCACAGTAGGAGAGCTGGGAGTAGGATAATTATGTAACGGGATGCCACAGTCTTTGGTATGACATCGATCGTCCACTAAGAAGCGGTCTCCGTCGTTCAACGAACAACCGGTTCAGTTACTAATGAATGTTCGTCCTGCTCAACCTGATGACGTGAGGGATTTCCGAGCGCGGCGCGTTTGCCGTCAACTGGGGGAATGTCAGTTGGTGAGAGTAACAGTACGCAGCGAAAGCTTAAATCGGATGTCGTCATTTTTATCATCAAAGCAACGGAAACCAGATAATTCGCATATGGTGTCAAATGTTAACCGTGTATGGGTGTTTGCGAGAGTCCGTCAGCGTATTTTAAGATCAGGCTGTATTAGGTGAGGCGGGAAATTTTGAACTCCCATACAACTCAGGTGTGCATTCGTGGACATGTGTAGTATACATTTGCCTCAGACGTGTTCAGGCAAGCAGAAATGCATAGGCTTGAGTGATATATATGTACATATGTTCAGTTTGTATAATAAATTTGATGTTTGGCCTTCGAAGTGATGAACGTTGATATCTAGTGTTGAGAATTAGAATTTGGAGAAATCGTACGAATTCATCTTATAAATGACATTCTTGACAAGAAAAGACTCAATGCAAATCAAAAAATAAAGCGAAGAAAATGTAAAAATTGCCGCATTACTTCGTGCAAGACATTATAAATAGTGCTTAAGGCAGTGATGTACAGTCTAGTATATGGGTGGCGAACCTTTTTAACGGTGCGTGCCAAAGTGGCTAAATCATTTTAAAAACTACCCTAGCTTGCCCCTCGGAATTTTGCGCAGTATTGCATTATTTTTCTCATAAACGTTTTACTTGACAAAGCGTAAAAAAGAAATAAAACGCATTATTTCAAAGATGTTTTTAAAAAGGTGTTAAATTAAAATCCTTTATAACAGAAATGTAACTTTTAGTTTAAAAAACAAATTTAATATAAAATGACAACCCTCTCAAACATTAAAACTGAAGGAAAGGAAGATAAGCAATTTTAACATCAGCGAGACTTCTGCTGCTACATCACTGACGAAAGATATTTGATACCAGGTTTATACTTTGTAACTTTTAGAGCTATACAGCCAGCACTAGTCTCATCCGTAGGATTACTTCTTTGGGTAGACTTAACAAAGTTCCCCACTGAGAATAACGACTCACAATAACATGTCGATAAGGAAATTGTTAGTAAAGCTGTTGCGAGATTTTTTTTTAACAGATAAAAGTTTCATGAATGGCAAAATCACTGCATAAATACAGATATTTACTGAATGATGTGACGTCATTGCATGCTTGGCACATGGGCATGTGCAGGTCATGACTCAGAGTGGATTTCTTGAATGATTATGTATTTCGAAGTTAGAATTTTTGGAGACGCTCTGTATTCTGCGTGCCCAAAACATTTGTATGTGTGCGTGTGCCACTTTGGGCACCCGTGCCATGAGTTCGGCACCTCTGGATTAGTAGATAAGGAAGTGACAGCACCAAATTGCTTATCCACCATAGGCTGCCTCCTTGTCTTGTGGACTGACCTTCTGGATATTAACCTGATTGCCACTTGGCTTTGGTGCGCCATCGGCTGATGCCTTGTGCATTAGATATCGGCGCGTTAGAAGTTTCCAATTACAATAACCACTAATGGACATCATTCGCGTGCACGCTAATGTTGTCCATTGGTTGTGCACGCTAATGATGTCCATTTGTGGTAATTGTAATTAGTAACTTCTAAAGCGCCGATGTCTAACTGTTGTTTTTCCTAATGGATTCTAACATAATTTAGGCTACGAACAACGCCTTCAATATTATTTGAAGCGCTATAGAAATGTTGTTCCTACTTACTTACTTACTTACGTACTTACTTACTTACTTACTTAGGCTACTGACCTGAGGTCCTATTATAATGAAAAATCTTATTAAAACTCCGGCCTGATGTGTCATAATTGAAGATAACACTAGTCGTCATATGAAAAGTCATCAAAAGTATGGATGCTTCACAGGTATCTATATTATAAAGAAGTACAGGTCCCTATATATAAGGACACTTCATATTGTTACAAGTTCGCATGTAAGCGGGAGGAATATTTATATATATATATATTTGATAGAGACACGTGTCCATGCAACAGCTGGGAAGTAACAGGTGTTTGGGCAGCTGGGTTATAAAGGGTGTCTGAAAGTGTTGTCTCGCTGAGAGGAAATAAAGATATAAAAGAAGGAGCTTAAACTGCAGAATAAGAGCTTCTTCTTGGCGAGATGACTGTCGAATGTTACGATGTTGAAGTCGAATGTCTGATGCTGTTGAAGAAAAAGAGATTTTTAACCGTATAACGGTGTTGCTGGTCTCTACCCCGCAAAGACAACGAGGCTATAAACGCCAGCACACAACAGTATATACATCTGTATATATATATATATATATATATATACGTACCTATACGTACAGCGCAAACCTATAAAATGTGAATGTGCATGTGCAATAGTCCATTACGCACATTAAAAATGATCACCAGGGACACAGACTTCGTATTAAGTGAATATGATATGGTTCTGCGTTCATGATCCGTCATGCTGCCCGGTCCTAAGATTTGCTCTTGCACTGGACGTCGTCGGTTCGTGCCTAGACCTATATTCATTTAAATATTGAGCTTTAGTTCAGTATCATTTTACGGTGTCACTCCTCACTGTGGCTTACATTACTGTGAAAGACTGCCTGTCTTTTCTCGAGTAAAAGCTACGCTACAAATCGGGCAAGTTGACAGTTCGAAGCCCGATCGATTGACACTTCGAAAGATTGTCGACACGGCAGATCTGGATTTAAAGCTGAGGCTATGTGATACCTTGCAATTCTCAAAAAAAAACATTTCTCACGTTGATAGGTAATACGTCCTTTACGGACCTCTAAATCCGCCCATGATACACGTATATATATTTTGTATATGTAGGCCTATATGTAAGCCTATATGAGGGTCTCATATGTGTGGTTAAAGTCGCCTTTAATTCATAGTTACAACCGTCGTTATGATGAAGCAACAGCGGTCGTTGTCCGAAGGCGTGCTCCAGCGGCTGAGTCAGCTGTCCGAAGGCGTGCTTCAGCGGCTGAGTCAGCTGTGTTTTGGCAGAAGAAAGAGCGGAAACGGAGCACCGATCCAACAGCCTCAGACAAACATACGATTCGATTAGGACCATACACCGCAATTATTTCTGACAACCTGTCCATCCGTCTATTCCTGTCTCTGTCTGTGTCTGTGTCATTCTGCCTGTGTCTCTGCAGACAGCCGCGGACTGTTTGTCTGTTGACATCAGTTTCCCGGTGAACTCTCACAACCGGGCGATGAAGGCAATCCTCCTCTTCGTCGTCGTCGTCCTCCTTCTCCTCCTTCTCCTCGACCTCCACCTCGGCATCCATTTGTAGCGCTAAACCTCCATCCATCCCATCTATCTGCAGCTACCGAGGCCCACGGAAAGGTGGCCGCTAGATGCCGCAAACAACGCCGGTCTTCCGGTCGCTTGGAACGCTGTCGCGCTACACACAACAATAAGTCGTTCGTCTTCGGGGGTCCCTAGCAAGGGAAAAAGTGCACCGGGTGCGATAAGGATAAGAAAAAAACGGCTGAGATCGCGAAGACAACGCAGAGGAGGCAAATAGAATGGATTTAAAGACTAATGCTGATACTAAACAGAAAAATACTGGTCTACTTGGTGTCAGTGAGTTTTAGTCGATTTTACGACATGGAGTGGGCTTGAAGTGCCCAATATCAGACATATTGACTCGACGAATTAAGCCCGATAAATGCCGTTGTCGCTGCTAAAGAAAACGAGCCAAAGTGCACGCAATCGTCGCCAGCCAAGCGCGAAACACTATTCTAGAATCATAAAACACCCGTCCACACAACAGATAATCACCGAATCGCATTGTAGCTATGCAAATGCTCATCAAAATGACAATCTTGGTTCATGGGCCTATATGTAGGCATACTATAAAGCGCATGCAAATATATCTTCGACAATGACGCTAAGTATTATGCAAATACATAATTTTAATGGGTCTAGTTTAATGATATCCGTGTCTCTGAACAGGAAAGTAGGTTTTCGATCAACCAAAATGCTGTTTGTATAGAAGATTACCATTTAAGCATAAGCTTCATAGCCAGAATGCAGTCGTTAGACAGGCGTTCTAAGTATGTATATATTGTTAAACGGGGTTTTAGGATCAGACTGACTAGGTTAAGTTGTTGTACATTGTACGCCTTATATATATATTTTGGCGGGAAAGCTACCGTATATAATGGGGTTGTGTTTATTTATGCTCAGACTGGCCGTTGTTTTGGGTACTGCGTGAACGTTGTTGTTGTTACCATTCTCTTCGATCAGTCGCGTCTTAATCCTCATGTTTGGATGACTTGTTTGGTTCTTCTGAGCCGTTTTGCCAGTTTGGTTCTTTTGAGCTGATTTTCATCACTGCCTGTTGGTGAACGTTGTTGTTTTCTCCACCTGTGGCTGTTCGCTGGGTATTGTCGTCTCCTGATGTCAAGGTCTTGTTATTGTATAATTCTGTTTCGCTTGTAAATAGCTTAGGGAATAAATATATTTAACCAAAGCTGGCATCTTCTAGACAACCTATAACAATACACATGTTTATACATGTTTAGGCCTCGTATGCCTGCGCATATTACGCTTATAAATACAGTGCATGCAGTAAATAGGCGCATAGCATAACTAGGAAAATTATTGTCGCATTTTTTGCGGGCATCTTTAACTTTACAAGAAGGTGCAACTACAGGTTTCCTGCAATTCACTTGTAACACTAATTGCTCGCATCACATAAATGAAACCATTAAAAGCCTAAAATCATATTGCTATTTTAAATGTATGCATGTCAATGATATTCTTAAGTGTTTTTGGATTCCAAAATGAGCTACAGAAAGGCCCAGACACAGTCTTCCGATGCACTAATGAAGCTGTTGTTGCTCCACAGCTGGCGTTTTCCGTTTTCACTTCGACATTATTTCTTTCTTTGCGCTCCTACGTCACTCGGAATATTTACTCGTCTAAAGTGTTGAAGTGCTGTCGTCTTGCTATCTGTCTCCGAGTATTTGTATAGCGCCGCCTGCCCCATGAACGGCCGCACAGTTTGGCAAGAGCGACACGACGGTGACGTTGATCGATTAAGCCGCTCGATACCTAGTGGCAACTGGAGAGGTTTTCAACTGCAGAATTTCCTTCTTGTTTGCCGCTCTACTTCGGTTCTTATAGGCTTCGGTACGTGCTTTATCACCACCCTCCTCTTCCTCTTCTTCCTCTTCTTCTTTTCCTCCTTCTACACCTCTTCCTCCTTCTACACTTCCTCCTCCTTCTACACCCCTCCTCCTTCTACTACATCTACTACTAATGTTCCCCTTTTCCTCCTCTTTCTCCTCTTCCTTCTCATTTTCCTCCTTTTCCTCTTTCTTATCTTTTCGTCCTCTTCCTCCTCCTAATCCACCTGCTCTTCCTCTTCCTTCTCTTCTTTCTTACTTCTCTTGCTCCTTTTCCTTATCCTTTTCTTCCTCCTTCTTTTAATATTTCTCCTCCTCTTCCCCTATTCTTATATTCACCTCCTCCTCCTGCTCCTCCTACTCGTCTTCCTGCTCTTTCTGTAAGCCACACTCCTATTTAATCTTTCTCCTCATCCTACTACTCCTCCGTTTCTAAATCATCATTGTCGTCGTCATCCTCGTCATCATCAGCAGCAGCATCACCATCATCATCACCATCAATATCATCATTGACGTCATCGTCGTCGTCGTCGTCGTCACAATCATCATTGCCGAAATAAGATGCTCAATGAAGGCGTCGAGAATAATCGCATAGTTTCATTTCCTTTCCTTTCGATTGATGTCATTGCTAGTGATGATACGAAGCAAATACAGACCGGCGAAGATCTCCACAGAATCAGATAAGTTTCACTGATACACGCGTTTAAGAATTTCCTCGACAGCTCTGTGCAAGAAGCCACAGCCGCATCCAGTCGATTATTTATACGGCGCCTTTTAATTAGGAAACACAGCATCGTGTAAGAAAAACTTAGGGCCCGACTAAAACGCGTCCACTTGTATTCGTCTCTTGCTACCCGGAGAAATGGGGATTGCAGAGGAAAGGGTCGCGATTATGCAATCGGAAAATATCAGATGTTTTCAATTATGAAGGAACACCGCATTACGACCTTGGTCATGCGCATATAATATTAAAAACACGAGAATATAATGTATGTATGTGTGTATATATATGCACGCACTAATCACCTGCTTATGGATACTGCGCATCAACGCGTGTAGCAGGTACTGTAGTGTGATTGGCCGGGACCGCTGTTCTGACGTCAGCAGTAATTATTGCCGACGCGAATTATTACAAGGGAGTTCGCACGGCCTGCTTTGTAATGAGTCAGCAAGTTTTTGGAAATACCCACGATTGCGCAATATAAAGAGATCGATTGTCGGCAGAAAAACATAAAAAACTATACACAGAACGGCTTAAGCAGGCCTTGCTTAAATATGCATGGAAGACTGAGTTGGAAAAGGAGTTGAGCCAAGAGGCTTTGTTAGATGCACTAGTTAGCGAAAGAGTGGTTTATTAAGATAGCAGTGGATGTGGGTTCCGGATAAAACTAGAGAGAGAGAGAGAGAGAGAGAGAGAGAGAGAGAGAGAGAGAGAGAGAGAGAGCCAGTAGAGAATTCTCCTCCCACCTCATTAACTATGGAGGGAATGCTGCAAATGCTGAAAATGCAAATGGATACGCTAAGGCAGTAAATAGACGTAGAAAGGAAAGAAAAAGCGGAAGCTGAGCAAAGAATGCTAGAAGAAGCCAAGCGAGGAAGAAAAGAAAGGCTGGAACAAGCAGTAGAATTGGAGAGATTAAGGCAAACTGAACTACAGTTGCAGAAGCAGCAGCATGAGGCTCAGAGAATTCATGCAGAAACCACAAAGAACACGAAACAGACCGAATTCGAAATTGCGAAGACTACAAATGGAAATACATGAACAGCAGTTGCCCTAGAGAAAGAAGAGCGAATGGAAGCCGAGCAAGAGACTTGAAATGAAAGCGATGCAGCTGCGAGAGATGGTGATGAAATGAGAGGATCAAAGAAAGCAAGTGGAGATTATGCAAATAGATTTAGATTAGCAAGAAAGGATAAGAATAGAGGAGAAAGGGATGATGCAACAATGACGTGAGGAGGAAAGGATAAGTAGAACAAGAATGGCGATTCGAAAAATGACAGGAAGAAAATTGCGGATTCAATTTAAAATGTTTAACTCAAATTGCCTTAAGATTTTGCAGATATCCTCTTGCACTTGAAAAACTGAATAATATTGTTAACAGGTTTGGTGTTCAGAAACAATTTGAAGTCAAAATGCTACTGCCTCTAACGATTCCAAAAGCCAGAACAGTTTTGAAACGAATAGATGTAAAATGGGGATTTTGCCTCAACTTGGCCAAAACCAGGGTGTAAACTTAGAGCTACAGTTGTTCCGAGCTACCTTTGCACCTAACAAACCCCCACTCGTAAGTAGTAAGAAATGGACCGGTCTTAGACCATCTTGTTAAAAACAAGGAATGGTTCTAGACTACATCGTTAAAATCAAGGGCTGATTTCTAACTACCTCGTTAAAAAATCTCGTTTCAGTCTACACTGGTAACAACAAGTGCGGGTTTCAGGCCACCTCGAAATGAGTGCACCTTAATAATAATAATAATAATAATAATAATAATAATAATAATAATATTATTTTTTTTAATTTTATTTTTTTTGCCCCGAGGTATTTATGATCCCTCAGGGAGCTGAAAAATTATTCGGATGAAAAAATTGTATTCTGGGATTATTATTATTATTATTATTATTATTATTATTATTATTATTCTTATTATTATTATTATTATTATTATTATTATTAGTATTAGTATTATACTTTTGCTTCGCCAGAGCTTGACGATTTCTAGCAGTGTCAGAATTGTTTAATTTTCCGGAGAAGTTTTGAAATACATACTTAAATACATACATACATACTTAAATACATACATAAATACATACATAAATACATACATACATTAAATACATACATAAATACATGCATACATAAATACATACCTACATACTTAAATACATACTTAAATACATATATACATACTTACAGACATATATACATACATATTATTTACATCCATACACAGTCATTAATATTAATACACTCACTACAACTTAGGCCGCACGATGTCTGTGTGCATGTTTGTGTGTGTGCGTGTATGTGGGCGTGTGTATGTATAGGTATATGCGTGTTGTCAAACAAATAACACGCATATACGCATACATACACACGCCCACATACAGGCACACATACAGGCACACAGAAACACACACGCACAAGCACGCACACAATCTCTAATAGCGCTGGCGCTGTTTACGTGTTTGTTCCACATCATGTCTTACGCGCCCCTCACATTAGTCGTCCACGCTAATTGATACGGCCAAACATTTATTCATCGTCGAATGATGCTATTGCATGCATACAATTACCAGCCAAACACGAAAGGCACGTGTCTGCCATTTTGTCTGAGAAGGCGTTTTTGCGATCGGGCGTCTGCAGACGAATCGATTTAACCATAATTTGTTCAATCACAAATAACCGACAGCGATTAGAGCAGAAAGCTTTCGATTCTATCCAGTCATATGTTAAGCTAAGCTAAACGACATGTTAAATATGATGCAGGTATTACTTATTACTTAGTCCTTCTTATGCTTATCACATTTGCCTCTGCACCGATATTAGACAATCGAGAAAAGGAATGATAGACCTCACTATCCATCGCAGCCTCTATCTACGTTTTTCCAATATTTAAGATCTTTGTCTTCCGTTATTAATTTTCGTCTACTCTGTGCAGTGGAGGATCCAGGATTGCTTGCGTGGGGGTCAAGAGCATTTCCAGAGGGGCGCCTCATTCTGGCAGTACACCAGGCACGGGTCTGGTCTGAGGGGCGCCGGCATATAACCAAGAGGGGCGCCGGGGGCAAACCGCCCCCTCACGCCTGTAGCTAAATCCGTCACTGCTCCTGTGTTTTAAGTGTTAATTTGTTCATTCTTTTCACTGACTAGCAAGACGATTTACTTAAAGAGCAGTTTTAAACAGAGCAATCTGCCATCTAGCGAAACAACAATCAAGAGACCAATTTGGTAGAATTAGCGAGGAAGAATTGTAAATTATGATTTATAATTTGCAACTTCTGTAGCTTCGGTGCTTAAAGCACAAGGCGTTAACAGAGCTACAAGCGTACTGTCAAGTTGTGAGGTTGTTTGCATAGGAAATTTCCACGAGTCGTCGGGTTATGTTGATTTGTTTTTGCTAGTAAGGAATGTCCATATTGCTGTGGTGCCTCAGACGTGTGATGGAGGGTATTGTGATTGGCTGTGGGTGTCCTCCGGGCAGGCGGGCTGACGTAAGCAGTAGTTATTGCCAACGCGCATTTTATCACGGTGGAGCTCGTGCGGCCTAAGTTGTAATGAGTCAGCGGGTTTTTGACAAACCCACGATTGCGCAATAGAGAAAGTCCTGTCTAAACCAGTTTGTACTGGTCTGCGGTCTTTGCGGGAAAGGACCTATATATGGTGACGCAAATGCATCGTTAAGAGAGCGCAGAGATTTGTTGCACTGGTCTGCTAAAGTTGAGAGTTTGAGTTGCAAATTTCAGCGATTTGTGCGTTTATAAACCGTGACGTTTCAAAAACTGTTGTGACTGAACTGCTGGTTTAATTATAATTTCAAATATCTTTACTCGATTTAAAGCTATGCTAATAATCGAGCAAGTCGGCGGTTCAAAGCCCGATCATTGACAACTGCGAAAGATCGTCGACAACAGCCAAATCTCTTACATTGTAAAAGTTAAGCGCAACAACATTTTCCTTCTTGAAAATTGGCTCTCCAAAATGCGCATCTCTTAACAAGTGTACGTCGAACGAGTCTCTGCTGAAAAAGAATTCCTGTGTATTTTAAGCTAGTCTGTGTAAAAGAGGAAACAAAAATTCAGCGAGTGGGTTTTACTGAGGCCCCGCAAATAATCCGATCGCTTTTTTCTTGACGAAGCTCTGCTCTGTCCAGCTTAAGAGCCAATGAGTCAAATTGCAAAGTTAATCGCTTCTGAGGTTTCTGATTCACATAAAGCATAAAACATCCGTTTCTTATGCATAAGGATGTCGCGCTTAAAACGATGCTTTACCAACGAGTGGAGAACGTGAAATCGTACGAGTTGTTGAGAAGGAATGAAGTGGGAGAACCGCCGTGCAAATGATGTACAGCCGGTCATTCCTTTTCATTACATTCGCCAGAACGAACGATGAACCGCGGGCCCCAGAGACCATTTATACAGGTCATCCGATGAATGCTCGACTGGCTACCAGCTGACCGCTTCAGAACGCCTAAGCGGTAACTTGAATCGAGGAGAAAATGACTCAAAATTTATGAGTTCGTCGAAATTGCGAAGAAAGTCGAAAGGCAGATTCCTTTGGATCGAGATATGAAACCCATGTGGATACTTCAGCAGCAAACTGGATGGATATAAAGAAACAGAGGTCGACAGCGGATAGGCAGGAATGACACGGATCGATAATCAGTAGCATATTTGCTAATAAGGTTGAAATGTCTTAGCAACTGAGGCATATTTCGTCTTTATTTGTGATAACTCAGCAGCAACAAACTCCTACTAAGTGCAAGTGATAAATCCGCAGTAAACGTCAAATTCTGTAAGCATAGGACTCAGGCGTACATCACCAGATTATGCATCAAAATTTAAGGGAGAAAATCTACCACGAAAACAGTTCCTAGAAGATGGTAGTGTTGCATAAATTATGTGCTCTCTTAGAAAATGTGCCATGGTGTGCACGTGTCAAGCCAAGGACAAGCTATTGTAAAACTAATGAAATTAGGATATGTTGACGAACAAATAAGCAAAAAATAATGGTAACACGTAGCATCTTGTGAGGTAGGCCTACTTAAAACGTGCTATATTAAGTGTACTGATACATACATGCACTTGTTAACTCATGAGAGGCATGCTCCTAGTCAAAGGCTAGTCACATCATTAATTTTACAGATTACCTGGCACTCAGTAACTGTGACCTTTGCATTGCCCAAGTAAATGCGAGCTTTGCAATAACATGCACGTTGATCCAAGCAGTTTTCTGATGCAATCTAATTCATTTAGCAAAAACTGCTACATACGAGGTTTCGACAACCCACTGACAATAAATGTATTTATACGTACTACAAGTCAGTCTTCATTTTCCCAAACAAGCATGGTATTGCAAAAAAAATTCGAATGAAAACAACTTAAAATGCATATGTATGTATGTATGTATGTATCTGCTGTCACCTCTGGGGTGCATATATATTCTATCTCTCTCTAAGTATATAGTAATATAGTGAGATATATAATGAGAGAAAGAGAGAGTGAGAGACAGAGAGAAAGAGAGAGAAAGAAAGAGACTGAGAGAGAAAAAGAGTGAAAGAGAGTGAGAGAGAGACAGAGAAGAAATAGAGACTGATAGAAAGAGAGAGAGAGAGAGTGAGTGAGTGAGTGAGAGAGAGGCCTACAGAATCCTAAAGACATCTAAGTAGAAGAAGAAAAAGAACCGAGAGGAAAGAGCAGAGTCGGCATCTGGCGTTGCATGCAGAGCCTTCATGAATAGCAGTCTGCTTTAACTGGAACTGCGCACCGGCTGAGAAGCGACAGTATCTGCAGACGACTGCTCATTGCGGTCATCCTACGACAGCGTGTGTGGCGATGCACCCTTTTCTCTGTCCGTTTGTATGCGTACTTATGCGTGCATATCCTTCTGTCGCTGACTGAGTGTGTCGAGCCCTTAGCATGTCAACTGAGGAACAGACGGCACCGTATGATTATATGAGGATATCTATGCATTGCTAATTGATGAATTGTATGAACATCAGGATCTCGGCTTATCCAGCCCAGTAATAAATGGCTTCAAATGTGGTTGGTATATACAGACAGAGGGCTATGCTTGCACATTCCTGCATGATATATACTCATACATGTATATATATGCATATATAAATACAGTGTGTATGCAGGTTTGTATGTGTATATGTCTGTGTATGGCGAAGAAAGATTATATGTATTATCGGTGAGTTATAGACATGTAATTGTGGTGACAGTTATGAAATATTAAGCTATTCCCAGATGCTGCAACATGTATTTTTGCAAATTGTCAGTCTCTACATCAATCCGTCTGTAAGTTGAATATGTTTGTATGTATCTATCTATGTATTTATGTGTTTATGTATGTATATATGAATCTATGTATCAAGACACTTAATACAGCGAGTTTTAAGTACCTCGTATCCTTCAAAGGCGCTGCATGCATGATTATCTAACTTAAATAAACAAGTAGCTCGCCCTACTTTTTAAGATAGTCTGAAGATGTTTTCAGAACAGAGTCAGATGTAACGTATGTGCAGCGGACGACTGTATGCATGTATGTTTTTCTAGTTTGTCTATCTGTCTGTGAGTTTAACCGCCTGTCTATACATTAAATTTGTTTGTCCGGTTAGATAAGTAAAGTCGTGCAATGCAGTGCAGTGCGGTCAGTGGTAGTGAGTCATTCAGTCAGTTAGTCTGTTTGTCAGAGTCATTGAGTCAATCTGTCTGTGTTTGCTTATTTGTCTTTGTCTGTCTCTCTGTCTTTGTTTGTCTGTCTGAGCGAGTGTGCATCCATAAATTCTCCACAAATCACTAAGACTCATTGATCGCCGTCGGGTGATGTGTTTGAGGGCAACGAAGCGGAAGCTAGGAATCAGCATCCAGGAAAACGCGATATGATCACAAATAAAGATTATGTAAACATTTGGATTGGCCGTCCCCTTAGCTTTAGCTTTAACCTTAAACAACCCGAGGCTTTTCTCTGTAACCCTGAGCAGAATTATACCCCAACTGTCTCCGCAGATGTAGTTTGATAGCTCTTTTTCCTGCGGGAGCACATTTCACACAGCGATAAATGTCGTCGCGATTTATGACGTCATTCTCGAGACTTAGCCGAGATCTGGGCGTGATTTGGTGTCGTGTGATATATTACATGGTCTCAGGTTTTGCATTGCTTGCTTGCATCCCATCTGGTCATCGGATCTTTGCAAGGCGGTCGCTTAATGGTCGACCGCAGTTTCCTAAATCCATCTGCAACATCAGCAGCAGCAGCCCAGCAGCAGCAGCAGCGTGAATTTATGCTTTCGTCGTAGCATCACAGTTATACTTCGCTGACCTCGATAGATGCCACGATGTACGGTAAGATAAGTTAAAGTAATCGAAAAGTTATTGCGATCATTCATCAGTCCAAGCCCTCGACTAGATAGATATTAAATCAAGAGCCTATGTATGCAGATGTAGGTCGGCACTTTTTGTGGAGGGCATCAGCTTTTATGAAAGACCAAATGGACGTAGAAGCTGAGTATAAGTCGGTCAAACAAGCGTGACAACAAAAACCGCGATGTAAAGACACAGTGGCGGATACAACGTCTGGCACGGTGACACTGATATTGAAACAAAAACATTGTGATGGGGGGGACCAACATCGAGACAAAACTGGAAAGGGGAGCGAAGAAGGAATTACAGAGCAAGATAAAGAGATGGATAAGGAGGAAGATAAACAAAGGAACTCATTGGGCGGACTGTAACTTGACAGATAGTCATATGGTAATTGCTCATGTGTGCTTACAGAATGTGTATTAACTGCCAACGGTTGACACAGCGATGTTCGCCTGGCCATTTGAACAGCTTTCGGCTCAGCGGCGCTGTTTACTACCCAGTAGGTTGACAGAATCATGGCATGAGTAGACAGACTGCAAACGTAT
This sequence comes from Norana najaformis, assembly GCA_964023275.1. NCBI lineage: Eukaryota > Metazoa > Annelida > Clitellata > Crassiclitellata > Hormogastridae > Norana > Norana najaformis. Next base: position 27,914,632 of record OZ029914.1, read on the forward strand.
GTGACTAGTCTATATACTGTATGCTCTGATTCTCTAGCAAATGCCTGTTACTTCGAGTGCCTTCAGCTGTATAGGACTATACTGCTGGTCAAGCTTCAGATTGCGTTACACTGGTCGTAAGAGCTGTTCCAGACAAGACAGTGTTCTTCGGTGCATGCTAAAGCTACCGCAAATGAGCTGAATCTGAATCTGTTTGATCAGCTCCATCTTTGGTTGTCGTTCTGGCCTCGACCTAATACTCGTTTTGGCTCGCTTAACCTCCTTAGCCTGTCTCATCGGATAGACCTTCTGGAATCGACTGAATTATGGATAGGATTTAGGTATGTCATCAAGAACTGCAAAACAGAACTTATATGTCTGGATTAGATTATATTAGATTATTCTAAAATAGGTAAGTACAGCGCATTTAAGAAGCTGTCAAAGGATCCAATTCCATTGGCCTTATAAGGCATAGGTTTACATTTGGATGGGTTTAATTGGGTTATCTTCATGCATCAGTCAGCGAGTTTTATTCCACAATGAATGAACCGGCTTCTTTAAAAATTGTGTAATGGATACATGCAGCATTGTATAAGCATTTAGAGGCAGGTATAGGAGTAGGCCTATAGGCTGTTACATTACTGTATTACTCTGTTTTCCTCGTCACTCGAAATCTAGAAACTATTCGCGTTATCCGGTGGATGATCTATTCATCTGGATCTATACATTTTCTCTCTGTCTTTAGGCCCATTCATATGTCTTATACAGCCATGTACGGTACTCAGCGCCTTCAATAAGTCCGTATACAAATATTCAGATATATTTATACATACACACATACATGCAAACATACATTCACATATACATACATACACACATACATACATAAATGCATACATGCATAAATACATACATACATATATACACAGACATAAATACGTACTGCTAATGCATTGTTGTATGTACGTACGTACATACGTACGTTCTACGTACGTACGTACATACATACATACATACATACATGCATATATACATACATACATACATACATGCATGCATACATACATTGTACATGCATACATAATTATATACATACATACATCCAAACATACGTACATATACATGCATACATACATGCGTACATACTTACGTACTTGCATATAAACATACATATATACATATACATACATACATACATAAATCCATACATGCATATAAACATACATATATACATATACGTACATACATACATATATACATACATACACACATACATACGTACATATATACATACATACATTCATATATGTGATCCGAAAGAATGCCTGGCACAGTATTTTCCACTGCGTTTGTCTTGCTTTAAGGACAGTGAATCAACTGTTTCTCTTGATGCAGATGAAAAACGGATATGAGAGCCCGGTATCTTAGTGCCCTAAAAGCAATCAAAAGAGACCAAGCAATGCCGAGTCCCATCGACAGGCGTTGCATTTACTTCTAGAGGACTGATCCACTTAAGAACCCAGTCCTTCGATTAATCAAGAAGCGTGGGATTATCGGGCGCTTCAATAATCTTCTTCAATTAAACGGCTTCAATAAACGTTCCTGGCACGGGACCGCCGGCTTCATCAACAAATACGGGTTGCTCGTCAAATGGAACCTGATGTCACGTTTACGTCATAGCTGAACCAATATAAGGTAAACTTAATTTTATAGCACATCTTAGAGCTCAGCTCATATATATCACACACAGTTGTTAAATACAAAAAGCAAGGCTTTCAGAGATTTCAGAAGTGTTGAGAAGCCCAGTCACAGCAAAATGCGAGAACCCAATCGATGCTCATGTCCGCCTGCTACAAAACTCCATTCGGCTTTTGTTGTTCCTTGTCCTCCACGCAGGACTGAACAAGAACTATGTACCTGTAATCAGACAATCATGCACGAGCATCTGTTGGCTTTGATCTATGTGTTCGTGAGACACTGCCGATGGTGATGACGTTTCCTGCTTTTCGAGCTTCATTCGTCTGCGTATGAATTCTTCCCCCTTACTTAACTATTACACCATTTAGGTTAGTGGTCAGCCCCTTTGAAATGTTCTCAGAACGGCTATACAAAAATGTAATTACATATATTATATTACATCACACTGCAAGGGACTGTATATGTTATGTTATGCTACAATGCAGGACAATACTAGACAATAAAATACAACATAAGGAATGGCTTTCGGTATACGTAAATAAGTTGTTGAAAATGTTTGCATATGAAAACATGTTCACCAGTTGCTCAGATGCAGGATGCACGTCATTATGTTGCTCAGATGCAGGATGCACGTCATTATGTTGCTCAGATGCAGGATGTACGTCATTATGTTGCTCAGGTGCGGGAAGTACGTCATTATGCTGCAAACCCAGCCTTAATTTTTGTCATGACTGCCTCTATAAATAGATGCGTATTCTTTTATGTACACTGTGTCCTGAAAAATTCCAAGGCTTTACGGTAAATATGAAAATAATTAGTAAACATTAATCGATTTTTAAAATTACGTCATTATGCTGCAAACCCAGCCTTAATTTTTGTCATGACCGCCTCTATAAATAGATGCGTATTCTTTTATGTATATAGGCATACAGTATATAGATATACCGGGCTAAATGTAGACTTAAATCTATATCTTATATCCTGTGCTAACATTTTCATAATATGAGCCTATGCAACTTAATATTTATTTATATTTTAAATCAATTTTTATGAGTTATAAAGTGCTACTGGTATAGACAAATTATAATTATTTATAAGATGGTACGCGGTTGCTTTATGGAAGTGCCCAGTTGGATCTAACTGAATTCTAGCCCAATTCAAGCCCACTGTGTGTTCTATAGCGTAATAAAGTTGGCAAACCAATTGGTAATTGTGGCGGTAATTCACTGCAACGTTTTGGTTTTGATTCATATAGTGGGAAGGGATTGATGGAGGAAAGGACCCGTCCTTTCCTAGCTACGGTAATATAAGTTGTATATATTTTGCTATAAAGTATGTCTACGCGATACATTGTGGCCGGGCCTGGGAAAACCCTCATAAATCGGAAAATTTAAGTGGCGAGAAACGTTTTCAGAAGGCAAGTTACCATAAAGGAGTAAAAATTAGTTCTTTGCATATTTATATTTCTTGTCGTGTTAGCTGTTAAATTGCAAGTCCTTCCATCGAGTTTCGTTGTCTAAGTATTTTCATTTCAATTTTATCGTGATGCTATGAAACAAAACTTCGTTTAGACTGTCAATTGGTGCTCTAATTTGAAGTTGTACGCATCGATTACTATGCAAGTGATCAAGTCATGTAACTATTCATCTTAATCAGTTTTAATTGAGAGTTTGTTAATGACAACTTCAGAGGCGTAATCGCAATTTACTATACACAATGACGTACTTCCTGCATCTGAGCAACATAATGACGTACATCCTGCATCTGAGCAACATAATGACGTACTTCCTGCATCTGAGCATTATGCTGCCAACTCAGCCTTAATCTTTGTCATAACTGCCTCTATAAACAGATGCGTATTTTTGTATGTACGTAGGCATATAGTATATAGATATTCACGACCGCTAGCCCCAGCAACTCAATTGGATGATAGCTATGGTAAACTTTAACTCGCAATTTCTTAAAAGTAGTAGTGAATAGACCTTTTTTTAAAATTGCAACTTTTTTAATATACGTGTTTCACCCAATTCAGCACTTCTAGTCCAATCTAATACATTATCAAACCCCGTTTTAATTTTTTCCAACTTTGTGAAGGTATGCTCAGGCAAGGTCACCTTGGCATGCATGCCATTTGTCGCATCTACATGTATATGCCAACCAGCTATAAACATTGAATTATAAGCTATAATGTTTGCTCGATACTCTCAATTCTAGACTTCGCCTGTAGTTGATATACATTACTGCTGAATGGTTAAGCGTATCTGTATATCTACTTATATAAATAGGAGAACATAGAAATAATATGAATATTGATGCATCAGCTTGAAAAATGTCATATTCAAGTGTATTCAATAACACTGGCCAACAGAAAAAATTTTTTTTCTTGTTGCCTTCGGTTTTAGACCTGTTCTTGGGGTAATTTTGGGCGCTGATTCAGAAAATGTCATTGGATTGAGTGCATCAGGTCTAGTTTCTGAGATATCGTCGATTTTGTAAAGAAAACCCAGTCCACTCTTTAAACGATGTCTTTGGCAAAACTAAAATGTCATAATAAGCTTTATTTATGGCTAATTATAATTCTTTCTGATTCATATAATGCCTACATCCTTATAATGTAAAATCAGCATATCTTGCCGCGTGCTGAGATATTGCTGATTCAACGAAATAACTATTCCGTAGCCTACAGCTTACTCAGCACTAAATTCATGGCCTCATTTAGAATTTATTTGTGCATATACAGCGTTTCATGGTTTCGAACTATGTAAATAGATTATGCTGAAGTCAGCATTTATAGCCTATATAAACCGCCTCCTGAAAGCTAGAGCAGCCGCAGTCGTCTTAGGGCATATTAAGAGTTGGTCGCAAGAACAATCTGTGAATGTGAGCATTAAATAACTACATGTTCTTACTATTTTTTAGGTTAGTCATTTAATTCCTCAGATGCGAACATCCTTAAGGTTATGGCTACTTCCAGACGGAACTGCATTAACCATCCAGACATATTCTGCTACATTTGTGGGGAATACACACTAAAAGCAAACAGGAAGCCGATTTCTGAGTTTGTAAAAAGAGCATATGTAGGTTATTTTGGTGTCAAACTTGGAGATCAAGATAAGCAATGGGCTCCTCATACAGTATGCAAAACTTGTATTGAACAATTGCGCCACTGGACAATTGGAAAGAGAAGCTGCCTGAAATTTGGTGTACCGATGGTTTGGAGGGAACAGATAAACCACTTCGACGACTGTTACTTTTGTATGGTTAATATCATAGGCATCAATCGAAATAATCGTCACAAGTTGTCTTACCCTGATATATCTTCAGCCAGGAGACCTGTTCCGCATTCGGATATTGTACCAGTTCCACCTTTTCGCGAACTACCTCAGCTCTCAGACGATGAGACTTGCATGTCCAATATCGGACAAGATGACGAAAGTGAAGAAAGTGGGGGCAGTGACAGTGATTTCCAATCAACTTCACACAGTGAACGTTTTGACCAAAAAGAGTTGAGTGATCTGATCAGGGACTTAAATCTTTCCAAAGAGTCCTCTGAATTGCTTGCGTCCAGACTAAAGGAAAAGAATGCGCTTCAGCCTGGAACGAAAATTACAATTTATAGAAACAGAGAAAAGGATTTGCTGCCATTCTTTACCGAAGACAACAACCTAGTATTCTGTAATGACATCAGCAACTTATTGAAGAAAATTGGTCTGTCGAATTACAGCCCAGATGAGTGGCGTCTTTTTATCGACAGTTCAAAACGTAGTCTGAAATGTGTGCTTTTAAATAACGGCAACAAATTTGGTTCTATTCCAATCGGTCACTCCACCAGGATGAAAGAAGAGTACAATGCCATCTCTTTAGTACTGGAAAAGATAAAATACAAAGAACATCAATGGGTAATTTGTGTAGACTTGAAGATGGTAAATTTCCTCCTTGGTCAACAAAGTGGCTACACAAAGTATCCCTGCTTTTTGTGTCTTTGGGACAGTAGAGCCAAGCATGAACATTGGACAAGAAAAGATTGGCCTTCGAGGAAAGACATGGTGGTTGGAGCTCAAAATGTAATCAAGGAATCTTTGGTGGCACGAGATAGGATCATACTGCCACCACTACATATAAAGCTAGGCCTGATGAAAGAATTTGTCAGGGCTTTGAATAAAGAAGGTTCATGCTTCGAATACATAGTAGACAAGTTACCAGGAATTACAATGGAAAAATTGAAGGCTGGAATCTTCGATGGTCCACAGATCAGGCAACTTATGAATGACCCACTTTTCATACCATCAATGAATGAAATCGAATCTTGTGCCTGGTCTTCCTTTGTTCTTGTAACTAAAAATTTTCTTGGCAACAAGAAGGCAGACAATTATGCACAACTAGTAGAGGATATGCTTCTTCATTTCAACAAGCTTGGCTGCAACATGAGCATTAAAGTCCATTATCTCCACAGTCACTTAGATCGCTTTCCAGAGAATCTTGGTGACTTCAGCGAAGAGCAAGGTGAAAGATTTCACCAAGACATCAAAACAATGGAAAATCGATATCAAGGAAGATGGGATGCACACATGATGGCAGACTATTGCTGGAATATTATGCGCGATTGTTCCGGCAGATGCCACACTCGGAAATCGTACAAAAGGAGCTTCTTCGGTGTCGAATGACTTGAAATTTTTATAACAAACTTGTTCTGTTTGGTATCATATAAGTACAGTTTCAGGTACTACCATTTTCTTTTAAGTATTTGTATTATTATGTTTATTTAGTGTATCACATAATAAATTGAGCACTACATAATTATAGCTATAGCCTTATGTTTTATGGGCGAGCAGAGGCAAGGACTGGTATATGGCATAATGTTCTATATCTCGAAAACTAGACCTGCTGGGAGAAAACTGGTGCCTTTTCTGGAATCAGCAGGTCAAATATGTATTCAATAATTATTGATCTGTCTCATCTATTGATACTGCATGGAAAGGCATGCCTCTCTCGTTGTCTCGATCTGTGCTGCTTCTGATACTATTAACCTCCAGCTACTTCTTTCCAGACTCAGCAAAGCTTCGCTGTCTCTGGGACTGGCATAAACTGGCTAGCTTCTTACCTCTGTCATCGATCTCAGCAGGCATTGGCATTGCTCGGTCTGATCCTTTCCTGTGCGTTGCTGGTGTCCCACAGGAATTTGTCTTCGGCTCCTTATAATTCACACTCTTCACTTCACTAATAAGCGTATAGCAAATCACTTTGCAGTCCAATTACAGCTGCAAGCCCATTATATTTAGTTTTACATTACTCTGTCACACACTGATCAGCCTGGCAAGGTAAAACTTGAGGAATGCCTCTCTTTTGTGCATGCACGGTTCTGCTTCAATGGTTTCGCCATACACCGAGATAAATCTGAAGCGATCATGCTTGGCTGACGCCAACACCTGCGTTCTTCCCCTTCTCTTTTGGTTGAACCACGATTCAGAACTGTCATAGGCTCTCGTGCATTCCACGCTGCTGCCCCAAAGAATGGATCGGACTACCAATGTTTCTCCGCTGCTCGAACCCTTCTTTCTTCAAGAAACGCCTCTAAAAACTCACTGTTTCTCACTGGCTTTCAAACATCTGGATATCTAATGCTTTTCAGCTGGCCTATAACCGCGCTTCAGATTTGCATTTCTATATGACTTTGCGCGTTACAAATTTTCGTAATAATAGAAATTATAATTATTAACACTAATGAAGATCATATTAATATTAATGAAGATCATAGTAATATTAATAACGATCATACTATATTCTTATATTACATACTTGAAACTGATGTTACGTCTTGTACGCAATAGTTTTTACATCGAAAGGTAATATAAGGCGCTATATAAATCTCCATTACATAATAATAACAGATAATAAAATAAATAAATAAAGAAGAAGAAGAAGAAGAAGAAGGAGGAGGAGGAGGATAAGAAGAAGAAGAAGAAGAAGAAGAAGAAAAAGAAGAAGAAGAAGAAGAAGAAGAAAAAGAATAAGAAGAAGAATTTCATTGGCTGCATTAGCCGATGCTCGTGCTAGCAAAGTTGATGTGCATGAGTCCGGTGTAGCCTCATACTGCGATGAATTTCCTGGAATCCGGAAGCAGTGCAGACTAAGTAGTACTTTGATGAATGTAAGATTCGTTGCTCGGATAAGGCCTCGTTAATCACGCCCCGAGCGGGCATGTGCATCTGCTTCCATCGCGGACTTTGTCAGTCCATACGGGCGATGAATCGGAAGAATGGTAAAGCCACTTACCGTTTTGTCTTTGATGCGCGTGGCGTCGAATACCTTCCAGACCATTTCGGGTCCTCCGCTGGCCACCTGGCGACCGAGCTCAAAGTGCTTCGTGATTGGATTCGAATTGTCCGTAATCAGGCTCTGCTTGATGAGGCTGAGCACATCCATTCTGTCGTCGACCGCCGAGAACGAGCCGAAGCCTCAGGCGGTCCGTCCGTTGAGGCTCGTTAGCGGCGCTGTCGACCGCTGGAGGCGCTTTCCGCCATAACACAGTCTTAGGATTACGGTATGCAACGCCAACTCCCTTATGAGTCGATAGAGAGTCTGGGAGACACAGGCAGTCAAAACCTGGCGGGATAATCTGTAGGAGACGGGGAATTAGAAGAGGGATTGTTGACTATGCCCTGCGGTGGACGAGTCTACAACCTTCTCTAAGACTCCCGCCGATTGGCACCCTGTCGTCTTGGTCTGAGAATTATCGCCCAACTTGGAACTCGCTTGTCGCCGCCAGTGACTGTTGTTCGATCACCGTTAGGCGTACTCGATTAATCCGAGTCACGTTTTCCACACTTATCAGGTACATTACGTCTCTCCTTACCAACTCATATTCCGGCAATGCTCCGGCCCACGAATTAGGATCCCGTGGATCACTACAGACCACAGACAAGGCGATGAGATGTTCTGCCCGACAATTTTCATTTGGCAGCGCTTCATGCGGCGATGGATTGATCTCTGTCGTCGTCGGAAATTGTCGAACGTGATCTATTTCCGTTCGGCTGACATGAGAATTCTGAATCGTCTACAACGATCTGTTTTCGACTCCTATAACGTTATTACTTTCGGTCGTTCTCTGAAGTCTTTATAGGATAAGTGTTTTGGCTATGCAGTCTTTTTCGCCGACTCGCTGTCGGATGTCGGAGTCAGGAGAAAAACGAGTAGGCGTGCAGCAGTGCAAATTATTCTCCTCAGTCTGTGGGATTCGCACAGAAACCCCTAAGAGAATATGTTTGAGACGAGCAATTTACGATGCGGTTGAATCAGAAGAGCGAGCTAAGCCTCAAGCGCTAAGTTTTAGCTGTTGACAACCGTCTTGGAAATTCAGCTTGTCGTTATTTCCATTTTCGAAAGCCCAAAGGTTCGCGCTGACCAGGTTCGACCTAAGACGTAATTGATCGGCAATAGTCCAACGGTTTGCACCTACAATACAAGTAAGCACATGTAGTGTAATTGACAATTTACTACACAGCTGTTTCGTTAAGTTTAATGCTAGCCTCTACAATTGAAGCAATGCAACATACGGACAGCGGTACATTCTGAGTTACGTGACTCGCCAATGGAGTACATTTTTCCTTATGCCGAGAGATCCAATTTTACGAAGCACTGTTTATTAAAATTATTATACATGCTGAAATATATCGGTGTATGTCTATATTATATAAGCATAGATAACTATGATGTGCGTCCCGCATCAGGAAGCTGAGCTTCGATTTAAAGCCACTAACGGAAGTGGAAAACGATAGAAATGTCACATCAAAAAGGCAAGCTTTTGACTCAGTTTTCTTCTGTCGAGAGTTACAGTAACAGCCCCTGTTTCTTCCCAGGCATGGCGAAGTATTCTTGTTCTGCAGATATGTGACAATCAATATTGTATTCCACGCCACACACCTTTAACACTTCACGAAAACAATACATAGAGATTTGACGAGTTAGAACTCGATTCAAATTTTTGGGCTGAAGAAGGAAGGAAATGCGAGCAGCCAACACTCCCAGAGCCCAGAGTTCACCATCGTATCAGTTCTTGTTACGACAGCAGTTTCTTATTTTCTTTGATGATAAGTCTATATGAAAGAACATGGGGGAACATTTGAACAGGTTGGTTTGTCTTCTAAAAGCGTTTTCATTCAGCTCTGATGATAGATCTATAAACGGGGTTCAAGCAGATAGAATATATTGACTCTATAAATGGACCCGGACTCTTGATAAATGGCAAACTACCGCACGTAGATAGAGTTTTCATTTTGTCATGTCATACGCACGGGTACCGCCACAACCTTTGGAACCATCGCACCTTCGGAGTTTGTTTAGCATTCGAAATAGACCGAAGGCAAACAGCCAAGTTAAGCCGGTCATTTTTCATCCGTCACATTATCTACATTTACTATCTACTATTTTTTATGTCTCTCATTTTCGCCAATTTTCGATTTATCAGTTCATCTCGGCGGCTCTGATCATTTATTCGCCGCAGAACTGTTTGCTAATGTGTCGCTAAACTCCTGCTGCGCGACATCAGAAGCAATTGATTTAACTCCAGTATCGGAACTGATTGGTTAGATGAAGGAGTCTGCGTTAGGGGCTGATAAGTTACTCACTCGTACCCAAACAGACGGTTTAATATGCAGCATCGCATGAATGGAAATTAGCATGCATACAGGGATAAACGCCCGTCGGCCTATACCTACATTAAGCCTATATATCATTAGTTGTCTGTGGATTTCGGCGGTTAATTGTCTTAACGTCGAGGTCCACAATGCTTGCACCCAATGTGCATTTAGTGCTATGCAATGCAAGTTGTGTAGTGTAGTGTGAACTAATGCAATATAATGTAAGGAAACGCTGCATAAAAGTAATTGTAACACAATAGTGAATTTGTATTGTGCCTTTTCAAGAGAAAAAACTGAGCAGAGGCCTTCTCTGCGCTATATGAAGTGGTGTCAAAGTTCAATAAGAAAGAAGTTCGTAAGTATGTAAGCACTGTTCAGATAACTATAAGAGCAACTGCTGACGCGCTTCCCACAAACGGATTTCAATCCAGAGTTTCAAGTTCAGATTTCCTGCTCCACGTTGCATCGAGGATTAGAAAAGACTCCTGCCAATCAAGTCCGGTTACCTCACAGTCCATCACTCCCGCCGCGTAAATGGTAGAATACGCACCGATCGGATATCTCTCTAGCCACCAGGTCGGTGAAAGGAGAAGCATTCGTCACCGGCCAGCCAACTCGTAGAACCTCGCCGTGATTGACGGCGCCACTCCAGAGACTGTCGTCGCCATTCCTTCACCGAGTACAAGATTTTCCGGTTGCAGATGGCATACACAGTGGCTAGATACTATCCAGGTGGAAACCTGTCCACAATGTCCACCCTTTGTAGGTGAACCGGTCGAAATGTTAAATCACGCATCAATCACCGTCCAAATATAAATCCACGGCGGTATCGTGAATAAATCCGAAAAGCAGATTCGGTTACAATGAAATCCGAACATACAACAAACGTCGAGCGAATTCCGTGTAAGACAAACTAATTTGCCAAAAGCGACGCGGTAGTCAAAAGAACAACCATCACGGGGTCACGAACATCCGTAATGTGCTGTAAATCTATCATTATTTCTGAGAGCTTGTCATGCCATCGTGGATCCATATTATATTCACAGACGTCTGCCGTTGCAATATTAACCATTTATTAATAATAGCAATGCCTCCTTTATTTTCTTATCTGATCTAGACCATGAACTCACCAATCGTGGGTATGCTTGATTTCCAGCTCATGTCTGGATCAATTTTTACTGATAGTGGTACAAAGACATGTAATTTTTTAATTTTGAACTTTTTTCATTTCTGTAAGTTGGGTCTCCTCTTAACTTGGTTTCAGTCGCGCCTTGGGTCTCCCTTTTCTCAGAAGAAACTCTGAAACTGTGGCTAACCTGAATGCAAATTAAACAACGGTTGCAATCCACTCAGTCCAAAAAACCTCCTGTTGCTTTCAGTCCGTTTCTGTCCAATGTGGTCAAATTGATCGCCACTTTGCGTTCTATTCCGAGAATTATGAGTGCGAATCTGCTGATCCGCTACCGTATTCTGGACACGCTTTAACCAATGATTGACTCTGTTGCCTTTCGACCAGTATAAATTGGCCCAGACATGAGCTGGAAAGCAAACATATCCACAGTTTGTTCGTTGGTGGCCTAGATCGGAAAAGAAAATAAAGAGACTGCTACTATTATTAACTGGTTAATATGGCGTTTTCGGACACCTATTAATCTAAGCGCTGTTAAAGGTGAAGGCCAGGGAAGAATTAATATAGTTGAGGCCGAGGCTGAGACCGAGGCTGAGGCCCAGACCAAGACACACTAAGAGAAGTTCAAGATTGACCAGACATTATCAATGCTGATGAGTCACGACAATGACGTCTCATTTCACTCGCGTTTGAGAGGTTCTTAAAAGGCGCTATAGAAAAAATCTAGAAACATCCATACACATACACATATACATCCATACCTCCACGCATACATCCACACATACATCCACGCATACATACATACTGTCGACGATCTTTCACAGTTATTAGTTAGCGGGCTTCGAACCGCTGACTTGCCCTATTCGTAATGTACATTCACACATACATACTTACATACATACGTATATACAGTGCATACATACATACATACATGCACACATACATACACATGCATACGTACATACACACATAATTACGTACACACGTACATCATACAAACATACATACATACATACATACACATATTCATACACTTCTAGACTCTGCTCCGTCCTACTTAACTTCTTTTTGTGTTCCGGTTTCCTCGTTGCCTGCCCATGCCTCCCTTCGCTCAGCTACCCGTGGTCTCTTGGTAGTCCCTCGCGTCCGCACTACGACTGCTCAGTCCAGGAGCTTTGTCTTTGTTGGCTCTTCCAGCTGGAACTCCCTTCGTCTTGACCTTCGGCTTCAGTTACTTAGTCTCTCTCCTACCCAGTCTCGCAAACGCCTGAAATCCTTTTTGTTTGTTCAAGTCGGGAGCGCCACTGTTTCCTAAGTGGCGCTTTAGAAATGTTCGTTTACAATTACAATTACAATTACATACATACACACACATACGTGCATACGTACATACATACATAATTACATACATGCATACACACATGCACAGATTCATTTATACATACATACATAAATACATACATATATACATAGACGTACATGAGGAACATATTGCAAGAGCAATGCTGATTAAGGTAGCAGTATTAGCGATACCAAGAAGTTGTAGATCAGTTGATGAAACGAACTATTAAACAATGATTTTTGAAATGACATTCTACTTCAGTCAGCGTGGAAAACTTAATTGGGATAATTGTTGTTGAAGTCAGAGTTTGTAGAGTATTTGCCTGAATGAAGCATGCTCCCCACGATCCGCCTAATTCAGTATACATTAAACCTTTTCCCCTCGGAGAACAGAAGGCATTGCACCACGAAATTGCAACATTAAATCTTCCAGGTAAGTTTATGACGCCTAAGTCCCATGGCAAACACCGTTAACCATTTTTAGCTAATATGATAACCAATTGTGAGAAGGGTAGCAGTACAGATTAGAAATAGCATAGCATTGGAGCAGCAACCCGTTAGACAATCGTTTCAGTTTATATCATAGCACTACTGTGACTCCAAGAAGCCACCAGGTCCAAAATCAGGTCGAGGTCAAACGCCATGAAGCCGAGGCCGCCAAATTTGACTAGAAGTAGAGGCGAGGCCTTATGGCCTGATATCGCTGCCTCTGTTATATAATCGACTACAACAAGTACCACAAAGTAGCTGTCTTCAAGATTCTAATGCAACAAAAAAGCTGTAATAAACCTTTTCGCAAGCACTACTACATGTATCTGCCACCGCTGACCATCAGCACATCGTCATAAGTGTGGCCGCCAATTCACCGACAATCAGTGATGACAGATGCACTTGCTAGATGACAAACACATAAAGATTACAGAGATGACATTAACAACGACAACAAAGACGATGGAGGCGATGACAGTAAGTACCCTAAAACAGTGACTAATAATACTGATAACCATTGTGTTTGTAATGTTAATATTAATTATGATGCCACTGAATATGATGAAGCAAATGGTGGGATGCCATTGTATTGATAACGATAATGTTGACACCAATGGTATTGAAGAAGATAATATGTATGAAGATGACGATAAAGATTGTATATATTGATAAAGATTATATATTGAAAACGATAATGTTGACATCGATGATGTTGATGAGGATAGTGTGGATGATGCTGCTGCGAAAGATCATATATATATATATATAGATGATGACGATAGCATGATGATGTAGACAAGGATGTGATAGCCTAGGTAACGATGTATATGACGTAGATGGTGCATCAACACACCGGAGTACAGACAGCATCAATTATACGTTTGAACCTACTTGGTCGATGAACGAACAGCAGACAGAGAGAAACTTAGACAGAGCACTTATCCGTCGTGTTGTGCAGACCCAATTGAGGCACGTTCTCTCCTATTTCACCTCCTCCTATTCTTCGCTCTTCTGCCTTATACTCCACCTATCCCTCGTCCTTCTGTTCTTTTCTCTGCTCTCGTTCCCTATTTCTCGTGCAGTTCCTTCTCGTCGCTGAAAGCTTTCTGGCGACAATGGCAGTCCCTTCAAGACGGACGAAGACCGCGCTGCTGCTGCTGCTCTGACCCAACTTACAACTCATTACTTAGTCGAGTGCTCTTCTGCTACGACGGCGGCCACGACGCAGGCAGACACGTGCAGCCATCTTCTGCTGCTGAAGCAACGACCGCAGCCGCTGCAACCAACAGCAACTGCTGCTGCTGCTGCTGCAACTGTAACGCCAGATTCGGTTGTTGCTGGCGCTGCCTTGTGCGAATGCTGGTCGGCACACGGAACAGGAAACGACTAAATTAGATCGGGTGTGACACGATAGCACCGCCCTCGATTTCTATCGCAGTTTTTAAATGTTCTTAAACACGCCATACAAATTTAAAGTTAGGAAACTGTGTCACATAATAAATGTAAAGACTCTTGAAATCGCCTGTCGTTTAAAAATTTCAGATTTACCATAGCTCTAATACACTGACCATGTCCTAAACACTGGCCAATCATTAACTGTGAACTTAGCATGAACACCAACACTGACAGTAAGTCTTGCCCTAACCTTCATATGTTAGTCTTGCGGGCTTTAGACCAGAGTGACTAAGCCTAAAGCCCTTTAAACGGTTGCATTCGATGCGATTGTCCGTTTCATTAGCACGCGTCGTCAAGAGCGACAGTGCTGCTTCCAGCGGTCGTTTCGGGCAGTGGCCAGTAATTAAACGTGCTTTTATCATTCTCTCGTCGCTTTCTGCGCATTCAAAGCCCGCGTGGCCAGCAGCGAGTATTTCAACACAGACGACAAACGAACTGGTCAACCGGACGGTTCTATTCAGTTGCAGATGAGCTTCTATTCTATAGAATAAACAGGGCCTCTCGACACCGGCTATTTTACTACGCATGCTCATGCGCATGCGCATTTCGATGAGGATACACAGCTTCTTGACGACTATTTTACTACGCATGCTCATGCGCATGCGCATTTCGATGAGGATGCACAGCTTCTTGACGACTACAGATCAAGAATTCAGCACAAAACAAGAAGAAGAGAAGTTGGACAGGTTCTAAAATATGTAGTAATAAAAGGGTGGGCAGTCATGTTTCAGAAGGATCTCAAAGAACTGAACTTTGACCCCCATGCAGCTTATAGGAAGTCCAAGGACAGAACAGCTTTGCGTGACATCGTGGACGTGGCCACGTTCAGCTGAATAATTTGCGATGCAAATGGGGCAAAAGTAGGCTTTGTAGTTTCTTCTTTCCTGCAGAGTTTGTTGAATCGACAAATGACGAGTATAGCACACAGCCATGTATACACGTAGTAGTGCAACTTCATGTTAATGAAAACATGGAATCGTCTCCCGATTATTCATTATTCTTAAATCCTTCGTTACTAGAACTTCAAACACCACCAACAGCTAGTGTCACTGTCACCTTTATGCTGATTTTGTATACACAACCTTGACCCGAAACCAGACATGAACCAAACTTTGCCTTAAACATCTGTCTTGTTTCGAATAAAGAAACATTGCTTGCTGCCAGAAACTTTACAAAAAAGACAATTCTTGAAATTTAATAAATTAGGGCAGAAAATCTCAATTTCGTTAAACTCGTTTCCTTTTCTTTATGATCTGTTCCTCGACCACATCAGTGCACCACTTCTCCGCAATATCAAGTTTTTATGAGATCTATTACTCGTATAGTCGTACACTCAATCAATCGTGAAACATAATCGCTCTAATTTTTTTCGCCCTAAGCACTAGCCTACGACGTAAGAGTAATGTTTGAGGCCTGCGCTCCGGTCCATACGAGACTATAATCTAGTAGGTCTAAACTAAAAGGCTATTAAATTGCGTTTTATAAAAAGAAAACCACCAAGAAATAGTTCAGCTTCTATTAAAGTATCTCTCTCTTTTCTTCATGCCATCGCCAACGAGCGTATGTTACCAGAATTCAAGAGTCGTGACTGTCAAAACAGTCTAGGTTGTACGCTGAAGTCGATCACGTGTGTTTGGTTTCGTTTCATGCAAAAGCCATGTTCACACTTCACATTAGATGCCTAGAAGGCGGTACATACATCTGGAAGCCGTGCAAACTCAGTTCCTCATTCTACAAGATACAGAATACTACAGTACATCGTCAAATCTCTTGATCATTTCAGTCTTAAATTTCTTAATCGCAATACATATAAAGAGCTTTAAAAAATCAGAATACTGTTTGCAAGCCAGCTTCTTATATCCGTCATGTACATCACTGTTAATCTAGCAATCTCGGTTTGTCCAGCTTAATAGATTTTTGCGTCCGCCAATGCGCGTAACTAAAGCACCCTCTATTCTAGGAACTCATCTTCTGAAACTCTGCAGGCCAAGTCAACACAGACTCGCACAATCAACCAGACTATAGCGGTTGTGTCAGTGTCTTTGTATTTGCTTAACAGCTCTTTAACATCGCCACTCAAGTGTACGCATTCTTCGAGGCAATGTGAGCCCAACTTGACAGTTTTTCCTTTCACTAACTGGTGTACTTCCACCTCCACCAAACAGCTTTTCTTAACAGAGGTCCACTAACTCCTCAAGAACGGCATTTAGAACAGTTGGTGTAACCTGGTGATGAGGAACTGTTAATGTTCCAAACGATATATGTACATGTGGTGGTTGTTCTCAGTCACCTGCTCTTTACAGTCACCGTTCAGGACGCTCTTAACGGAGAGAACAATCAGCCTTAGATCTCAGTATTACGAAGTTTTCATCATATACAGGCTAGACGACAGAGTTTAGACAACCGCGTCCATAAGTCTCACAGCTCGCACAGCGGTGGCAACTCGTGACCAGCTCAGTAGCCAATGTATATGGGCCAGATGAATCTGACTGTAGGTCTCGGTGGAAACTTCACAACCTGGGCTGGCATCATGGCATGCCATACAGTTTCGCAATATGGGGCATGGAAACCTTGTTTTGGCCTTTTGAGCATAGTATGTCAGTAGCTGTAACATGAAAAAATTTAACTTTGATATAACGTGAACATTCACGAAATAGTTTGTGCGCAAGCAGAAAATGGTTGTGCGCGCTATCCTCAAAAGTCGTTCACGCGCAGCTTAGAGGAAGCGTTGCCCAGAAATTCTACTGTGGCTACAGATCTTGTTTGTATATACACAAACATGTATACTCTGTGAACATACATAATCTGCATAACCACAGTCGATGGCATTAAATCACAGCGCAGAAGCCATTTAATAAAGTTATAGCGATGCCTGAATGATTAGTACCGAGTGCAGAGCGAACTACATTTGCGGACGAAGACAGTCACACATATGTAGATGCGAGTGTCGTCGTGTGTACTGTCGACGCCTAACAACATCGACGCAGGGATACATGCACTCATCTGAAGTGTCAGCATGGTACCATCCGGTCCATTAAATGTCTCAGCTATGCAACTATGTGTTAACGGGGTGGTTAGCCAATGAATAATTGATGGCGATGTCATATTCAATTCACGTATGTTACACATATTAGTCATCATCGGCTGCTATATGTAATTTATAGCAGATAACTTATATTAGTTTAACAAAACAAAAAGTGTAATATAAATATATAATCTATACTCTATACAGTTATTATGAAATCGTATGAGCTAAGCCTACTTAGCTGTTTTGGATCATTTTAATAAAAGGATGCAGGTTATGTTGCCTTGCGCTGTCCAGTTGCTTCCACCACGTTGTCCAACTGTATAACCGTTTGTTCACTGTGTGTATTGCATTAGCTTCCTTTGACATCATGTTGACATGTTTTTCGTGATATGGTGTTGTCGAACTGCGCCTGGCTTCCTTTCACTGGTTGTCCTCTTGTGTGATGTTGGTCCCCAGTCGTCGATTCGTCGTCAGTCAGACCGTCTTAGTTAACGTCGATGGCTGCTTCAAAATAACAGAAAAATTCAGTGCACTTGGGAACAGTCCCTGAAGCAGGACGTAGATTAATGGCTGAGAAGAATCACACCCAAAGCGCCATAGGCCAATTTGAGTGGCAGTTAGGCATAGCAACAGCCATAACAAACTGCAATAATACACATTCTGGTAGGTCTATGTGCATGCTTGCACATGCTATTGTGCTGTCACATGCATTTTCATACCGCTTAATGTACTGTATTTGTTGTTGTTTTCGTTGATATAATAATTATTTATTCTCTGTTGCTAAGTTGTGTTAAATTCTTTGATGTCTTAGTATGTTATATTCTTTTGTGTTACAATATTATCTTGTATTTGTTATGTTATATAATTGTTTTGTCATGTTATATTCTCCGTTGTTTCATTGACTGAAGTATTATCTGGCGTTACGTTATGTTATATTCTCTTACATCTAATTATTCTCTTGGGTTACACGCCTTTCAACCGTAAACATAACATGGAAACCTGTATACAGTAGACCTACATGATAATGTAAAAATGTAATGAATGCATGCATAAGACGATGCATGTATGGCAAACGATAACGTATGTATAATAATTAAAAGTATATATGTACATATGCAATTATGCATGCCTACGTATGTAAATATGTAATATATGTATGTGTATAATACTCACATACGTGGTGTAATGGATGTAATTATGTGGATATTTTGCTTGTAGTAACGGTTTTTAACATGTGTTGATGTGAAGATTAAAGGGCACACGAAGCTTTATTGTTCATTTTAATGAATAGGCCTACTGTTAATAGTATGATTATTTATGAACTTTTCTTTAGTCCTAGAATTTTTGGTTTGCTCCAAAACCTGCTAAGTACACATTACTAGCTAATTTCACTGTAACTCTTTACCCCAGGATTTATAAAATGCTCATAAAACAGCACGTGTATGGGGCCTATTCATAAAGTAAGTGATACCATAATAAAGGTTTTCCCTTTGGGAAATAGATTTTCTGGAAATGAAAAAATGCTTTCAATCTGACAAAGTAGTTCTTGTACTTAGCAGGATTTGGATCTCGGCTTTTCAAATAGATCTCTGGTCTATCAGACGTGTAGACAATGCACCAGTTTTCTGCGCTACTAAGCAGACGACATTTTCCAGAAGCTATCAGTGTCTGGAACGGTAGCGGCTGAGATTAATCGGCCGGAGTCTGTCCGTCAATCGCTTCGACGTCTTCAGACACATTAAAAATACATAGAAAGACTACAACGACGGGCGAGATGGAGGCTGCGGCGTTCTCGAGAGCAGAGGACGGTGGACGGCCGAAAGATCAGCTAATCAAAGGTCATAATGTATTCGGAGGAGGATTATGGGCTCAGATGTAGACAGGTCAAAGGTGTGGCATGTTGTGACACGCCGTTCGGCCCGTTCTTATGCAAGCCCTGCTGTTCCACGTTCAATGTGTACTGTTTTCGTGACCTCCGTATTGTTCATTATTGCAGGTCATTATGGCAAGACCAAGGATCTCAATCTAAAGGCCTATTTTTCTATGATCGCTTTCCATGTATTCTGGAACTGTTAAGAATTCCAAAACCCTGTGATACCAAATGTCCTTTTTCACTTACATTTTGAATCGAACTCATCCTCTTCCAGCACCAAAGGTCAGGTTTCTGCAATTGTTTTGACAATAAACTGAAAAACTCAGGAAGACTGTCAATGCCATTTCTTGCTTCTGCACTTTTTACTGTATACTCCGCGCTGAAGCTGGGCTCACTCTACGAAGACACATAAACATCTGCCACTGTAACATGACTCATATGTTTACCTGCCCTTTCCTATGAAATTATGTTGCTCAGCATCAGCTAGACCTTCTTTCACGACATGAAACTAGGTTGCCCTAACAGTGAGGATTAACCTTTCTTTAAGCAAATCTCCCTTGCCTTTTACTCGATCAGCAATGTTCCACAGGTCGTTCAAAGTACATCGAATTTTGAGCATAAAGTATCTAGCGACCTCCGTTAGTCTTTAGGTAAGACTTACTCTCGCTTAATTTTCATGTGCTTTTGAATCTGTTTCTTGTCCTACAAATTGCTAATCATCTTTAACTTCGGCTAAACTAGATTCTTATGAGCCTAACTTTTGAAAAGAAGAGCCGTTTGCTTTGTCATCTATGATATTAAAAAAGCAAGCGTATCTGTCTGTTCATCCAGCCAAAGCTGCCAGCTGCTACTTACTTACTTAGCTGGTTAGTTATCTAGATATTTGATATAGCGCCTTTTAAGTACCTTACAAAAATGCTGTCTACGCCGAACCGTTTTTTTACTACGCAGAACGGAAGGCCAAAGCGAAGAAGACCCAAACTTGCGTTTTTGGATTCTTCTGCATGCCTGGAGCCCAACACCGGAGAACATGATGACATGGAGAAGATGAAGGACAAGTAATAGGAGTAGGAGAAGAATTTCTTAATGTTTATTGTTATTCATTAAGCTTGATACAGGAACAAACCACCTGAGAACACATTGGAACTATAATCTGTCCGACATAGTCTAGGCCTACTTCCTTCGAAATCGTGCCCCAAGGTCGATAAACTACCTTCTTTTGATTAGAATGCAATCGAGCGAATTGAATGACTGCCTGGCTCTAGACAAAACCCACTTTAGGTCCTCTCGATCTCAGCTGAAGAAGGTAAGA
Source organism: Norana najaformis (assembly GCA_964023275.1). Taxonomy (NCBI): domain Eukaryota; kingdom Metazoa; phylum Annelida; class Clitellata; order Crassiclitellata; family Hormogastridae; genus Norana; species Norana najaformis. The sequence continues at coordinate 27,935,572 of OZ029914.1, forward strand.
AGATAAGCCTAATAAGGCTGCTATCTACCAAAACCTCGATAACAGAACAAGTGGGCAACAGTACGCCTACATGAATCTGTCTGTATACATAGGCCATCTGTAGAGAATAATGGAACCTTGTTGAATCAGGCTAATCGCTGCATAGGTTTCTGAGAAATCGAGAAATTTTTTGTTCCGCCTTGAACAATAAGAATTATATCCACATTTTGCGAAAATAAGAAAGCAGATTTTTTAATTTGCTGACGAAAATCTTTTGCATTGCTTTATATCGGGCAACTTCACTGAAATATTCGGACTAAATGGGTTTTGAAAAATATGATAATATATCTTTTATTCAATTATAATGTCAACCTAAAATGAGTACTTTTGACACAGATACGACAAGATTAACTATTTTTGGACATAGAACTGAAGCTGCTGCTGTATCTCCATCTCTGATGGTATGAATTAAGAACTAAGCTTCCTTAAAACAATGTTTTCAACTAGTTTATGGCATGTTCAGTGTGGAAAGAATACAATTATTGAAATAAAGCCATTTTGCGTTTGTATTGTACTTACTCCCTGCATTGAAAGACGGCGTAAAAATGAAATTTATCAGTATATATCTTATTCTGATTTCTCGCATATATTCAATAATATTATACAGAGATAGTCCATCATGCTGCCTGATTGGCGCGTAGCTAATTGCTAAAGGTCATTTTTCTCCTGCCTCTGCAGCTCCGACCGATCAAATCCAAATGCTTCGTTGGGAATTGAGCCTTGCAACCAGTGTATAAACAATTCTCTTTTTTGGCAAATGTTCACTCGGCAAAGTCTGTTTCGTCCTTCAGATCTCGACTAAAAACTCACCTCTTCCCGAACTCATTTCCTCCGTAGGCTGTCTCTGTGTCTTCTGGACTCCTCCTTGGCTATTCGACCCGGACTCACCATGGAATTTAGCTTGGACAATGATTTTGTTTAGCAGCGACCATCGACTGATGCCTTGAGCATTATTACAGTGGCGCTATAGACGTTCTTAGACTAAAATTCTTAAGATTTGCCCACGAATTTGATGTCATAAACCTGGAGTTAGTGAGGCCACTGCATACTCTGTTACCAGTTCTCCTGTACGGAATTGAGACTCAGACGCTAAACGAGGACTTGGAGGCGTCGCTAGATGCCTTTCAACAATAGTGTCTGAGGAGAATACTGCGCAATTCCTATGCGGCTCACTCACCAACGAGGAGGTTTATTGACGCATGATGATGCGCATTCTATCGTCGGAGACGATTCAAACAAGGAGGCTTTGGTTACTTGGACACACCGTGCGCTGAGACTCCGAACAGGACCATGTCAAAGCTCTGAGGGCTATGATCTCGGGCCCCAAGAGGATGAAGAGACCGGTGGGACGGACTCGCCACACGAGCGGTGGAGTCCGACATGGGCCTACTAAATATCGGACTACACACGAGCCAAGAATAGGGACGGCTGGTAAAGTGTTGTGAAGACTGCAACGATCCAGAGAGGGGCACACCACAGATGATGATAATGTTGTTGTTGTCGTTGTTGGAGACTCAGCCGAACCACCTGAGCCAACTCTCTTCACTCTCCTTGAGCATCTTTGAAGTGACTCTACAGAAATCCGGAGTCTTGCCAGTCTTCATAGCTCGGACTACTTCAGCCACTTCCTCTTCCGAAGGGATCTCCAGGTTGACCTTTGGGTCCTCAATCTTCACCTGGAATTCATCCTAGAGCTCGTCCTTTGGAGTTGCTGGTAGGTGGTTGAGCAAAGCCTTTTATGCCCACGCCATCTTGCCAGTTTTACCTCTCTGCAGGATAGGCATGTCCCGTCCAAGGTCAAGATCGGTGGGACTCATGATCCCCAGGCAAGCATATCGGAGCTGCTGAAGTTGTCAAAAGAGTTCGTTGGCCATCCTCTGGCCAAACCTTCTTCAGAAGACTTCGCTACTTTTTCGGTCCGCTGTTGCTTATCGCACTGACACTTTTTGTATTGCTTGTTGAGCACGACACAGGCTGCGTGGGCTCCAGCCAATCATGTTTCTCCTTTCCTAGGCCCCAGATTCCGTTTTTTCATTGAGCTATAGTCTTCTCGTTAGACTTCGGTAACCCAGTTTCGCAACAGTGCCCCTCGTATGTCCTTAAAACCATCCATGTACTTGTATGTCATTTTAAAAAATCGATCTTATAGGTCTGCCTTGTACTTGTATGTCATTGAAGCGATCTTATAGATGTGCTTTGTACTTGTATATACGTCAATAAAAAAATCGATCTTATATGTCTGCCTTGTTCGTCATCATAAAAATGGAATCCTGTGGATCCCTACAAGATCCAGTAGAAATCCGCAACTCAACAATCGAACAACAGAACAAACTTACACGAGTTGATTACAAATTTCAGACGTCATTGAATCGAGGTTACATTGATAGTTCACGTGATACAAAGTTACACATGGGCCTACTACTGGATGTGGATTTGAACCTTTATAGTCCTAAAATACTATCCAGTTTCATGGACAAAGAGCAACATAAACTTCACAGGCAGCGTTTAAGAAAGCGCCTAAGGATTAGGTAGACCATTCAGGACATAGCCGATGACATCCTGTTGCTGAATACACATTTCGGTTGATTTTGCAAACAAAAAACTGGACATGGATCAGTATAATTTCACAGTCGCGACGAATTGGAAACAGATAATACTGCAGCTCCTCATGTTCATTATTCCGTATAAAATACAGCAGCTTCATCGCTACAGAGTTGAGTAGTGATAAATGATGTGTGCATATATAGCATGTAGCCTATATAACTAAATTTAAGTATAAAGCTGAGTACAAAGTAGAAGTCACACGTCTTCCAACATCAGGAAGAATTCTGGCGTTCTCTGTAGCCGCACAGTTCTCACTAGAGTCTTAGCCTCTCGTAGTCGTAATCGTAATCGTAGGCTCGAGATTTCAACAGCGCCCAGCGAAATATTAAGTCGGGGGAAGGACATCAAAGGGCATTTTGGCACTTGGAGGTTTGCTATTAGTTTGGCTGTACTTTAAAGTTGTACATCTTTTGATCTTGACAGGTTTCGATTTGAACACTTAATCCATAAGGAAAGCTGGATTTGAATTGATTAAGGTCCAGGTAGATAGGCTGCTGTTCCTTATAATTCTTTATAAGGCGCTGAAAAAATTCAGCGATTCACATCATACCATATTGCGTTTGGCTGTTGGTCAAGATCAAAGCGACTACATGAGAAAGAAGAAGGGAGAAAAAGAAAATATAAGGAGGAGGGAAATATATAAGAGGAAAGTGGGAGCCAGTGCATGTACGCCTATTGGGCGTTACCTTCCGGTGAAGTGAGAGGAAGGCCTGAGAGTTAAGGTGATAAAACAGGCGTATTTACGATGCTAAATGAAACTAACCTCTGCCCTTACAAAATATTTATTATGCACTGAGTAGCTTTAAACGTGCGCCCTTTTACACTCTCTCTGATGCGAACCTACGCTTCCTGCATTATACAAATATATATATATTAAATATATACACATGTTCTATGTATGCATATATCCTGCTGCATATATATTTACGTACACCACCGGATGTCTGTATGTATCACAGCGCTATCTAAATTAACCTTTCTACCCAATTTGCACCTTTTATGCGCCCCTGCATTTCACGCGGTTCCTCGACCCGGGACCCACTTCTCTTATTTAGGCTTATAAATGAACCGTCGCCTAGGCAGACCTGATGTCATCGGCAATCTCTGATGAATGCGTACTTTATACAAGGACCAGTGACGACAGGTATACAGATAAAGATGTCAACGAGTGATTACTTAGTTTCCGATAAATCCGCGGATGTGAAGAAGCACAGCTCGGCTGTGCATGTGACATATACACTGGAAACGAAAATAAATTCACCCTCAAATTTAAAAAAAAATTAATTAAATATTATATATTTAATTTAAAATCATAAACAGACCCTGTTAAAAATAACGTCACAGTGGTGTTATTTGTAAAAAATATACCCTTGCAACGTGGCGATCAATTGATAATTATAATCGATGTTGTTTTAAGTCAAAGGCGCATGCGCCTTGAGGTCAGTGCCGAGGTTTAATAAGGACATTTCGCAAATAAATTTAGTTAAAATATAGTTAAATTAATTCCATATTAATTGGACTGATATTCTGCTAGTTTGGATTAAACTTGAATAAAAATTTCTAACAGTTATTAGAATAATTCTAGGGATTCGTTTATTTCCGTTCATAGTGTACAAAAAAACCTGTATACAACCTGGTCACATATGTATCTAGACAACATATGTCATCTGTATATATACGTTATATACTTAGGAAATATACAGACTCATATATGCATGTACTCTTATATACTTAGGAAATATACAGACGCATATATGCATGTACTCTTATATACTTAGGAAATATACAGACGCATATATGCATGTACTTAACCTTTATCGTAATGCTGCCAGACGGACACACATTTCTTTCAATGTCAGGAGACCCGACTTCAATCGTTGCGCAGTTTACTTTCGGCTTAAGCAGCCGCATTGGGTCGATACAGACAGGCTGGTACAGCTCGAAGCCGCAATTATCTGAGCAGTTGTTAATACAATCAGTGCGAGTTATGCAGTAAAAGCACAGCTGTTTCAATTTTTACTGATCGAAGCTGTAAATGAGTATGATGAATAACTCGGATAGAAACGGATCACACCACGGGTACTGATTTATGCACTGTGTTTGTAATATTTTAGAAAGCTAAAAACTAAACTCTTAGACAGACTTATCTAAAACTGCATAATACTTATTGAAACAATGATTAGACAGACCCAGCGGCTTAAACAAGATGTGGACACTCAAAATGGCTAATGCATTTGGCGGTACTTTGTAATGATCACAGAGGACGATTTGCTATAGTTTTTGTTACAACGGCTAAGTGGCATAACATTGCTGGCTGCAAAATATTTGACGTAGGTCTATGATAATTAAAGTACAAATGAGTAGGAAGGCCTTTGTAAATGTTTATGTTTACACAGACTGATCTAAAGCATTTGCCCTGTCAGGTAAAGCTATTAATTTGCAGTGAAACATTTCAGAAAAACGGTCCGACGCATCTGTAGGTCCTCGCAAATAAAGACCCGGCTGGATCGCTAATGTTGTTGTTCCTTGAAGTATGCTAAATGTAAAAGTACAAATTTTTCTATAGCGATTGTATGGCCTCGACCCTGCTTATTTTCAATTAATTAATTGGGTGAGATCCTTCACCACCGCTAAGTCGGTACCCAGGATGCCATTTGTGTTTAGCAACAGTTTGGAACCATCCTATTAGCAGGTGCAGAATGCATAGAGAAGGAATGTATCTTCGCTGAGAGATTGTATAAACCTGTCGAGAAAGATCTCCTTCCATACAAATCCTACCCTGTCCGTTCCAACCAAGAAGTTTGATCTTGAATGAAATTAGTCTTTTCCTGACCAGGTTCTCACATATAAACCGGTACATGCGATGAATTAGGCAGGATGAGGACTGGTGGGAGCTGACTGGTTGAGTGTTCCTGCATTCAGTCGAATCCACTTTTGTTTACATGCAAACATTCTTGAGCTTAGGCCCCTAGATTGCCAAGGCCGTCACATGACAAACTAGATATACAACACATCTGTTGTCGCCTGCACCCAGACCCTTTGTCTGGGTTAAGTACGCCATTTTAGCCTACTTATTGTTTAGCGATCTGCCACTGTGAACTTGTATCAATTGACGCTGTAATTGTAATTGTAATTAATATAGCGCCGCTTTAAGGAAAAGTAATCAGAGGCGCTTTGTAGATACACTGCTAACTTATTCGAAAAATATGTTGAATTACCCCTCAACTACATATATGTACTTATGTGCTTGTGTTGCATATGTGCATATTCCCATATGAGCACGTAGGCGAGTTTAGGCTTATATCATTATGTCATGCCTAAAGTGCGGGATGTCATGGATCTGATGTATATGGTCTGCCTAATAACCGTCTTTCCGCCCAGCTGCTTCCGAGCTCTCGCTGCATGACGGTTTTATATGGCTGCAATTTCTTGTCGCGGTGGATCATATCTAGATTATTACGGGACTGTTCCGTTTGGCTGTAGATTATCGGGAAGTGGCCTGAATAAGCGGTTTACTGCAACAGCAGGTGCCCCTGAATGTAGCCTATGCTGGCAGTCATAAACAGAAACTTAATGCCTGGCAACAACATGTCGGCCTTTGCCTGCATTAGGATGTTTGGTCTCGGTCTTTATCTTAGACCGTATCTAACCGTATCTTCATCGTAACTCTATCGAACAGTCGATTTCAATATCGTAACATTTGAGAGACCCTATTAGGTAGTTATTACGATCGCATAAGTGGTTTCACAGGGACGTCGATGCAGTTCTAAGATCCAATAGACTGCGAATCTTTGAGTCTGGGTAAATCACCGCTTTCACTGTTTGAAGTTAGCTGACAAGAGCTCTTTGGATGGATATTAAAATCACTGGAGAGCTGCTGGATAATGATTAACTGAGCTGAGTCGAGGATTAAGCTCTATGATTTGCTACGGATTCCCGGTGTAGGCCTATAGCATTTCGTCCTTTGAAGCTCAAGCTTAGTTGCTACAAAATTTAATATAATCTAATGACTTCTATAGGGCTTTTATAAAATGCACAGGCAGAGGATGTGGTTCCCGTGCATTATGACTCTTTGCAACCCTTCCACTTGAAAGTAAACCATAGTCAAAAATAGTAATCCGTCGGAGAAAGATGACTAATTGCATGGTCTGCCTGTGCTGCTGTCAACACACAGTTGGTTTACTGACTTGGCTTTCTGACAGCCAATTAATTGCTAAGTGCAATATGAATTCCACGAGAAATATAGTTCTGATCTCGTCTTCGTTTGCCAAGATGAGTTGTGTCAAGTTGTGTGCGATATTTTACTTGAAACTTTAACAAGCAATGTCTACCAATATCAGACATTTTTATTATTCCTGCATTATTAAGCGGCACTATCTAATGATTAAGCATAAATCGATGGCGCTGAGCAATTATGAGTGAAGGACATGCTGAAGGTGCCTACGCAGTAACCATCCCAGGGGAGGCTCGAACCCGTGCTCTCCGCGTTATAAGGCAAGCGCTGTAACCATTCGGCTACTGTTCCCACATTCTAGAAACACTATTATCTCTAGAATGCTACTAGACAAAGTTATAGACAATGATAATTGTTGGCATGGACAAAACTACTAGACACATTTTAGCAGTGAAAAGCTAACTGTATGAAGTTTTTTCCAGGGAACAGATCAGAGCGACTCCAGTCACTCGATTTCGAAAACTGTCCCTTCAGCAGCCAATCATCAGCCAGCTAGCGGATGGGGAGAGCGTTTTACCTGCTCGAAGACTATCTCATTACTCCTTATCCTCTCTACCCACCTCCCCACAACTAGATCTCAGTCCACGACTTGGCCGCCACCCTCTCCGCCACCCTTCTCCTAAAGGGTCGCCACGACGTCACACCCAACGTCACTTTAGTGAACTCAAGATCAGGATTCTGCAAAGTCGTAACCAAAGCGACGTAGTCGAAGGCCCTAGCGAACGTCGCCAACGTAACGGTAACCAAGGTAACGACGGTGTGAGGCAGTCGGTTAAGAAGACGTCTCATAGTCATTCGCTGCCATTCGTTAGTCTGAGCGTTGATTCATTGATCGACCGGTTGACCCTAGAAGCGTCACGGTTGCCTGACCCGGTGCCCCGGCCGCTGGGATCGGAAGAGTTCGAGGCGGTAATGGACGAGATGACGACGACCCCGCAGAAAGAAGGCCAAAGCCCCGACGGGGTCATCAAGAGGGTCCGGATCAGTCCACGGGTTCAGGTGACGATCAGTTCTCCCCGTCTTCAGCCGAAGAAACGAACCAGTCAAAGGCGCTCGTCCGTCGGAAATCCTCTTCCCACGCACCCAGAAATGCTCACCTGCTGAGCAATTGTCATGGGGAAAAACTAACTACCACGAATTGCAGAAGAACAGCAGAATCGTAATTTTCCGTAATGCAACCATACGCCATTGACTAGAAATTTTCCGAAAACTGCACTAAACGAGTGCTCGATCATACATTACATAGACCTAATAACTCTTCCGTTGGAACATACACATCGCCGTTGACGTAATATGCTAGTTGTTTACACTGAATCATTGTTTACTTTTGCGTTTTCATTCACATGGTTAGGCTTGAAGCCCCTCACAGGCGACAAAAACGGTTACTTGAATTGACCTATTTACGAGGGCTGCTCGTACACTAGCCGTAACGTATTGGCTGCATATGTTACGTTATTGCATAATTAACTGGAAGTATAAAGCAGCGTATGGTTGATATGATTTACTACTTATTGCAATGTGAATAATTTCATATTAATATGATGTTTCACTACTAATGTCGACGATATTTCCAAGTGTCAATCGATCGGGCTTCGAACCACCAACTCGCTCGATTTGTAGCATAGCGTTAACTCGAGAAATGTCAAATTCTTTGATTTTCGATTGTATATTAACAAAATTAATGAACAGCTAATTCTTCTTCTTTAAGTTCTCTACCACCGCATGGGTTCGAACGGACAATGGCGTCATTCCTGACGTTGTTGGGCCTCCTCCTTCAGTTTATCATAACTGTCCTCCATCATCCAGACTAGTAGCATTTGTCTCGGTCTTCCTCTTTTTCCTTCCTTCCTTTCTTACCTCTATGATATTTCTCCAATCCGTTTCCTCTGTCTCGATCTTATTGTAGCCATCAGAGATCTCTCTTCCACCTGTTGAAGCACCTCTTCGTTTGTTTTGTGCTCAGTCCAGCTAACCTTCTCCATCCTGTGCCATACCCATAACTCGAAAGTCTCCAATCTTCTGACGTCTTCTTTTCTAATAGTCCATGTTTCCGATCCTTATAAAGACCACGCTCTATATCAATGTTTCGACCATTCTCTACTTTAGGTTCCTGTTCAGTCCTCCTCTCATTAATTCTTTCCTCTTCACAAAGGCATCTTTTCCCATCGCTATTCTTTTTATTTCATTATTAATTTTTGAACCTGTTATAATGATACTCCCTAAGTAGCAGAATTGCCTGACCTGTTCCAATTCTTCATCATTTACTTATTCTTACTGTAGCTTCTTCTTTTCTGCTTATCTTCATAACTTTTGTCTTTTTGATATTTTTCATATCAAATTCTATCGAAATTAGGTTCAGGCGGTCCATCATCCTTTGTAGACCTTCTTATCTATTTTTGCCATCATTGCCTGTTCGTATGCAAATCTCTTTTGCAGACTTCAAATGCCTTCACCAGTCTTCCACCTACTTTTATTTCCAGTTCCATATTTTCTAGCGCCTCTCGTACAAATTCTTCAGCTTTTCTGTTCCTTTGTTTAACCACGTACATAGAGAAAGGAAACTAACTGAACTACTTGGCAATGTGTCCGTGATTTAAGCCCTTGTACAAGAAGTAAAAACTGCAGTGCGCAATGCTACCAAACACGCATTAGACATTAGAAACATTTGCGAAATTTTTGCTACTGTAGTATATCGCTTAATGTATTGCTTTTGCATCAGATAATTGGGTGTATTTCCGTTGTCATGTACTGTAGAGTGTATTGTTATTGTGATGTATTGCTGAGAGTATTGCAATTGTCGTGTGTCAGTGAATGTGTCTGTAGCACTATGTGCACGATTCACCTACAGCGCCTATGATGATCTTTCATGTTACGAAAGCCAACGAATAAATAACTGGGTTTTACGCAGATCCAATGGAGACACTTCCTATCTGACTGATAACCTAGAAGCTACTGCTTTTGAAATTAAGATCGATTTGATGTGCGGATAATTTCATATGGCACACGTTTATAGCGCAGATACCAAATAATGGCACTCACATATAGAGATATAATTAATATAACCTGCATTAATCAAATATGAGGTCCTAATAAGCGGACTTAGGCCTAATATTATCCTCCAGGGTTCAGAAATCATGTCTCAACAAGAAGTCAGCCGGCCAACACTTAACATCCCCCCACATTTAGTCAAGTGCATGGAGGACCAAAGTTTTCACCTAATTTGTGAATTTCAAAGTAAACACATTTCAAAGTAAGCGCTGTAAATATCACATATAGCCTGATATAGGCCTATAACCATTACACGAATGGCTTTATGACGGTCAAACAATAATGTATACACACAAGTAGGCCTATAGTTCACTGTACTTGTGAAGAAGTTTGCTTCATTGACACGTTTTAGGCTAACATCACAACTCTATTTCTTCAGGCCAGGATTAACAAGAAATAAATTAATTTTAAGTCAGGTTATATTCGATAGGCTATGCTATTTTTGTCTCCATCCTTTGCTTGTGTGTCATTTGTGTAATAATTAATCAGCGATAAATTCACTGAAAATGAGCAGTGTCGAGGCCATACGGGCGCTATAACATCTACATTCACATTTTTGTACATGCAGCTCTAATACGTTTGATTTATAGGTAGAAATCACAGAGATCTATAATTTTTGGTTTCTTATAAAGAGAATATTCACAAGCTTTTAGCTGAGACCAGCCTACATACTGTAATAAAAACAATATAGGCTATAATTGATGCAAAATGGGTCACTCTGTCACTGAAATGCTATTGCAGCCTCTAAATGTAATGTACAAATGTAAAATAAACGTATGATTAGTTTTTGTAGGCCCCTAAACGTGAAAATAAACGTATGATTAGTTTTTTGGTAAGTGTAAAATAAACGTATAATTAGTTTTTTGTAGGGGGCCTATGTGCCTACTCGGATCATAAGTTGTAGCCTGCGAGTTTATTAAGCGCTTTAAATTCTCGGCATGATTATTTGTTATTTTCAATTGTAACCTGCTCTATAGTCATAGTTATCATGTAGGCCAAGTTATCTGCGTGATAAAAACACCTGTGGCGAGGATGACTTGATCAGCTAGAATAGCTTCATCTGTTTGTCAGAGCATTACCATACAATTTATCTGTAATGATAATAACCTATTGTAAAATGCTCAAATAAATGATATGAGTTTACATAATACAGATTATTAGGCTTATTATTAGCAAATTATTAGCCCGAAGATTACGTGTATCTACCGTCGAACTTTCGCTAATATTAATAGCCTACTCGCATTTTCGTTCTTGTTTTCAGCGAGTATGCATATCTGTATATTGATAAGCATTGAAATTCTGAGTGGTTCGATGAGCAGGGCAAAAGCACGTTATTCTGTTAAGAACTAACTGCATTCGATCTTTTCTAATAAGAACTATATGGGGCAGAGACGAAGAATATCTCCCATTAATCACTTAAATGCATCGCCACAGGGTCGCGACTAAATTGCGGCGGTCGACTGCTGTGGAAAATAATTGAGAAACAGTCGTCGCAGTCCGAGCCTCGTGTAGCTTTGTAAATATGTGTATAATGTATGTGTGTATGTATCTATGTATGTATGTATGTATGTATGTATGTATGGATGGATGTATGTATGTATGTATCTATGTATGCATGTATGTATATATGTATGTATGTATGTATGTATGTATCTATCTATCTATCTATCTATCTATCTATCTATCTATCTATCTATCTATCTATCTATCTATCTATCTATCTATCCATCTATCTATGTATCATAATTTCCATAGCGCCGTTCAGGTACCTTACAAAAGGACTTCTTGCTAGCCTAACTGATGTTTAAGTTCTCAAAGAACGATAGAGTTCGTCTGACCCGAACCTGAACCAAACGATACTTGTGTAAAAATGGAAGGTCTCCACCGGCAGTCTCGCGTAGACTCGTACAGACCGGACAATGAATTCCCATCCGCGATTTACACTACACGCGTATTCATGGTATCTGCACGCATCCAAACACACCACCAAGCACATAAAGAAACAATAAACATCGCATAGGCCCACATACATAGGCTTATATATATACATACATATACATGAAATGAAAGTTAGACGGATGTTGTTTAAGGGGCCCAGGGTTTCGAAGGCTAAGGGAATGAATTCGTGCGAAGCAAGGAGTGACTTGTAGGCCTATTTCACGTTCTTTCTTGCAGCTGCCATCTCCGCCGCCGAGTTTTGAATCGATTCTACTCAAATGTTGCAACATTAACATAGTATGTAGAGCCAAGCGTGACAGGCCGGACCACAATGGACCACATCCCTGCTTGTTTCTTTCTAAAATTTAATGCTTCAGTGTAATGCTTCTTCGGCTTGCAGTCGCGATTTTACTGCTTCAATTTGCTAAGGGTCATTCGAAGGATGTTTAAGTTCTGCGAGTTGAGTTAACGATTCAATAAATTTAGCTCTGGCTTTCTATTTTCAATGTAAATGAACACGGTTTTCTATAGCGACAGTAACCCCTCTAGCCTGCTCATTTTTCGAAGAATTTTTCAGGTGACAGCCTTCACCACCGCTGCCCGTTTGAATGGGCGCCACGCGATTAAGGTCTTTGAGTACCGACCAGGCTAGCCAGAGATTAAAATCTCTTAAACATAGCCACTGTCGGTACGCAAACGGGCATCCTCACGCACAGAGCCGCCTTAACGTGTGCTTTAACCAATGTAGCTAACCAGACCAGCTCTATGTACATATGTCCTTGACCGGAGGTCAAGCCGTTTCTATACTTGCAAACAGGCAAGAGGTGCTAAAGACTACACCTGTACATACACCCAGTTTGGTAACGGTTGACCCTGTCCGGAAAACCGAGTCATTACCGTTTGGGTCAATCAGTGAGCCTCCTTCTTCTAACAATCTAGCTTTCTAATTTTTTGGTTAAGTTTTCCGTGCTTTGTCGGCAGTTACTGTCAAGCCTACTAATTTTAATAAGCACTACATGTATTATATTTTATTTGGAAACAGCAAAACAAAATGGAGCAATGAATTGGTTATTGTATCTCTGCATATTTATTTGCACTACTGTAGCACTTCTGGACTAGATTGGCCAATACAGAGGGATTAGTCTACATTATCCATTCCAGATCAGTGTTCATTCTACAGAACTGGTGTTGGGCAATGATATTTTGAGCAAAACATATTTCATTGCTCAAAGCTACTGCAATTGTAATAAAGATCGGGATTTTGCCTTTTGTTCATGCAGAAAGCAGACTCCCTCCCTATATCACAGCAACAAGGCCTTGAGGGTCAAACTCATGCTAAGAACCTGTATTGTGTGAACTATATAAAAAGCACCTCCCACTACAAAGATGTCCTTCAGATTGTTTGACCATGCCTTTTAAATGCAAATTTTACAACTTGGCCTCTGTCTTCATAAGTAGGGCTACCACATGATGAAATGATAAACCAAGCTGAAAGGAAAAGAAAAAAAGGAAGACAAAGACTGTGCTGGATAAACAACATAAATGCAGATATAAGACTCAGACTGAACACGAGAGGCGCACTGGACTTGACAAATGACTGGAAAAAGTTAATTTATTCACACCCATCGCCATCAAATGGCTGCATCATGTACTGATGATGACGATGTTCTAAAACCTATTTCCTCACCTACTTTGGACCCTCCTTACCCTTTATCCGTATTTGGCATTATCCTCTCAGCCCCACTTTGCAGAAGTCCCCGTTTCAACTAAGCCTTAGATTAGACAATCCTGTTTATCTTGCATGGCTAAATTGCTATGGTGAGGAATGTTTTGCTCTGGCTGCATCCAACAGACACTTCAATTATACCCTGTGCAATACAGACTGCCTGCTGTTTGACTCAAGTTGGTGTTTACAGCACAAGCTGTAATGCAAACTATGTACCAAAGTTAGATATGGAATCCGCAGTGGGCAAAACCCCCTCCTCTTGTCCGCAGATGGGCAACCCCTTCCTTTCCCCTCTTTGCGGATGACTTTCAGTGACTATCCCTATACTCTGACGTTACTAGTTAGTGATGTTCAAGGTCCCTGGCATGAAGTAATTAACTGGTTTTCAGTTATGTCTAAAAGCAAGAAATAACCAGTGTTTTGGAAAAAGGTAAACATGTACATCAATTGTCACAAGAAGTTCAAACTTATTATTATTCAGATTTTAAAAAGAACACAAATTTCTCCAAGATTTTAACAAAGGTTATGAGCTAAATGTCAACCAGAATTTCTTTTCGTTAATGGAATAAAAAATTAACTGTCTCTTGGCCAAATGTCAAGATGTGTGAACACGAATAGCACGAAAAATATGAAATTTCAATACTTTTGTTTAGAAAATCCCAAATGTAATGCAACACTTAACTGACAATGCTGCATTGTTCCATTTGTAATTATGGCAAATAACGACACATAAAAAACAACCAGTGTAATTGTACATGCTTTTTACGTATTTCTTTTGTCATTTATGAATAACGTAAACAATAAAATTTGCAACAGAGCAACATTTTGATGGCAAATGGGGTCCAACACAACACTGAAAAATTCAAACCAGTGTCCATTTACAAATATCTACGACTCACTAATACAGCGTATTAGACAAATTAAAATCAAAACTGGCAACACTGAATTTTTTTACTTTCTTTATACATTTGCTGCTCACAAACAAAGCAACGTGCAAGTAGATTCCAAAGGATTTCACTTAGTCCTTGTGTGATGCGATTTCCTTCTTCTGCAATGTCTGCTTAATCCGAGTCTTCTTCCCCGGGATCATCAAGGGTGTATGCCATGTAGATGATTGATCCAGAAGCTGCAGGGATAAATGGATGTCCAGCTGGCAGGAGTGTAAATCCCAGGAACATGAAGTTTCGGACCAACGAGGCTGAAATCAAATTAATCAAACAGATTACATCTAAAATTTTTGAAGTAATTAAAACCTAACAAACTAAAGTTTACTATTTATGTATGTAAGAAATCTGATCAAAGACAATTCCATGATCATTTTAATTGGCTATTATTTATAAAATATTCTAAACTATTATAAATCGATTAAGTCTTTGTAAAATATTTTCAACTACGATTTCAGCATCTAAGCAATTTCTAATTTTAATTTTTAAAAACTCAAAAAAGCTAATTTAAGAACTAATGATTTCTTTGATCAAATCATTATGAAATATTAAAAATTAAAAATTTATAAAAATAAATCAAATTTTAATTTATAAATAACTGAAACAATTTAAAACTTAGCTGCAAGTTTTAAAATAACAAGACTAGAAAATGTAAGACTATCTAGTTTTGGAAACAATATGATAATGAACAAAGTATGACTGAGGAACAAACCAAGTGTAATAGAAAATGCGGTAGATTTGATACATGCCATACCTCTGTCAAATCTGTCCTTTTTCATGCAGACGATGACATGACTGCACTGGAGAGATTGTTCTGCATACTCAAGCATGCTGATGAAACTGCACAAATAAAATAAAAATGTTCTTACATGAAACAAATATCAAAGGTGAATATATTTTAAAGCCTATAACTTCTTAAATAAGACCCTGGAAAATTTCACCAGACACACGCCTATTATAAATAAGTAAAAATATTTTTTATCTGTGAACTCCACTGCTGAACTTAGGAGTCATCCAAAACAGACACCAAAAAAATAACCTACTTTGGACCCCTCCGTGCCCTTGTACACATTTGGCATTAACCTCCATATCCCCTATGCAGACATCTGCATGCCAACAGAGTACCAAGCCCTAGATTAGGCCACCCCCATCAAGCTTGCAGAGCTAACTGTGCTATGGGATGGCGTACTTTGACACTGCAAAGGGACTCTCATTAGATCCAACATGGCACAGATTGACAACTGTCTGACTGACATTGGTGTTTAAGGCCCAGGCTGTACTGGGGTAACTAAGCATCAACTATAGCTGCAACATCTACATTCAGCATAATGTAAGATGTAAATGTACATGTCTTTCTACAGCAACTGTATGGCCTTGACCTGCTAATTATTCAATTAATTTACTGGACGAGATCCTTCACCACCGCTGCGTGTTGGAATGGATGCCACGTCATTTAAGGTCTCCACGTATGGATCGCGCTAGCCAAAATGTCCCCTCCCCTGTCTGCATTTGGGTGACCTTACCTCCCTCCCCTCTTTGCAGAGACTGTTAATGAACAATCCCTTAAGCCGTTCCAAACTCATATTTTGTCAGTTTACATACAAAACACTCTTGAGCAGGCACTATGTGATTTCGATTTTTCCTAGTCATTAAGAAACTGTGATGCTCACAAAATCCAGCAAACAAAGCAAATGTCTGTCCCTCAAAGGGTGTATTCCACACCCTTCTGGAAACTGCTTGAAGTGAAAAGCATGCATTGTTTAGAAGGCCAAAAATACCCATATGGTCCAAGCAGCACATAACAGACATACACCAAAAGAAAGTAAACACATGCTTTAAATACCACACACAAGCTTTACAAACCTTTCCTTTGAGTTGTTGAACATGATACCATCAGGTACTTCCACAAAGAGTTTCCGCTCAACCAGCACTGCTTCCCACAGAAAGATCTTTCCATCTCCAACAACACTCCTAAATGAAATGCGCACCACAACTCCAGAAACGCCAACTTCCAAAGCATCACGCATCAGTTGAAATCCTTTGGAACCGACAGGGGGCTCTGCAAAATCCCCCACACCGTTGCCCTCTGTCTTGCAAGCAGACACATTTACGGCGTGGGACACATCAGGACCAATGCCGAGGCCCTGTGCCCAGTTGAACACTTAAGTGTTTCACAAACAACCTGAAAACAGCATAACAAAAGAATCTATAATAATAACAATCAAACGTATACTATAAGTATACTACATTTATTATTTATTATTGGACTCTTGTGTGCACCAACTTTTGACACTGCAAAGCACCCTTGAGGTAGCTTGCTTATTCATGCTTATTCACCATCCATGCACGTTTTCACGTAATGATATTTCTGACTTTGGCTGGGTTTCCTCAGGCACTGCCACATACACTCACATAGAATTCAAATAATTTGGAGAAAATCAATATAATTATTAATAGTTTTTCCCATTCGTGAGTGATTACTATCGTGAGTGATTACTATGAGATTTTATCAATGAGCTATTTGGAAAATCTCACTTCAGTTAATCAATCTGGAATGTACTACTGTGTATCAGGATTTGCTAAAACTGCTTTAAAATATTATGAAGCGCTTCATTTCAAACATTTGTTTCTCTTAGTATTGCAGTGACTTCAATACAATTGATCCACGCTAATGCGCTATGAAACAAAGTTCATTCAAATGGAGTCAAATTAAACGTAGCCGCCATTAATAACTACATCTAAAACGGAAATTCACTAGTTCCGTAACTAAACTCAGTGCTAAAATATTTTAATGAACGCAAGGAACTAGTCAATACCCTGTTTAACCAATTTCTCACACGGTTTCGAACTCGACTAATCAAGCTTCAGTTAACTGCGAATAAAATTAACTTATGGCTATTACTTAACGACATTTTAGGTACAATTTTAACTTACTTATTCGATATTGACGACATTTTCTCCAATTCTAGACTACTCGGACTAAAAGTCTCCGTGATGCCGATGTGATGAACAACGCCTTGAAGGAATTTGTGAATCTTTGTCAATTTCTCTTTCTTCTCCGAACGATCTTCCCCCTTCCTAATGAGTTGTGCAAGTCACACAAACGGATGTGGAAGTGACGCAACAATGTTCTCTGTATGCTTTTCGCTACTGCTCCGAGCATGCTCGGAGTAGATGCTGTTCGAAAGTGGAACAAAACTAGGTAGAGTAGGCAAAAGTTCATCTATACGCACTTACGTTAGCAGTGCGTTTTCAGAGTAAAAACGCGTACAGATGTACGGTGTAGCTCGATTTTCAGTTACAGTTATAGTTACAGTTAATAGGCTAAGCAACTTTTCATGGCTTTTAGTACCTGTGAATTAAGCTGGTTCCCGCGTCGTTACGATTACGATTACCTCTATCTCTGCATCCAACTGTAAAGCTTTTTAAAACTGTTAACTCTTTGGCAGCTATGTTGTTTTCACAAAATTTACCCTGAATGGTTTATGAATACAATCTCCTCCCGCTCTTTCTCTGTTAAAACACCGGCAGCCTCTTCCCAAGCATGCCCTCTCACTTGCGGAGATCCACAGGGCTCCGTTCTAGGACCACTTCTCCTTAACCTCTACACTACCCCACTCAGTTCATTCATTAAAGCATCATAAGTTGACCATCACCTCTATGTTGATGACACCAACTATTAATAATTTTCTCTCTGAGTTGTTTCACCAACTCTGTGTATCATCTTCTTCGTATGTTTACATCTCCTGGATGACATCTAACCTCCAGTGCCTGAACCCGTCAAAAACTGAATTCATCCTTACAAGCCTACGTGATCAACTCAGGAAAATCCCTGACCCCTCTATCTCCCTCGGCCTGGATTTTGCTTCCACCCACACCTTCACCGCTAATTCTCCTGTCTGGAACTTAGGCGTGATATTAGACCAACATCTCAGCTTCTCTAATAAAGTAAACCATATATCCTGCTCTTACTTCATGCACGTCTGTGACCATGGCAGAATTCGTCCTATGCTTGACTTCAAAATGGCATCTACAATTGCCACACCCATAGTCCATGCTACACTAAACGACTACAGTTAACTTTTACAGGATATAGACGCCACCCAAAGAAACCGCCTTCAAGTTATCCAGTTGCTCGTGCGGTCGCCAAAACCCCAAACCCCATTACAAATCACTTCGGTGGTTTAATATACCTGAAAAAATAGAGTTCAAAGTCCTGTCGCTTACCTACAACACATTTCAATCCTCCAAACCTTCCTCTCTTCGTCAGTTATTAACAATACAACCACTCAACTCAAGCCACTCCTCTTCCCCATATCATTCCCCGCCTTCCATAAAATTTGGAAATCGTGCCAGAGGCATTGTTGCCCCACCCCTGTGGAATAAACTCCTGCCAGAATTACGACAATTATTTGACCCATTGTACAAACTCACCAACACTTAATCCCTTGCAATTTCTGCGCTGGTCTTTCACTCAAAACTCCTCTTCCACAAATCCTATACTGATTTTTCCTCTTCCTCTTATAGCTCTTCCGCTCCAATTCCAAACACCACCCACAGTAGCCGTCTGTGTGCCTACCTCTTGGATCTTGACCTGGAACCGAACCCTTCCTGCCTATACTATATGTTAGCATTGAGAATTGAGAAAAAGAGAGGCAAAAGAAGACCTGGACAGTGCTAGAAGGCTAGTATGTGCAAACACATAGGCCTAATAAGAGTTAGACTAAACATGAAAAAAGCACTGGCCTTGACAAATGAATTCACACCCATCGCCACCAAATGGCTGGCACCAGGAATTGATGATGGTGGTGGTGATGATGATGATGATGATGGCAACTGCAAATTTAAATCAGAGAGACAACTTGGAAGATCTATTGCATGCAACATCGAATATTTGTAGGCCCAAGGAACTAAAAAAATTAGCAAAAATAAATCCAAAAAATTGTAGAAGTAAAGTCCTGCGCAATTCGAAGACATTTCAGCGCCTTTGTAACAATACCAAAAAACGTAGCTCAGTGTATGTTTGAAAGCTTTAGAGGTTAAAATGATCTGTGAAGATCACCAAACCGTTAAAACGTTTTCCTTAAAGTAAACGCCTTTAGTTGAGGGGTCTGGGAAAGTGTGCTAGTTTCAGATGGTTGGGAATACTGGAGTGAATTATGGTGAGTGAACATATTCTATACCTGAAAGTAGTAGTTAGTGTTGCAACTGATGGCCGTCGCATTGACGGAGAAAGCGAGGCTCGTAGGTGTATGATTTGTTAGAGCGTGCACATCAGTTGCATCCGGAAAGGGGGGTATAGGCAATCGTAAAAGTCCGATTACAACAATTAACGGTCACTCAGTGAGCAGCAGTCACGGAATGGTGCGGACATTCTTTCATTACGGAGTAGGGGCCTACGTGATACATCATAGCGTAGGCCTACGTGATTTGGCTGTTTGACTGCTGTTGTTGCATCCCTCGAATTCCAAGCAACTGGGTATAAAAGGTTTGTGGTTTTGCAAGATGGCGTGAGCATCTGCAGCCGGACATTTGTGTTGAGTATACACTCAGTCGTGCTACATCGGCGTCAGTTCGTGAACAGAAGCTACCATGAGAACTGCTACTGTCCTCGTCTTGTTGGTCGTTGCTTTCGCAACTATGGCTTACGCCGGGTACTATCCAGGGTATCATCGCACGTAAGTAGTCTACATGTAGGAGTAAACTTTAATATTCTTATTTCAATTCATCTTATCCGTCAATTTGAAAACTTAATGTAGTAACTCAAATGCAATTTTCTTTGAAGGCTGAGAAGTCTAAAGAGCTCCAGAATAAGAGATGCAATGTTGTTATGGAAGAGCTAAGTAACCTTCAACCACCAGTGAAGAGATTTGAAAACTGGGGTTATATGGCGATGTATGGTTAGGGATGTAGTGATAATGTGATATATTCAGGAGTCTTCTTCTTCAGGTTCTCTGCCCTCAGGCAGGTTTAAACTTCCGATGACGCCACTCCTGTCGGTGCTGAGCTTCTTCTTTCAACCTTCTGTATCCGTCCGTCATCATCCAATCCAGCAGCATCTGTCTGGGTCTTCCTCTTGTCCTCATCCTATCCATTCTGCCCTCAGTGACGGTTCTCAAGAGTGAGTCTCCTCTCAGTATGCGACCAATCCATTTTTTCTGTCGCCTCCTTGTTGTAGCTATCATAGATCTTTCTTCCCCAACTCTTCTCAGCACCTCCTCGTTTGTTATGTGCTCCATCCAACTAAAATTTTTCATCCTCCGCCAAATCCACATTTCGAAGGCCTCCAGTCTCTTGGTGACCTCCTTTCTCGTGGTTTCATGTTTCGGATCCATACAAAACCACGCTCCATGTCAGAGTTTTAATCATTCGTTTCTTTAAGTTCTTGTTCATTTTTCCTTTCGGTAACTCTGTTTTGAGAATGCGTCTTTGCCAAATGCTATTCTTCTTTTAATATCCTTGTGGCATTTTGCATCTTGCATGACAACGCTCCCCAGGTAGGAAAATTTTTTCATCTGTTCTATTTCCTTT
Source organism: Norana najaformis (assembly GCA_964023275.1). NCBI lineage: Eukaryota > Metazoa > Annelida > Clitellata > Crassiclitellata > Hormogastridae > Norana > Norana najaformis. The sequence continues at coordinate 27,956,636 of OZ029914.1, forward strand.
CCATTGATGTTTATTCCTACTACTGTTTCTTCTCCTTTGCTTATCTTCATGATTTTTATATTTATTTTCATAAAATAGTCAATTGATATGGTGTGCAGACGGTCAGTCATTCTTTGCAGCCCCTTCTGGTTACCCGACAGCATCGCTTGGTCATCTGCGAATCTTAGAGCCTTCAAAAGTCTGCCTCCAACCTTTAGTCCTTTTAGTGCCTCTCGGTTAAGCTCTTCTATGTAGATGCTGAAGAATGGTGATGACAATGGGCACCCTTGTCTCACTCGCCTGCCTAGTTTTCTGGGTTCTGAATATTCTCCATCTATTCTAACCCGTATTTTCTTGCCCATGTATAGATTTCCTATAAGCCTTCTATTTCTCCAATTCACTCCCAGTCTTCTGAGTACAGCATAAGCCTTCTCCAGCCGACTCTGTCAAATGCCTTTTCATAGTCCACAAAAGATATATACACATCCTGGCCATGTTGACAACTCTTCTCTGTCAGCATTCTTTTAAGGCTCCAACAGTGTCGTGGTGTTCTTCAGGCTCCAATAGCATCCCTTGTTCCTCTGCCCTTTCAGAATCCAGACTGATCATCACCTAAGCAATCAATTGCTTCTGACTTTGCCTGCACTCTCTTTATTAGCTACAAAGAGTACACTAATCGTACACTGTCAGTTGGAAGATCAAGCGATGAGGGAGAGGGCTGGCCACCCGCCCTTATATCCTGAGGCTAAGAGAAATAAAGACGCTAACACTTCATATTCACGGATGCTTGTAGGGGTTAGCTAAAGAGACTGCTTTCCTCCTCCTCCTCCTTCTTCTTCCTCTTCTTCTTCTTCTTCCTCTTCTTCTTCTTCTTTCTCTTCTTTTTCTCCTTCTTCTCCTTCTCCTTCCTACTTCTTAGTAAGACGATAACCCTACGCTTTTCAGACATGATGGAATCGCTGCCGTTTACCGCAACGACCTGCGACAGGTTCATGTGAACAATGTCGCAGAACATTACGGCTCTGGAACTGGAACAGCAAGATGGAATGGCGTCCCTGGAACCGGACGCTACTTTGGATATGGATACCGCCACGGATATGGATATTAATGCAAGTAATTTAAGCCTTGCGAGACTTTAATGTTGGATAACGACTTAAGTTAGGCTTTAAATGACTATAGGTTCAGGTTATCGAATTGGACCCTTAGAACTGCTTAGTTTTTAACCAAAGCCATTGGTCAAGATTACAACTCCTGCCGATGCTAGACAAATTAAGCACACATCATTTTGCTATTACATTTAATAATTGTTGTTGAGGTTTCACCTGCCATCTCTTGTTAACAATGTCGCATTACAATAGCGAAAGAAGTAGTCTATAGTGTATTCGAATTCTGATGCTGTAAACGCTGGCAAATTTGCAGTGATGTTAAATGTTAAAATTGTGGTTCATATTTGGCACATATACATAGGCCTATCATGCGAATCCGAGCACAAAACGTTTTGCACTTGAATAAAATTATGTCTTAGTAAATAACAATATTTCCAGCAGCATGCTTGAAAATTAATCTACTGTCCAACGAAATGACTTGATTAACTTTCAACAGGAATTTTTAGCCTACCAATAATATAAAGATAAATTTATTTTCTTATTCTGTCAATTAAGAAATGCATGTTTACATTTTAGAAGTGTTATCATTCCCGTATCAGGAATGCCGCCAGTGGTCAAGAATAAATCTACAGGAACGTTTACAGAAAGATTATAAACTTAACCACAAGTGCCAACGTTGCTTTCAGTCTGAGATTGACTTATTTGCAGGCTCCTTGTCTCAGTAACTTTCAAAGACAATAGTTATTTATCATAATGCAAGAAAATCTTATGCGAATATAGAAAGTGATGTGTTTCAGTAGAAATGATACATATCTTTCGTTGTTGTGCTAATATAGACGTTGACATGTACTCAAGAAATGCTACATTCCATGGTTATGAAACCGTAGTGTGCTATTCCATACTAAAATCTCTATTGAGTTTTTTTTCTCATTATTGAGAAGAGGAGCTTTAAATGCTCATTGCTCACATCACCCTACACCTTGCTATTTGGACAACTCAGGAAATTGATAAATTAAACTTTACAGATTATACAACTAGACAATCTAACCAATACTTCTTCAAGGACACCTTCTAATATGCGAGCAGAGTTAGTAAAAACAAAAACTCATTCAAGATTAAATTATCATCATTTTACAAATAGATTTTTTCAGTTACAGTTAGCAAACAGACAGCAGTGCACCTTAACAAAGTTGTGAAGACCAAAACTAAGTGCTCTTAGCATTTTTAAGATTCCAATTAAAAACATTTTTTAAAATGTTGTTTGAAATATATATATATATATATATATATCATTTCAAAACAGAGACAATTGAATCCATGCTGTAATGATCACTGTTAGGTTAATTAACACAAAGATCCATCTGCTGGATATTTCAGTCATTTATCTTGCCACCTTAAATTAGGCAACCACGAAAGCAGTCTCGAGGATATTTGAAGCAGCCCTAGTCAATTGGTTAGGCTGCTGGCCTCCAGCATATACCTTCATCGCTCCTGAAACACAAATCAATAAAAGTTAAGAAATTCTTACAGCCAATCAACAACTCAAATGCGTCTAATGGCATTCTGTTGAGTCGCAAAATTGCAGCATTGTTTGAAGATTGGATTTCAATTAGTAGCCGTACACAGTGTCAGAGAAGCGATACATGTTTTGCTTGTTCAGCTGTTGTCGTCCCTTCACTTTACTTGCAAGATATACATAGGTAAACATTCTAAACTTTATAAAGCACTTTTCTTTTCAAAACTTTCACCATGTCCTTCACCTTGTAAGGTGGAGTATACAGGTTCGAGTCTCCTCTGAGATGATTACTGTGTAGGGACTTTGAGCAAGTCCTTCATGCACAACTGCTCAGTGCTATCAATTGATGATTTGTCATTAAATAGTGTCTATTATTGCAATTTGAAACGTTATGCATACACCCCAGCCATTCGCCTGAACACTTTCTGCCTGAGCTCTGAGTCTAGAGCTAGATATTAACCTGGCAATTTTTGTTGTGACATTTTTCTTGATAGACTCTATTACGTGCAAATAAGTAAGTTCTCTTGCCTTAGTTATTGCCTGATCCAGAAATGTGGAATTTATATTTACAGTTACCTCTAACGTATGTCCACCCTTTCTCTCCAAAGACAGCGATTCTTTCTGGTGTGATGACAAGGTTCACTATCTTGTGTTCCCCGGCTTTTATCGTCTCACGCGAAAAGGCAGCTAATTGAAGCTTGGGCACTTTAAGGTCTGTGCTTGGCCACGAGACATAGACTTGAATCACCTGTTAAGCAATTTAAACAGATTGTTCACAGCCCATGTCTACACCGTTATCTTCGCTGCATATTTCACCCATGCACTGTAATGTTACTCTGGCCTTCCACGGTGTATGACTCTGTCCTGGCTATTAGCGGACATTCATTCATCTATGCTTCAAATTTACATTTACTGACTTTTCGTGCGTAATTATTGCTATAAATAAACAAGTTCTTTTTAACCTGCTGTCATATAATGCATTATTTGTTAGGTCTTAAACATCGCGATACACAAATATCCAGATTCAGCCTACTCTGCATGGCTATTCCATCTTTGTTTAATTTTTGTTTCTATCTCAGTGTATAAGAAGCACATAGGCATAGTCTGTATGTTCTAATGTTGCACTGCAGAACATTCTTATTTAATACAAGATGAGGGCTAGTAGATAAGATGTTAAAACTAAAGGTCCATTCAAAGCAACTGGTCCATTCATAGGGCTGCCAACTTTTGATTCTGTCAATCCGGGACTCCCTCACAGTCACTCGATATGCCATTACCAATTTACCCTTTCCACATGACTTTATGTAACGAATGTTGCGTCAGCCTAATGTAGGATCTACTGCAAATAGTCGTTAAAAATTAGTCAAATGATTTAACTCAAATCGTCACGAGACAAGTGGCCTATATATAAAATTTGAACCAACTTCAAGAGCAAAACGTGTATTAAACTCCAGTAACCTACCAGCCTTCAGGGTCCAGCACGAGCGAAGTGCATACCTACATGCATGATGTTTTGCAGATGTCATTTATTGGGTTTACTAACCTAACTACCCTCTATTCTATGGTCACACTGTAAAAGTTATTTACGGCTGGCTGTTCGAGTTTAGTGTGCGAAAAGAAGAAGAACATTTAATGAAGCGGATATTTACACCAAGTTCCGGGACAATTTGGGATCAATCCAGAACACGGGATGCAGAAGGCCGAATCCGGGACTGTCCAGGCGAATCCGGGACGGTTGGCAGCCCTATCCATTCAAGGACAGGCCTATTGAACTTATGGTTCCTTCAAGAAAACTGGATACCTGTAATAATTTATCACTACTGTATGCTGGTAGCTAAGGCTTTTTACAAAATATTATTCGTAAATGCTCATGCTATGAATTTGTGAAGTATAAATATTGCAGTTGCATGAGGAAATTTATATGCCATTAGGCATATCTGGCCATATTTTAAACACCAATATTTTGGCTCATGTTATGTGGTCCTGATGTTGCAACTTCTTTTTTCATCAAGCGCGCGAAATAGCCACTTTATTTTGAATGCATTAATTTACGCATACAATGTTATTTTATAGGCCTAGCGTTTTATACTGGTATTTACTACACGGACTGGTTGCAATTACGTACTTCATCAGCGTCGGTCTTTCCAGTGTTGAGAACTCCAACAGTCGCTGTGATGTTCTGTCCTCCAGCGATAGTTTCGGCTGACATCATCAGTGACGTGTAAAGAAAGTTCGTGTAGGACAGACCATACCCAAATGGATACAGTGGTTCTCCATTGTAATATCTGTATGTATGACCTTCCATATCATAATCGGTTATTGACGGTACCTAAACAAAACGAAAAGACAAACAATTTCCCTCATTAGTTTGAACAAGAAAAGCAAGAATTGAGTCAAAAGTATACTAGAGTTGCATTGAATTTAAAGTTAGTAAGGACTGCACTTCTTGAACATTATATAACAGGGAATATTGACATACAGTATTGTATGAGAAGAATTTGTAGGAGGGGTGTTGTAAGTTTTACCTTGCTTCGTTTAATAAGCATGAAAAAGTTCATGACCTTTTCTTGTTCCGGGTACTCTGGTGATTTTTTAAACCATGCCTCTGCTTCTTTGCGCTCTTTTGTTCTTTCTTTAAGTGTTTTTAACTTCCCAGTTTTTTTAAATCATAACCACTTTAATATTTCGCTCAATGAGGTATAATCGGAAAAGGTTCGGGGTGATTGAACTCGTAACCAACTAAGTAGCCTGTATCTTAAACGAGTGTCTTAAACATGCTGAAGAAATGGCGCGGTCATGAGAATATTTTAATATTTCCATTATTTTACATATATCATGGCTATTTTATAACGGTAAGTATTTTCGATCGAGAAACCAAAATAGAATACTATACATTAGAACTGAGATGTGTTAATGTCCCTTTAAGCTTACAATTGCTCAGAAGCGCACTTTAAAGCCCGGGGGCAGACTGGATGAATTAATTCTTCAATTTAGAGCGACAGAAAAATACTGTAAGACAGTCTCGAACGTTAGGAGGTAGAAATTCTAAATAGTACCAGATATTGCCAAATGAGCAAATATTGCTAAATAGTACCAGATATTGCAAATGAGCGCTGGCCAAAGGTTAGAAACGTACCCTGAACAACATACTTTCAAGAAGAAATATATAAATTATCTTTGTGATAATATTGGTTTAGTTTAAAAAATCTTAGGGATATCTGTGGCTTATTCTAGTTTCGAAATATGTTTTTATTCAATAAGTGTTGGGCATAAAGGAATTGTCTTGCTGGTTGTGCAATAATTATCTCTCTAATTTTTAGATTTCACGTTACATTAAGGAGATAACATGTGTTTATCTTTGCAAGAGAAACGAGTCTAAAAACAGAATTTAGCCAAACCTGTTGCAAGTAACTTGGCCAAGTGGCAGGCAGTCTACCAGCTGGAACAGAGTTGATTCCACCCGAAGCTGTTAGGGTCTTGTAGATTGCTTCACCTGTCGCCTGTGCTGGGAAAAAGCATTCCATAATTGCTGAAACCTTCGGATTAAACTTGGCCCACGTGACATCAAGTGGACCAGCGTTGAACAGTAGAAGAATCACCGGCTTGCCTTTTGCTGAAACCATACAAGTTTTTTTTATAAATTACAAAGAACAAAAATAAAATGAAACATATGACTGTGTTTAGCGATTAAAAACTAGCGCATAATAATTGCTTTAAGTGAATGAATAAATTCATAAAATACACTACTTTACTCAGCACCAGTTTCAAGAGAGTATCGTCAAATGGATTGCTTTCTTTTTACATATCAATAGGCATGATATAGGCATAATAAAACCCTAATTGCTGTGGCATTGCAAGGGTAAATTTTTGGCTATTTCGCTAGAAGAAAAAACAATACATATCTAATTGATTGCCTAGCCGCATTTCTATTCTAAATGTACAATTTAGTCAGAAGTCACAGCCACTTACCAACTCTGACAGCATCTAACAGTACTTCAAACTGTTGCCCAGGCAAGTCGAGACTGGACCGATCATTCCCCTCTGACTCTAGCCTTCGTCCTGTACCAAGTGCAAGGACAACCAAATCGGCTCCGTCGACCGCCTTCTCCACTTCTTCAGCCGAGTACTTTCCACATCTCACGCCATCGCAGCCAGAAGCAGCTACTACATTTACGGCCAGCTTGGCAAGACCTTCAGCCACGGTTGTTGTGAATTGTCTGGACACGAAAGGAGAGTAGTCACCGTAAATTTCTTCGTACTCTTTCGCATAAGGACCGATAACCTGTTGCAGAAAGCGGAACAAGTTGCATTATAGTAGGCCTAAGTGAAAATAGATTAGAATTTAAAATTTATTTTAAAAATGTTACCTCTTTAGAATGTTCAATCTATCTATGAATTTTATAAGGTGGGTTAGCAACAATATTAAATAAGATTATCTTTTAGTTGAATCGCACATCGAAATTTAGCACCCCTTGAACAACTTGAAAAGTACTATCAAAGGCTCCAACACATTTTCAGAAAAATATCTAAGACTTGCTTTCGGTCAGTGTCAAGTAAAACATTTAACGTGTAGATATGCATTTATTAGATAATCACATAGAGATCTTCATGAATCTTCAAACTCGCATGGCTATGAAACAAAGCCAAAGCGTCGAAATTTAGGAAAACGATTTAAGAAAAACATGTTTGATCTGTTTCTGCTGGTAAATTTGGATTCGCAGTGGAAAATTGTTCCAGAATGACTGTCAGTGCACAAAAACACGATATTTCGTGGTTGTATGTAGTTGGGTCGGTGGGACCTATAGGCATCATTGGCCGCATTGTTAACATCGTATGATTAACGATTTACTTTAACATGAATAAGTTACAAAAGCAGATCGCGTCTGTTACCAGGATTTCTTAATTAAATACTCAATCACTGCATGATGGCAATATTTGTCCGCGTCAACATTTCAGAAAAAGAATTCCTAATCATTTATCTCAAACTTAACAAAACATACATATAAGACTAAACAGTAGACACTCAAAACTTACAGCCAGTTTGTCGTACACCTGCTTAAGTGGCAGAAGATTTCCGTCATTCTTCAGCAAAACGAATGATTTCATTGCCGCCTGAAGAGCAAGTTCGCGATGAGCGACGCTTTGTACATACGACATGTCGATGGCATTGTATGGATTCATTTCCTCAGGATCGAACTCACCCAAACGCATACGAGTGTACATCAGAGGCCAAACATTATCTCGGATCTGTTTTTCGGTCAGAAGACCAGCCTTCGTTGCATTCAGCGTCGCATCATAAATACTGCTGCCCAGTTCGAGGTTACATCCTGCTTTGATGCTGGCGGCTACAGTTTCCTCGGGGGTCTTGAGGTAGTGGTGTTTCGCGATGATGTTTGAAATAGCACCATCATCACTGACAACGTATCCCTTGAAACCCCACTCGTTTCGAGTAATGTTCGTTAGGAGCTGTTGATTGGCACAGGCTGGCACGCCGTTGATTCTAGCAGCATTGGCATTGCACAGTGCAGCACAATCAAACACTCATATTTCATCGGAATGACCTCTTAATAATGTAGCAAATGATCACTTACTCTTTGCAATTTCCGTTTTTGATATGTAATTGATGATAATGATGATGATGATGATGATGATGATGATGATGATGATGATGATGATGATGATGATGACAGAAACACTACATACATACATACAGACAGACAGACAGACAGACAGATAGACATGATGACGTATTCGATTCAGATGACACGAATGATCAAAACAAAGTGAGTGAGAGATAGGAAAATTACGGAACGTACAAACTGAAATTCAGTTTTTATAATCGGAAGGTATTCACAAACAGTTGTGCCTACAAATGCCACAGTGAGAGTGGTGCTTATGTAAATAATTAATATCCAACATTGTACAGTATCTGTACGTGTCTGATGCCTACCTGTTGTAGCTGCACATCAGACTGTAGGTTCCAGCCTCAACACACATCTTGAATTGAGGAAGGAAGGTCATCCTCCAGTCTCTCATTGACACCTGCAAATATTCAGAAGGATAAATTAAATTTAAATGGACAGTTCAATTGCCAGTTAAAGCTTGTAAAATAGACTCACAAGACTACGCCTATAGTTCCCTTGTATAAGTTTGACACTATTGTGATCGATCTTTTTCCACTCAAAACCATTAGATTGATGTGCAATAAGGAGGCAATAACACCGATTACAGAAATGATGGCCAAATTGAAACCTTTCTACTCATAGCAGTTTGCAAGTGTAATATATAAAACATAAAAACAAAGAAAATAATTGGCAGATATATAATCTAATTGAATGTTCAACCGATGTCAAAAAAATATGGGAACAATATTTGAGTCCATTTGGCACACCTTGGCATCAAAGCTTTCCCTTGGAACAGGAATGTTCTCTGGACCACCGTGAGCATCAAAGTGTTTGCAACCGGCGTTAGCACGCACATAGCGTGTGTGATTGCCCTGAAGACCTCGAACATATCCCTGGACGAGTTTTCCTGCAAGGTATGGGTCCTCTCCGTATGTCTCCTACAAAACAGGCAACTCGCATTAGCAGTCAGATCTAAGAAATCTTCAGTTGTGTCTAGTCAAAATAGGGGACTAGGACCCAGTTGTGTAATAGATCAGAACTCTGGTCTTTATAATAATTGGCTTGATCCAGCGATGGCACCACCTGGCGAATTATATGAAAATAATTAGACGATTTGCCGGCTGATTGTCTAAAAAAACGATGGCACTCTGGCAAATAATATATTTAAGATTTTTTCAAATTTCAGATTTTTATTGATAACCATAATACTTTATACAACAATACTTTATACAACTACAGTCAAGCATATACAATGGTGTCAATGGGCAGAGCTAAAAAGAACAAAATGTTCCATTACGAAGGTCACCCTGTTTACATCATTGATTTCAGACAGCTGACAACATTTCACTGACAGATCAACAGATGACCTAGGAATTACATAGAAATATAAGTGTAATTAGTGCCAGTGCGAAATCAAACTTACGAAAACTTAACTAAGTGCTTCGTGTAAATGGGATTTTAAACTTGTTTTAAACTGGTATAAAGTTGATAGGCTCGTGAGTACAGTTGGCAGAGAGTTCCGAAGTGACAGTCCACAAATTACAATACTGAAATATCTAGTAGTAGTGCGAACAGTGCGTTTGTGATATTGTTTTAGATGAGTGCGTATAATGACCATGCACATTTGAGTTCACAGAAAATTAATGATAGAATTCCACAGGCAACTGATTATTTCTAAGTTTTAACATAAATATACCTACTTGTAATTTATTAATACATTCAAAGGGTGATATTCCTAGACTGTGTAAGAGTGGTCGAGTACGATCTCTGGGGGTTAAACTACATATGATTCTGATGATGCGATTCTGCAGGGTTCTAAGATTATTGAAGCTGGTATACTACGTGGAATGAAACTAAACGTGTGTATTTATGTAGATAGAGGAACGTTGAGAGGGTGGGAAACAGAGAGGAACGGGAGAGAAACAGGAGAAAGAAGAGGGACAGGAAAAAGGAGATATAGCATGTCAAAAGGGACACAATGCCGAAATATGACGCGCGGAAGCTCTGCGCAGGATATGCTAGCACCATGTACTGCTTATAATAATTAGCGTAGCTGAGAAATTCTTAAAGTACACTAAAAGTACCCTGTAATAAACACATAAAAGTTGCTCTTCTAGCTTAAGGGATTACACCTTGATAGCAACTCAGAGCGGAGCGCAAGTTGGCCACTTAACGAAAGGCAAATGACCACTTGATTTGATAGAAGAAAACCTATTCCCCTTTCCAAAAAATGAAGTAATTGGTTTTCATATCTATACCTTACTTGCTGGATTTAGGATCCTTTAAACTGAAAATATCGATTAACATGGTATTGCAAAAGATTATATTAAATATGTGGACACAAAAGAATTAGAGCGTGGCACTCTGGGGATAAGAAATATGGAGAGCAAGACCGGCTAACATTGAAATGCCTAGAGCCATTCGACACGCTGTTCTACAGAAAATTGATGAAGATAGTTGGACAGAACATAAAAACAAATGATGCATTAGGCCTAATACATGTAAGATTTATGCGGTAGGAAATAATACTGATAAGCATAGTAAGGACGAGAAAAACCAACCAAACGTGACACAAACTTCGTGCCGAATCATTTCTGTGCTAAACGTTGGAGGTTTGCAAGGGCGGATTTTATTAAGCCGATACAAAGAACATAAAGCAGGAGAGCAAAGATGGATACAGAGAGGCCACACAGGTCATGTCACTCATTCTTAACTTAGGTAACAGGGAACATGACAGGCATGCAGAGGATAATGAAGGAACGGAACTATGTGAGTATATAAATAAAGGAATGGGAACCTGTTTAATTTAATTTAAACAACCAAGAAGTCAAAGACAAGGCACAAAGCGGATCAAATGGAGCGGTTTGATTTCTAGGAAGCGACAGAAGAATACGGACAAAAACTAAGGAATGAGGAATAATTACCTGGTTCCTACCCCACAATGGATGTCTCATAATGTTGATGACTGGACTGAAGCAACTCAAGCCAACAAACGTTTCGTACTTTCCCTGCTTCCGATTTCCATTCCAATGAGCTCGAACTTCATAAGAAATTGCTTCAGCCACATCGTAAATCAAATCAGGACTAGAAAACAAAAATAACTAAAGCATATACCGGCTGCATACACATTCATAGCCAAATATTTTCCAAATAAACCAAAAGTAGTCTTACATTAGAGCCGATTAGCTAAATAAACTGCTAAACTTAAACTACATAGCATAAGAAGCATTCTAAATTGTTTAGAATACATGTAATTTATGTTAGAACTATTGCGAATTAACATAGAATGCTTAGTAACCAATCCTTCCTAGCTTCTTCTTTGAAGTTGCGTCAGCGTTCACTGAGACAGCACCATCCTTCAAACCATTCCACAAGTCTATAAGAACTTAACTCTTGAAATGAGGAATTTCTGCCATAACATGTTCCTTTTGGTTTCTTAGTTTATGTCTGTGTCCTTGAGTTGCCTTAATTTTGGTGCTGCTTCAAAGACTAAAAGTTCAAAGTTACCTGAATGACGCCGCCAATCCAATGGCCATCGGAAACGCAGTGCCGTTCGTGTACCCATCTCCATGCAGGCATTCAGATATCCAGATATACGGCTTAATGTTTAGCCTGGGAATGCCTGGAGTTGGTTGTTTTCCATATTCGGCCTTCGTCTGGGATACGATTTCTTCAAGAGTAAGCCTTGAAACCAGATCGTCGACCCTCTGGTTCCATGGTACGGTTGGATCTTGGAACGGATAGGTCTCTACGTCTTGCGATTCTTCTCTTATTTTCCAGCCATGCTGGTCACGAAAAAAGAGCTTAGTCGCCTCGACTGGCAAAACAGCCAGGAGGCATAGCGCGACCGCAAGCAGCACCGTCTTGTTGCCCATCATTTTCTTCTGCTGTTGAAGTAAATGGCGAATAACAGCGTCACATGAGTTTAAATACAACATCATGGAGGGATGTCGCTTATGTTATGAGTCATGAGTCATGAGGCAGTTTGTAAACTGAGCACAAGGCATCACTCACATGACTCCCACGAAACCACAAAGTTTCAAGTAGGATACACTGTCATTTCGTATTTACCAAAATAGCTTAATCAAAATACGAGCCAATCGTAGCTATGCAATCACCTACAACCTCTGTCGTTTGCCGTAGGCTAATTAGGCCTTTATAGCCCGTAGCTGGCAGCCCTATATAGGCCTACATGTAAGCGGCTTCCTCCCTCACTGGCAAACACAATCACTCGAACCGCAGACACTTATTGTACATATGGGACAATCTTTAGCACTGTTGGCGTTCTAAGGCAAGCAATTCTCAATTCTCTTTCTCTTGACCTCTTTAGAATCACCCGTAGAAGTTGGCTCTAATGAACGATTGAATTATCCAGTACTTCGTCTCACCAAGAGCTGGTCTCTACTATTTTGCAGCTTTGTTGACTACCTGCACTCAGACGAGCAAAGTCCTTCACGTGACGATCAACCACAACTCAAGACACGGATTGTCTCTGAGTCTCAGTATATCAGAATGTCACTTCTCGAAAGTTACAGTTCGGTTTCCAATTTTACCTCGTAGTTTCATGCGTTTCCACAGGTCTTATACTCCGATCGTACGATCACATAACACAATAGCCGTGAGCAACAGTTCGAACACTTTTATAGATCGTCTTCCTTTTCAATCCAACTACCGTTCACGCAGTTCTTTCTCAAATCGACCTTCGGAATTTCACGAATGAAGTCTCGAAGACGTCTTACACCTTCGACGAATTTGACAAAACTGAAGTAGCTGCGATTGCGCCTTGCCACGCCTCACAAAAATCGTCTGCTTCAGACCAATCGACCATAAGCCAACCTTTAATTCATAATTCTTTAGTTGGCTCCATGCTCTCTATGCTACTTTCTGAAGCGCAGTAGACAGTTTCCCCACAGACAAATATTAGTAATTTTATGCCCGAAGATGCTGCTAATTTAATAACACTGGCCAACAGAAAAAAAAATTTTTCTTGTTGCCTTTGGTTTTAGACCTGTTCTTGGGGTAATTTTGGGCGCTGATTCAGAAAATGTCATTGGATTGAGTGCATCAGGTCTAGTTTCTCAGATATTGTCGATTTTGTAAAGAAAACCCAGTCCACTCTTTAAACGATGTCTTTGACAAAACTAAAATGTCATAATAAGCTTTATTTATGGCTAATTATAATTCTTGCTGATACATATAATGCCTACATCCTTATAATGTAAAATCAGTATATCTTGCCGCGTGCTGAGATATTGCTGATTCAACGAAATAACTATTCCGTAGCCTACAGCTTACTCAGCACTAAATTCATGGCCTCATTTAGAATTTATTTGTGCTTATACAGCGTTTCATGGTTTCGAACTATGTAAATAGATTATGCTGAAGTCAGCATTTATAGCCTATATAAACCGCCTCCTGAAAGCTAGAGCAGCCGCAGTCGTCTTAGGGCATATTAAGAGTTGGTCGCAAGAACAATCTGTGAATGTGAGCATTAAATAACTACATGTTCTTACTATTTTTTAGGTTAGTCATTTAATTCCTCAGATGCGAACATCCTTAAGGTTGTGGCTACTTCCAGACGGAGCTGCATTAACCATCCAGACATATTCTGCTACATTTGTGGGGAATACACACTAAAAGCAAACAGGAAACCGATTTCTGAGTTTGTAAAAAGAGCATATGTAGGTTATTTTGGTGTCAAACTTGGAGATCAAGATAAGCAATGGGCTCCTCATACAGTATGCAAAACTTGTATTGAACAATTGCGCCACTGGACAACTGGAAAGAGAAGCTGCCTGAAATTTGGTGTACCGATGGGTTGGAGGGAACAGATAAACCACTTCGACGACTGTTACTTTTGTATGGTTAATATCATAGGCATCAATCGAAATAATCGTCACAAGTTGTCTTACCCTGATATACCTTCAGCCAGGAGACCTGTTCCGCATTCGGATATTGTACCAGTTCCACCTTTTCGCGAACTACCTCAGCTCTCAGACGATGACACTTGCATGTCCAATATCGGACAAGATGACGAAAGTGAAGAAAGTGGGGGCAGTGACAGTGATTTCCAATCAACTTCACACAGTGAACGTTTTGACCAAAAAGAGTTGAGTGATCTGATCAGGGACTTAAATCTTTCCAAAGAGTCCTCTGAATTGCTTGCGTCCAGACTAAAGGAAAAGAATGCACTTCAGCCTGGAACGAAAATTACAATTTATAGAAACAGAGAAAAGGATTTGCTGCCATTCTTTACCGAAGACAACAACCTAGTATTCTGTAATGACATCAGCAACTTATTGAAGAAAATTGGTCTGTCGGATTACAGCCCAGATGAGTGGCGTCTTTTTATCGACAGTTCAAAACGTAGTCTGAAATGTGTGCTTTTAAATAACGGCAACAAATTTGGTTCTATTCCAATCGGTCACTCCACCAGGATGAAAGAAGAGTACAATGCCATCTCTTTAGTACTGGAAAAGAAAAAATACAAAGAACATCAATGGGTAATTTGTGTAGACTTGAAGATGGTAAATTTCCTCCTTGGTCAACAAAGTGGCTACACAAAGTATCCCTGCTTTTTGTGTCTTTGGGACAGTAGAGCCAAGCATGAACATTGGACAAGAAAAGATTGGCCTTCGAGGAAAGACATGGTGGTTGGAGCTCAAAATGTAATCAAGGAATCTTTGGTGGCACGAGATAGGATCATACTGCCACCACTACATATAAAGCTAGGCCTGATGAAACAATTTGTCAGGGCTTTGAATAAAGAAGGTTCATGCTTCGAATACATAGTACACAAGTTACCAGGAATTACAATGGAAAAATTGAAGGCTGGAATCTTCGATGGTCCACAGATCAGGCAACTTATGAATGACCCACTTTTCATACCATCAATGAATGAAATCGAATCTTGTGCCTGGTCTTCCTTTGTTCTTGTAACTAAAAATTTTCTTGGCAACAAGAAGGCAGACAATTATGCACAACTAGTAGAGGATATGCTTCTTCATTTCAACAAGCTTGGCTGCAACATGAGCATTAAAGTCCATTATCTCCACAGTCACTTAGATCGCTTTCCAGAGAATCTTGGTGACTTCAGCGAAGAGCAAGGTGAAAGATTTCACCAAGACATCAAAACAATGGAAAATCGATATCAAGGAAGATGGGATGCACACATGATGGCAGACTATTGCTGGAATATTATGCGCGATTGTTCCGGCAGATGCCACACTCGGAAATCGTACAAAAGGAGCTTCTTCGGTGTCGAATGACTTGCAATTTTTATAACAAACTTGTTCTGTTTGGTATCATATAAGTACAGTTTCAGGTACTACCATTTTCTTTTAAGTATTTGTAATTATTATGTTTATTTAGTGTATCACATAATAAATTGAGCACTACATAATTATAGCTATAGCCTTATGTTTTATGGGCGAGCAGAGGCAAGGACTGGTATATGGCATAATGTTCTATATCTCGAAAACTAGACCTGCTGGGAGAAAACTGGTGCCTTTTCTGGAATCAGCAGGTCAAATATACCCAGAAACAGTTCTAACATTTGAGGCAACAAATTATGTGTTGGCCAGTGTAATAATTAATATATTTAGATGCTGGAAATTATATACGATTATACAGACATGCATATCTACATCTAACCTAGCATCGCATTGGTTATATAAACAAACAAGCTAATACATCTAAAGTAGATACATGCGAATATAAGGAGAATCGCTACTTCGTCGGATTGCTTCATTCCTTGACACACAGAAGTCTAGACGTATTGGAAGAGGACTGTGCTTCTTAAATAACGTAGACATATAACCATCAGTGCCAAAGCCGGTCTAAACTGTTGCTGAATCATTAAGGGTCAGTCATAGACCTCTGTATAGTGAAATTTCATTATACAATAGTCCTCTGCATAGTGAAGCGTTATCATTGAACTCTTTACAGTATATTAAGAAATAATGTCGAATCCACAGATGAGGTCTGTGGGTTAGTAATCCTCTTAGTGTCTACACCCCAAAGTTGCAGGCCATTACATCCTCTGTAGGAAGGGACCAATTGATGCCCAGAGTCAAACGATAACTCTTATTTTTTCACGTATCGTAATTTAGTTCACCAGTTTCTAAGTAGCACCGTGCATATATACATACTAATAGAACCCATGTGGCACAAGTTATAGACTCATAGAGTCTCGCGTTAGTTAATTGAAATAGCAAATCACTAGTTAAGCGTGTCTATGGATTGGGAAAATAAACATTTCCATCAAGGAGTGAAATGACTTACCCAACAGAGTTTTAAAATGTGATCTATTAACATAAGCACTAACAGTTTGAGACGAAATGAGATATAGCATATAGGCCTGTCTATAGGCTACATTAACTAAAGTCTTGGCACGTTTTGTCACGTGTCTTTACTAACATAGTCCTCGAATTTTGTATGATTTAAAGCTATTGTAACAATTTTAGAATAAGAGATATCTATCATGAAGACGTTTACTTGGGAGCTGCAGGACGAAGCTGGTAAATGTACAATTATGTGTAAGATTCTGAAAAACATCTCTATATTTTGCCATGCTTGGCACTGGCATAAACCGTTGTCAGTTATTTGAGAGCCAACTTATGCCCCCGCCTCGATACGACTCGCTCCTCAACCATTTCAAAGGCTGATGTTTTCTATGATGGCTGCTGCTTATTAAACCAGCGTTCGAAACTGCACATAGTAGCATACACGTGAAAATTATGAATAAAGCACTCTTGTTCTATAGTTGTTAGAGTCGAAAATCATATACTCCATAATATCGCAAAATTTTCAACTCTTCTGGACTGGATACCACTGATGATATCCGAGATGTTTTGATGGAATCAGTGTTTGAAAACATTATCAATGTCGATACAGTGATGATGACGTTCCAGATGACAATAAAGCAAAAACTACTTTTTCATCCCTTTAATCCCAGGAGACGTTTCTAGATCTCTTTCAACAAACTGGACCATGATCGATCTTTTCTGACCTGTGATTGCAGTTCTATTACCGATGAGCTATATACTAGTTTCCGCAGACTAAAGCGACGCCAGTCTCCCACGTGCCTTCAGTTGCTTCATTGGGTGTATCTCAGCAGATATGTGCGGAAAATAAAAATAAATTCAGGGCACATTTAGTTCAGAAATCCCAGAGTTGGTGCCTTTTCTCACGGTGTGTAATAATGCTTTCCTAAATGAGCATTTTACAGCTATGGCCACCTAGATATTCCATATTCAATGACAATAAGAAAATAAAGTTTAACCACAAAGTAATTAGCAGCAATAAAAACCTGTAACCTCAAAAAAATTTTCTGGAGTTGAAATACTTATAAATGGTTAACTTACTGAACCACACAATGGCTTCTTTAATTTTCTTACAGAAAAAGACCTTTCAGTGAACAAATAATCGAAATATTTTATTATTTCACTTAGTGGCAAAGTTTGGTTCCGGTCAAGTAAAAAATAGATATAAAGTTTTTCTCCGGAAGATTAAGCCATCTGTCACGGGGCATACATCTTTTTCGCTAGGCAACCACGAATGAAGTCTCGAGGACATTTGAAGCAACACTTGTCACCTGGTTAGGTTGCTGTCCACCAGCAAATACTTTCATCGCTCCTGAAACACAACACAATTACAGTTAAGAAATTTGCAGAAGATAAAGTAACAAGTATTTAGAAGACAGACTGAAACTTAAGAAACTACTAGGTTAAGTGTTTTAAATTGTGGAAGATTCTATCATTTCAAGAACTAGCAGTCCTTACAACTCCAACACGGTTCCCCTCTTTGCGTAAAACAGCAATCGTTAGCTTTTCATCCTGATAGCGCTTTGAGCCGATAGAAATTCATTCCTTCCACTAAGCATTTTGTCACATTAAAATAAACTGCTATAAAATAAACTGCTATAAAATAAACTGCTATAAAATAAACTGCTATAAAATAAACTGCTATAAAATAAACTGCTATAAAATAAACTGCTATAAAATAAACTGCTATAAAATAAACTGCTATAAAATAA
The DNA here is from genome assembly GCA_964023275.1 of Norana najaformis. Classification (NCBI taxonomy): domain Eukaryota; kingdom Metazoa; phylum Annelida; class Clitellata; order Crassiclitellata; family Hormogastridae; genus Norana; species Norana najaformis. The sequence continues at coordinate 27,974,897 of OZ029914.1, forward strand.
ACTGCTATAAAATAAACTGCTATAAAATAAACTGCTATAAAATAAACTGCTATAAAATAAACTGCTATAAAATAAACTGCTATAAAATAAACTGCTATAAAATAAACTGCTATAAAATAAACTGCTATAAAATAAACTGCTATAAAATACTGCTATAAAATAAACTGCTATAAAATAAACTGCTATAGGTCACTTAAAATTTGTCTGCAATAGTCAAATGCATAGTTTATGATTAGGGTTACCTTTAACGTATGTCCACCCATTGTCTCCCCAGACCGCGAGCCTTTCTGGTGTGATAACAAGGTTTACCAGTTTGTGCTGTCCAGCCTTGAACTCTTCACGAGAAAAGGCAACTAACTGAATCGTGGGAACTTTAAAATCAATGCTTGGCCAAGAGACATAGACTTGAATTACCTATAAAATAAGTCAATATACAATTGTTCTGTGCATATAATTATATAATATCTTCTTTCAGCAATCTGACTTACCCATCTTGCTGGCTCACACAGAAATTTAGCAATGCAAAAAGCTATGCAGCACTTATATAACATTATTATATGTGCTGGCACATGAAATAAAATTTACTTTAAGAAATAATAAAATCCGTGCTATTGGTTCCTTTCTATACAATCACCAAGTGCTATAATCACTGCAATCTTCACCACAAACTTATCTCGCTATACTTTGGGCGATGTTTGAAATGACGAAGTACTAATCATCAGTTGGTACCCAGAACATTCCTTAAATGGTACAAGCCACAAACGTTGCGATCACGTACTTCATCAGCGTCGAACTTTCCAGTGTTGAGAACCCCAACAGTCGCTGTTATATTCTGTCCTCCAGCGATAGTTTCTGCTGACATGGTCAGAGATGCATAAAGAAACTGCGTGTAGGATAGACCATATCCAAATGGATACAGTGGCTCTCCATTGTAATATCTGTACGTGTGACCTGCCATGTCGTAATTAGTTATTGGTGGTACCTGACGAAATGAACAGAAAAACCATTTCTGCTGTTATGTTGGATTTGAATAGGAATAGTAGGAAGTAGGTAGCATCGTAGTTAGGAAGTCATTTGGGTTTGAAGTCCTGAAACGGTCTGTATCTAGAGATCATTTGCACAAGAAAATATAAACAACACGGGAAAACGTTTTAAAGAATTGCATTGCATAACATCAGTTCTGATCATATTGAATGGCGAATTTAAAGGAGGAGAGCAACCCACTAAGACAATCCAAAAAGAGCTATTGATATTAATGGCTAGCGACTTCACCTTTAAGCTTTTGCACGGATTAAAGATCTTTTATACTGCAGCATTATGCAGCATAGATCTTTTGCCTTTGTCAATTGATGCATTCAACTTGTGCATTCAACTTATGCATCTGGAATAGGTTGCCAAATAACCTGAAGCATGTCAACTTCCTCTACCTTTTCATCGCTGTCAATTGAAAGCCATTCAATCAAGGTATAACAGTTTCAGGTTGAGACAGTATCTGAAGAGTTTCTCTTGAACGGACCTCAATTGATTGAGAGTTATTCTATGATTTATGCTTACCTGTAGCAAGTAACTTGGCCAAGTAGCGGGCAGTCTACCAGCCGGAACAGAGCTGATACCACCTGATGCTGTCAGTGTCTTGTAGACAGCTTTACCTGTCGTCTCTCCCGGAAAGAAGCATTCCATAATGGCTGAAACTTTTGGATTCAACTTGGCCCATGTCACATCAAGAGGACCGGCGTTGAACAAGAGAAGTATTACTGGCTTTCCGTTTGCTAAATTCGTGCAATATTTACAAATTTTAATAAATCCAAGCAATAAACTAATACACAATTCAGCAGTAAAAAGCGTCTAAGTATTATTACCAATATATCCGTTTCTTTAAACTTGAAAGGATCATTACTTAAATGAAGTTTCGTAAATTAAAAAGAACAGATTGATTGCATTGAATTCGTTGTCATAAATGGTTTTTTGTCTGAATATTGTTTTGTATTTGTATTTGGTATCTCATATAGCGCTTCTTACAAGACAAACTACTCAGGAGCGCTTCCAGCATGGGGACCCCGAGGAAATAAGAACATCTTTAAACAACGAGCTGACTCAGCTCCATCACCAACAGAGATCCTTGCACTAAACGAAGGCGGAAGTCTATTCCATAAAGATGGGCCAACTAAGGTATCTAGAGAGTACTTCTGCGTTCAACTTAATTACACACAACCAAAAATAGTGCATCGTTGTCCGGTATAAGGTCTGAAAATCCTAAAAATGTTTCAACTGCTTACCCACTCTGACCGCATCAAGCAGCACTTCAAACTGTCGCCCAGGCAAGTTCATATTGGACCGATCAGTCGCCTCTGTCTCGATGATTTTTCCAGTACCAAGTGCAACGACAACCAGATCAGATCCATCGACAGCCTTCTCTACTTCTTCAGCCGAGTACTTTTCGCATCTCACGTCATCACAGCCTGAAGCAGCATCAATCTGGATCGCCAATTTTGCCAGACCTTCAGCCACTGTTGTGGTGAACTCTCTAGTAACTGCAGGAGAGTATTCACCATAAATTTCTTCGTAGTCTTTCGCGAATGGACCGACAACCTGATGGCCAAAGAAAACCACGATGCATCGTCTATTAGAGAGCTAATCACATGTACTACATTGATCAGAAAGCAAAGAATATTTGCCGCTAGCATAAATTTGCGAGCGTTATCGTTACTGAGTGCTGAGTACATTATTAAAAACGCTAATGTAGCTGATAGATGTGTAAATCAACTGCTTCAGATAATAGGCGTAATTATTTGGGGTATTGGGCAAATAATTAATGCTTATCATAAGATAAAATAATTATGGCACACGATGAACAATGGAAACACATTTTGAAACAGTTAGTAGACATTTGACACTCACGGCCAGTTTGTTGTAGACTTGCTTGAGTGGCAGAAGATTTCCGTCATTCTTCAGCAAAACGAATGATTTCATTGCAGCCTGAAGAGCAAGTTCGCGATGAGTGACGCTCTGTACATACGACATGTCGATGGCATTGTATGGATTCATTTCCTCGGGATCGAACTCACCCAAACGCATACGAGTGTACATCAGAGGCCAAACATTATCTCGGATCTGTTTTTCGGTCAGAAGACCAGCCTTCGTTGCATTCAGCATTGCATCATAAACGGCATTGCCAAGATGCAGTTCGAGGTTGCATCCTGCTTTGATGCTGGCAGCTACCGTTTCTTCTCGGGTCTTGAGGTACTTGTGCTCGTTGATGATGTTTGAAATAGCATCAGCATCACTGACAACGTATCCCTTGAAGCCCCATTCGTTACGTGTAATGTTCGTTAGGAGCTGTTGATTGGCACAGGCTGGAACACCGTTGATTCTACACATAAAAGAATTATTTTAAAGTATGCTGATTTTCATTCAACTGTTTTGGCAATTTTTAAAATTTTCCTTACTATTGACTTATGTCCAATTTATTTTATATAGTCCTGTAGTAACGGAAACTATAAGTTAAAACACGCGATTCCTAAGTTTGTGGCTTGATGCTCAACGGCATAAATGCCATGTCAACCTGTTTTGATGTAAAGCCTTCATTGAACATGTTGTAAAAGCGAATTTAAAATTGTTTCCTTTACAATGTGTTGATTTTAAAGCGGCTTGCCATGGCACCTGAAATCAAAGTGCCTTCAAAAGCATAGCCTACTTGTGTAATGTCAGGGTGACAACATTATTTGTAAAACTAAATGGAAGTCCTTAGGTGAGGAGACCTAAAGAACCTCTGGCTTCCCAGTTTTCTATGCAGAGCCATATCCCTCTGACTTCCATGTGGTGACGCCAATGAGTATTAAGTTGAGTGAAGCCTACTGTAATGAATCCGAGGGGACGAAGATACGATATACGCAGGGGCGTCGATCATATGGGTGCCCCTGGGGCCCGGGCCCCGGCAATATTTTGAGCCTGGGGGCCCGGCCATTGGTTGGGCCCCGGCAATATTTTAGCTGTAAAATCGGTAGGCCTACAAAGCAGCTTTGGACTGACAATTTTAGTTGTCATTCTTCACTTTAAGACGTCAGTTAACAATGCCATCCGTAATTTTCAATTGTACCTCTCTAGGTATTGTTGTCTATGCCTACTTTTGCTTAGGTAGACAAACGGACAGATAGAAAGACAGATACATGAATATGTACTACAACAGTACATATGTACTTATAATTATATGCATGTCGACCAACCGAACTGAGTCACAGGCAGTCACCCATACATACTTTAAGCCGCAGAGGGCACAGATCTAAGCAAGATTCGACAGAACCCTGAAAAATTAATGGAATGCAGGTCAGAAAACTCGCCCTCACATCAAGGCCATGGCCATCTGGATGTCATATTTGACCAGTCAGGCAGTACAAAGGGGTATAAGCCGACCCGCTAAATTAGTCTCTTCAGTTACAAAACTATATACATGTACCTTACACACATGCGGTTTTGTAAATATGGTGTGAATACATATATACCCGTATTCGTATAGTTGCCCTTTATATTTATAATCCCCACACAGTCTCTGCATCGCTAGCCGAAGAAAGCTTCCTCTGTTAACTATATGGGTATAAGATTTCGTTAATTTTGAACAAGTAAAATTTTAGGCACATTGCCTTTGAATTTGGTGATACGAAAATAGATAAATTTGGTACAAAACGGAAACGACTAGATGACAGTATTGATGGTGAAACTGCACTTGTGGAGGTAGGCTCATCAGCTTTTCATCACTGTTTGGTGTAAATGCAATGAGATGAAATTGAAAGCCAGTTACTTAACTCTCCCAGGGTTCAACTCCAGGTATAGAAAATTTTCCTAGTTGACTCAACTATCCATCCTATCTGTATAGGTACAAGATAAGAATCACGTAAGTGGATTATACAGTGCCTCATTGTGTTGACATCCGGTTATAAATGAGTAATTAATAAATTTAGAGCGCTTTTGAGAGGTTATGCGAGGCGCTGTACAAATGCTGTATTACAACAATATTAAATGTAAAATATGAATTTGTTTTCATTTACACAATCTGCATGCATTTAAGGCAAGTGACTCAACTCTCTGTTCAGACACTAGAGTCTTAAACCAAATTCAGTCATGGATGGCAGAAAATGGATTGCTCTTAAACCCATCCCAAACTGAGTTTCTCTTTTTTGGAAACTCACAGCAACTGACTAAATTTAATTCTCTGACTTCTGGTCATCTAGGCATCTGTGTCGTACAACGCAACTCAGCATCATGCAATTTGGGTGTTGTTTTTGACTCCAACCTGTCATTCAAAGAACATATAAATTCTATTTGTAGGTCTGCCCACTACCACATTCGTGACATCCGTAGGATTAGGCGCCACATTCCCTTCTCTGCCCTGGTTTGTTTGGCTAATGCTCTAGTCTCCAGCCGTCTCGACTACTGCAACTCGCTTCTTACTGGCATTTCTAAAGCTAATTTGTTGAAGCTTCAAAGAGTTCAAAATACATTGGATAGAGTTATCACTAAAACTCCAAAATATAATCATATATCACCAATCCTAAAACCGTTGCATTGGTTGCCCGTAGAAAAGCGCATATTGTTCAAGACTGAACTAATTGTCAACACAATATAGTGAGGTACTATATAATCCACTGAACTAATTGTATAAAAGACTACATTTCAGCCAACCTCAACTTAGGCATACACCGCAGTCAGCAGTCGCTCTGTACTGACTCCCAAGACTTATCTCTACCCGACCAGGTCTTCTAGCTATCTAAATCTGACTATTCAATGGACAAGAACAGCTCTTGGAAGGTGTGCCTTTTCTGTCACTGGCCCTAGACTCTGTAACTCTCTTCCGGCAAATGTTCGCTCGGCAAAGTCTGTTTCGGCCTTCAGATCTCGACTATAAGACTCACCTATTCCAGAACTCATTTCCTCCATAAGCTGTCTCTCTGTCTTCTGGACTCCTCTTAGGCTTTTCGACTCAGACTCACCATAGAATTTGGCTTGGACAATGATTTTGTTTGGCATCGACCATCGACTGATGCCTTGAGCATTATTACAGTGGCGCTGTAGAAGTTCTTATATTAGATTAGAGTGATAAAAAGTGAAGTAGATGACAGATGAATCTGAAACCTACACTAGCGGCTAAGTTTGCTAGAAGAAGCACAATCCGGGAGAACATTTTCGGCAAGTTCATTATTGAATAAATAATTATGTGCTCATATTGCGCTGCTTTAGCATTACTGCCATATGACTGCTGTGTATGCCTAAGTTGACATTCCATTGTAAATAATATTAGCGACATTTCTCATTGTTTGTCTACCGAGCAATTGGGCTTTATGTCTGTCTGCATTAGGCCTACTTCGATCTTGACCCCCCCCCCCCCCGTACCAGGGGCTTTGCCTCTGAAACCCAACAGAGCTTCGCATCCAGACCCCATTATAGGCTCGGGCCCCCCCCAATGAAGATACGATATACGGTCATAAAGTACGAGAAGAAATAGTAACATGAACAATTAGCTACAATATTGTAATAACGAACTAAAGTATTGTAGAATTAAAATAGTACAAAGGACATAATTTATGAAGGCATAGCATAATTTCAACAAAAGTTATAAGTCGTAGAGACAAGTGGGACAGAAACGTTAACACAAGCAGACATGACTCATGTATACAGGCCTAAAGACGAAAAGACGATCCAAACAGGACAGCAGACAGATGAAAGGAAGCAGGCAAAGACACGGCAAAGCATGTTCAGGCGAGGGAGGCAGCTGCAAGGAAAAGTGCGATTCGAAGGACAGACGATGGAGCACAGGAATGTGAGGGTAGGATGCTGCTGTTGTGATGCATAAGATAAGAGGGAGTGCTGCTGAAGTTGGCCGCTACACTTGGAAGACCAAATAGGGGTACAAGGAAGACGATAGGCCTACAGGGAGGGAGCTGAAAGGAGGAGTGCGATTTGTAAGGCAAAGAGGATTACAGGAATGTGAGGGAAGTAGGATGTTGCGATGTATGATGAGAGAAGATGGAATGTTACTGAAGTTGGCCGATACGCCGGGATGACCAAATAAGGCATACAGGGAGAGAGATATAGAATGCTAAACTGGCGGCAAGGCATAACCGTAGAAGGAAAATACCCAGGAGTAGAAGGGATGATAAAAAGAGAAAGAACAGAGAGTCGGGATTCACTCTGAGCGAGACGCAACAGAGAAATCCGCTCTCCAGATGACAGGGTGCGATAGATTGCAAACAGGTCCCAAGAAGCTGAAAAGGAGCTCTATAGCCGTGGAGTGAAAATTAGAAAATATGTATAAGGATATCGTGACTATTGTTGCTGTACATACGTTGTAAATAGAGCTGTTCTAAATAAATGCATCTTTTTAACAATCTTCGTCAACGAACCATACGCAGAGAAAACCCCAAAGAGAGCATAGCAGCTAGTAACACCGCTACCACCAACAGGTACTTTAGATCGACCGTCAAAAGTCATCTAAAACGTTACACCTACCTGTTGTAGCTGCACATCAAACTGTAAGTTCCAGCCTCAACACACATCTTGAACTGAGGAAGGAAGGTCATTCTCCAGTCTCTCATTGACACCTGCAAATATTCCACACACAAAACAAACTAATGCAGCATTCTAAAGAATAGACTTTAGCCAATAATTCACATCTAAAAATAAATTTAACAAACCTCTATTTGAAATATCAATTATAAGGCTATGATTTTCAATAGCAGTTTACTTTCTATATATAAACCCACCAGATTTATAGGTCCAATACTAATTATACCTGTCCACACAATTTCTATAAGCAAATCTAATATCTTAGAAAAATAACAAATACTATTATAATTTAAATGTTTACAGCCTCTTACTTTAGCATCAAAACTTTCCCTTCTAACTGGGATGTTCTCTGGACCACCATGAGCATCAAAGTGTTTGCAACCAGCATTGGCACGCACGTAGCGTGTGTGATTGCCCTGAAGACCACGAACAAAGCCTTGGACAAGTTTTCCAGCAAGGTATGGATCCTCTCCATATGTTTCCTATAAAAAATATACCATGTTGTAAAAATTCCACACATTCTCAAGATCGCTGTGGCCATAGACCATCTTTTCCCAGGATCAGAATAATAGCTAACACTGAAAGCAAAGCAGCTTCTTCCAGCTTAACAAATTACAGTCTTAGTCATTAGTCGAAGAAGTGCAAATGGAAATTACATGTTCATTGAAAGCAATGTAAACTCGGATTTGCCATTAATAAAAGAAATATCCATATTTTCTGTTGACAAATGACGAAGTTTCACTGTTCCAGTTTTTTGTTCTTCGCGCTGATGTCCGTAAATTACAAACCATAAGTTATTAGGAAATATACATTAATACAGTATATCAAATTACAAAGAAAAATCAGACGATAAGTCCCTTTAGGCTTATTTCTAGAGCCAAACTCAGACTTTACAGCATAGAATCGAGCACCCATTTCACTAAAGTGAACGAATGAAACAGAAATCTTCAATTATCATCACTTCGTAGTTGGAGATTTGAACAGTGATCTTTAGGTTGACAGATCAACTTGATAACCGCATTTTTGCAACTAAAAATTAAATGCAGAATATCTAAACAAACTTATCGATTTAGAAATAATTACCTGGTTCCTGCCCCACAGCGGATGCCTCATAATGTTAATGACTGGGCTGAAGCAGCTCAATCCAACAAAAGGTTTATAGTCTTCCTTTTTGCGATATTCATTCCAGTGAGCTCGAACTTCATAAGAAGTAGCTTCAGCAACATTGTAAACCAAATCAGGACTGGAAAATAAACAAACTAAATTACATTTCGTTGTTTAATGTAATTTAATAGCCAAAAATATGCATTAAATTACAACAAACTATATTATTTACAGTAATTTGATTATACCTACCCAATAATAGGCCACAATAACATCTGTTTTATGCTTCTTGTCCCCGACTAAACACCGTATATCTAATTATGCTACATTATGCAATCGTAATCGTAAACTCGACATTTTTATAGCACCTGACAAAAGCTAAGTCCCAGGAACTAATTTATTAACAGACGCTTAATCAAAACAAAATCGTTAGGCAGGTGGGTCAGAAACAGTTCTAGGCCAAGACCCAAGAGGCAGGCAGGCAGGCAGGCAGGCAGGCAGGCAGGCAGGCAGGCAGGCAGGCAGGCAGGCAGGCAGGCAGGCAGGCAGGCAGGCAGGCAGGCAGGCAGGCAGGCAGGCAGGCAGGCAGGCAGGCAGGCAGGCAGGCAGGCAGGCAGGCAGGCAGGCAGGCAGGCAGGCAGGCAGGCAGGCAGGCAGGCAGGCAGGCAGGCAGGCAGGCAGGCAGGCAGGCAGGCAGGCAGGCAGGCAGGCAGGTAGATGGGTATACGGTGTATGGTGTTTGAAATTGGAGAAGCAAAATAGATAAGAGAAGAAGAGGAATCAGGATAGGACCTGTGGAACAGAAGTGTTTCTAGTTTTGAGTAAAAGACCTAGGCAGAGATTGCAAGGGGTGAAGTGTTGGTGAGTTCGTATGATGGGTTAGATAATTGTCGTAATATTGGCTGGAGTTTACACCAGAGAAGTGGCTATGGCTAAGTAATAATAGTAATAACAGTTAAGTGAGCAATTCTGAAAGTGAACAAAGCAAATCAGTGTCAGTCAAAGTAATTAGTTTGTACTAAAACCGGGTATTTAACATCTTATTCATACAGCTTTTGGCTAACAAATTCTCAGATTCATTACAAATTTTAGCTGTAAACAGGAGGAAAAATAAGCAGAGAAACTTAAAACTTGCAAAGTAAAATTTAATAGCCTTGGTGTAACAGGTTATAATAATTCATACCTGAATCATGCGTTTCGTGTCCCTAGTTAATCGAAATCACATTAGTAAAGGAGAAGATACTTGAATCATACAAATATTAAAACAGTTACTACCTGAATGTAGCTGCCAATCCAATGGCTTGAGGAAATGCAGTGCCATGCGTGTGTGCATCTCCGTGTAGACATTCCGTTATCCAGATGTATGGCTTAATATTTAGTCTGGGTATGGCTGGCGTGTGTCCTCTGTACGAAGCCTCCGTCTGAGGCACGATGTCTTCAAGGCTCAGCCTTGAAACCAGATCGTCGACTCTCTGGTTCCACGGTAGATTTGGATCCTGGAACGGATAAGTTCCTCCGTTTTGCGGTTGTTCCCTAATTCTCCAGCTATGCTGATCGCGAAAAACGAGCTTTGCCGCCTCGATTGGCAAAACTGCCAAGAGGCAGAGTGCGGCTGCAAGGAGCGCGGTCTTGTTGCTCATAGTAAACATCTACTTCGATTTGGGTATAGGCTACTGAAAACCGAAGCGTCGATCCAACTTAAATAAAGCATCGCCAAAGCCGTTACGCCCACACTTAGGCTTAGGGAGATACGATATAGGCAGTTTGTAAACAAAGCAATTCTTCACAAGACGTTGATCATATGACGCTCACAATAGTTAGTACTAAATGCTGCGTTCCAGTCATGCTATGATTTAGTTTCTTTACAAAATCTTTAAAAACTGCAAAATCGACAAAGTTTTCATTTTCTGTCATACTGTCGTTGTTGTACGATTACCACAGGACATATTCCTGTGGATTGGGCCAACTACGCGCAGCATCCGTTGACAAGAGCATCTCAAAAACTGGACACAAGACAATTCTCGAAGGCGTCAGTGTTCTCCCTAGTGACGTGGTTTTACCGTTTGGGGACAAAATACTGAAGTGGTGTGCTTCGTCGGTCTATTGGGGGCCTTAAAATTTTTTATGCAAATTCCCTTCACTGCCTACGTTAGCCCTTAAAATCTGTCTTTTGGACCTACTGCTCCGTTCCTTCGCGGACCATCTTCTCATCCTCGCCTCCTTCAACTTCTGGGATCGTTCACAAAGGACGACCGCCAAGAGGGAAGGGAGGTGTCAACCAAATGCGGACATATGCGAATAAAATAAGTGGTTATGCCCAATGCGGATGTCCGCATCTGAATTTGATTCATAAAACGGTTTCAGTGCAGCCTGTGCCTTATACACTAACTTCAGTCAGACAGCAGACAGTCTGTAGGCCTACTGCGTTGGCTCTAATTAGAGTACCTATGCGTGATGCGATAGTATCAAAATACCCCACCCTGTATCAAAGTTAGCCCTGCAAGATCAACAGGATAGCCTAGGCTACGCCTGAATATTCTGCTGGAGAGTGGACGACCGCAAGGGGTACCGCAAGGATAATGCCAAATGCGGATAAATGCGAACAGTAGGAGGGATCCAAAGTAGGTCATGTTGCGGACGTCTTTTGTGGACTACCCGTCGTCTACCGATTGCTTCATCACTCCTGCCTCGTGCGCCTCGTCTGCCCTCGTATAGATTCACGTTTCCTTCCACTTTCTTTCCTCGATCCTATGCTGTAAAGTCTCCTCCTTCCTTTCCATACACCTTCTTGCCTCCGTGCTTTTCCCTCTTCATACCATTGCCTGTCTATCTCTGCTTCTCTATTTGTATCTTTGCATAGCTCTGGCTGTGGGTGACGTTCTCTGTCCATCAGTGTGCCTGCTACTGGCTATAGTTGTCTGTAGTTGTCTTCTTCATGGTGCGATTTATTTTATACTCCTAAAAAAGCGATATTGCATGGGAGACCTTTGAACTGGAGCGAAAAGAACAAGTGACGTGCAATCTGAACCAAATCGCACCTTAAGCTCGTGCTGTTCTAAGAACATCACTTTGTTACTCGTCCAAATGAGCTTCTCTTGCTACAATATTCTATAGAATAGGCTATAAAATACATTATACAGGCTTAGAAGCGCACTGTGAAGACGTATATGAAACTACATTTCTGAGTGAATGATCTTAAGTTGACGATTCTTCGTATCAAGGACATCGGGCGTCGATTAATTAGAGCACTTCTAACATGCCACTTAAGCCTCCGGTGACTAACAACAAAAGCATCATATCGTCGGTGAGCAAAATCAGAAGTAAACGATTGCTTTTTAAATCTGCACTTAAAAGTTCTAGTATCGGCACCTGCTTGGTTTCATAGTGCGATTTGTAGGGAGAGGAGGAAATTTTTCTCACTGCTTCACACTACCAACCCTTCCCCACTGGACAGGAGTCCGACATCTGTGGAGGGGAGCTTGTTTATCTGGCACCCCGCACGTTGTCCTATCCTAGACTGCATGATGACCCTTACAGGCGCCTTCGCTGGGTCTACACCATGTCTATAGTTGGCCACCGGTTGCCACGAGTTAGCTTATGGGTCCAGTAAACGTGTCTGTCTGGAGGAACACGCACATCATTTCTCTCAAAGCTAAATGGTGATCAAGGGCGGATTCAGAGGGCCAACTCGGCCATGTCCCCATCTGATTTAAGGGACATGGCTAACCATGATAAATGTAGGTAAAATAGGTTGAAAAGGTACACAAGAGAGGGTGATGATGCCTGTATCCATACATAGCTGTCTGCATTATATGTTGGCCTACTGTCGGCCTAGATAGCCTAGACAGTTCCAGGCAGCAATGGGCCGCTTTATGCGAAGAAAATAGAATACAATTCATTACAATACAATACGTTGCAACAGAACATCATATAATACAAACAATATAACACAATTAAATTTCCTCTTGTTCCATTACCTCATTCAATGGCCACCAGCGTAGGCCTATATCAGCCTACAATGTTAGATAAAATCCAACACCGGCCGGCTACAGTTAGAGGCAGACCGATGCATTTACAAGAATTTGATAAAAGTCTTCAGTAAGGCTATCAGTGACATTATTCGAAAACTTTCGCTTCCATTTACATATTTCCAGTTTCCGATCTGTATGATTTCATGGTTTGCAAGCGACACAAGAAGTCGGAAAACTGCAAATTACTATTCTGATGGAATGTAGCATTTCTGTAAACCAAAGTACGGCAACCATCACGCCCCACCGGACAAGCGCAGGTTGGATGGGGTCAATCGCAACGATCGTACCCTAGATCAGTGTAGCTTGTGCCTTTCATTATAGCCTAAAAGGCTTTCACATCTTTCCCTTACATGCAGTTTGACACAACAAGTCTACCTACATCGCAGAGGGGAATGCGTAGAAATTTCAGCGAGGGTGAAAATCGATTCTATGGTCGTTGGCCATCAGGATAAACGCCTCGGACACTTAGGACTAATAAGACGTTAGGAAATAGTGTGTAGTAAAAGCTGTTAGTTCAACTTAGCTAATTCATACTGATTAATTTAGTTAAGCTGGGGACAAACGGCTTACAAACATCCTTAATTGAGGACGCATGCCCTTAACTTCAACTCATGTGGTCTATTCGTATGTTTCTACGTGATGTAGTGAGCTAAGTAGTAAAACATTGGTTTAAATAACAATCGAATCAACTGACAGAGACTGGGTGACGATGAACATATTATGGCCGATATTATTCAAAGGCATCATATCACATGCATAGTCATACCCCGGTTAGACCCTTTGATCGTCTCCTCTGAAGGTATACATGCGCAGTTATTAGACCTTTAAAAATATAATTAGGCCTAAGTGCATAGCTATAAGGTATTAGTCAGATTCCCAGACATTAGCAGCTCTCGACAATTACGAGTTTCCAGTAAACCATTTTGCCCAATTCGACACGTAATAGTACTACTGTACTTGACTGGCAAATATGCTTACTTCAGTGGTAACTGTTTCACTTGGCACTTGGTGTGTTATAGGCCCTATATTAAATTTTAACCTTAAGATGACATCTACCAACGCGTAAGACTTGGGTTTGGGAGCATGAATAGAGGTAAATTGTTAAAAATAGGCCTATCATATAGGTCTACATGCATAAACACACAGCCGATTTTGCTTAAACTTGCATAATTTGTGTTTATACTAAACGTTTTTGGTTAATATTCAAATCAACGCTTACTGCATAATGCAGGCATAACATGCAGCTATTTGTGTTATAAGTAAGCATATGACCGTAGGTTCTATAGAAATGCATGTTAATTATTTTGTAAATCGCCAAAATTTCTCAGCACACAAATGCAACGTCACAGAGACGGGGTAACCGTAATAGTAATCTCGAAATTTCCACAGCGCCCAATGAAAGCTAAGTCGCGGGAAACGTCTCATTCACAGTCGCTCAGTCAAAACTAAATCTATAGGCAAGAAGAGTCAGATTCTATTCCAAGGGGCAGGCAGGCAGGCTCAGCAATTTAACTAGACAGACAGACAGGCAGACAGACAGACAGACATACAGGCAGAGACAGGCAGGCAGACAGACAGATGGTTACGGTAGATAGTGTTTACAATTGGAGCGGCGAGAGATGTAAGGGGAGGAGAATGAATCAGCATAGTATCTATGGAAGAGGAGAGTTCAGATTTTAGTGAAATAGGCTTACCTGCGCAGATTGCAAGAGGTGCAGTGTTGGTGAGTTCATAGGATGGATCAGATAATTGTCATAATTCTGGCAGAGGTTTATTCCAGAGGGCTATGGAGAGATTTCCAAACTTTATGGAAGAGTGATGGAAACGCAGAGAAGTGTTAGGGTGGAAGAGAAGTGCGTTGAGCGAAGTGGTTGGAATGTAAATAATTGACGAAGATAGGAGGTTTCTTTATTTGTAAACGTTTCACTTGGAACTTGGTGTTGTACATTAAATTTTAAACTTAAGATGACATCTGTCAAAGCTTAAGACTTGGATTTGGGGACCATGGTCAGAGTTCAGTAGTTGACGATGTCATATGCATGCATAAACACAGCTAGTCATGACTTCCAGTGGCGAATTTAGCTATAAGCGTGGGGATGGGGTGATTAGTCCCCCCTCCCCTCTTGGTTATATGCCCGCGTACCTCAGACCAGATCCGCGCATGGTGGGCTGCCAGAATGTAGCGCACCTCTGGAAATGCTCTTCACCCCAACACAAGCGATACTCGAACCGCCACTGATGACTCTGCTTGTAGCCCGTAACTTAGCTGAGCTAAATTCGGGGTCCCTCAACAGTCATGTGATCTACGTCTCAAGAGGTTAGTCATAAACACAGCATGGTCAAGATCATAAGGTGTAAACTGGCATTGCATAGTAGGAGGCAATGTGCCCTCTAATTTTTTCGCCGTGCGTGCACTCGCCTACCGCGTGCGCAGTAACTTTTGGGATCTGCGCTCTGGTCCGTTGAACTAAATGCCTATAAAACCACGTTGTATAAAAGAAAGACTAGAAGAACAAGTTAAATTTATATTAAGATTCTCTCGTTTGCCTTTGGGATCGTCCATAGACGACGTCCGCAAAAATGACCTACTTAGGACCCCTCCTTTCTCTTGCCCGCATTTGGCATTACCCTCCCTGTTCTAGCCATCACTTCAGACATGGCTCCTATGCCGTCTTGTGCCCATATCTTTCCGAATGTAAATTTAATTGTATGCACATTTCTTTAATGATGCCTATGCTCAGAAATACTAATGCTAAACCAAATGGGGCAGTTTAATTCTAAATGGTGGTTTAAATCTGTCTGTAGGTCTGTACTCAAGGTTGCATCATTATTTTTGTGCTGCCAAACTTAGAGGTCTTTGCTAAGAATCGGCCTAAAAGAACCTCATGCCCTTAGATCTGCAAGAGTATGTACACATACTGTTCCTTCTAACTCAGCACCAGTTAGTTTTCTCGTTATGTTATTGTGCAATTGTTTAGATCCCTTGGATGGCCATTTTCATAACGGTCTCGAAAAATCCATAAAGTGCGCTATACAAAAGCTCAGATACATACATACAATCACGCATCATGATACATATCCCCTTTTATCGCTATGCGGATGCCCTTTTTGAAGATCACGAAATTCATTATGCTGCAAGGACCGGTGAGGAAGCCATATGTATGACCACTCTCCCGTATCGATACTCTTGTATATGTGGGTCCCTATATGATTTTTTTTCATTTAGCAAAATGCGTTCATGCTTCATATTAATCTGCTTTATCAACAAGCCTGTTTAGTATGCTTCTATCCTCAACGTGATGTTATTACTCTTGGATGTATAAACTGATATCCTCAGGGTCAAAAGTGGAGGCCAAAAAGAACACTGCTCATCTGGTTTTTGAGTGGGACCAAGGGCCTCCGAGCTCCATCATGTACTGAGGACCATGGGGACAAGCCCCAGTTTGAGACCCAAACTCCAACAGTTACTACAAGCCCTGGTTTTACCACAAACTCTGATTAGGGCCACAGCCGGACTGGCTCCTTTAGATCTGCATCTTCCCTTGTATATGTACAGGATTATGTACACGCAAAAATACACGCATGTCTTCCACTCCTCCCTCTGTTCCTGTCTTATTTTAGCTCACGTTATATAATTACTATATTAATTGAAATTTTTATTAAATACCTAACACAGAAATACTGAGGCTCAGATAACCTTTGCCAACGCCTCTGCACCCAAACAATGCAAATCCAAACTGAGGATGCAACTTGTGGTTGGCAGCAATAGTGGGGAAAAGCCAAGCATTGGAACAAAATGTATGGAGAAAATGTATCTTCAATGGGAGAGCCTGAACCAGTGATGGAAAGTTCTCCAGTTTACCACTACAAATCACACCCTGGTCCCATCATGGCCACAACATAGCCCAAACACTCCATTATCTAGAGTATACACCACCAGATAACTATAGTATGATTCCCCTGATTCCAATTATAAACATCACTGAGTTTAAGTGGAAAATCAAACAACATGAAACAACATGAGGCGTTTAAAGTTATTTTGATCACTGTGTAGCATGTCAATTTCATATAGTTATAACTGTTGTAAGTTCTTTTAAATCCAAACATCAAACTCTGCTGGAGATTCAAGTCACAGTAGTTAAGCTACCACAAATGATGATTGTAGAATATTTGAAGGAGCACTTGTCATCTGGTTAGGTTGCTGGCCACCAGCAAATACCCTCATCATTCCTGAGAAACAAATGAATCACACTTAAGAAAATTCATAAATCAGCAGCAGGTAGCTAAATGCCACTCAATGCAGTTGAATGGAAAAAGGGATTCATTTTTTAGCAGTGGCTGGATTTCAAAGTGAAACTCACAGTGTAGACATGAGAATTTCTTGGTGTGGCAAGACATATTTTGTCTGTTCAAATGTTGTTCAAAAATGTTCAAAAACACTCATACTAATCACCCAATCTTACATGCAACAGGGTGATCCATTGGTAACGCGTTTGGTCAATGATCATGTGGTTGTGGGTTCAACTCTGTGTAACGATCTTGGGCAAGTTGTTTGCACACACCATGCCTCTGTCACCAAGCAGTATAATTTGGTACCAGCATAAGCTGGGAGGTAAATAGCAAGTCCTGCAATCCACTGGCCCTGTATCCAGGACCTTGGGATTCATCCATTGCCGGCTCAAGGGCCTAAAGAAAAGGAAACGAGTGACTCCCTTACGTTCCACTTGTAGGATATGGGACACTTTAATCTTACATTACTAAACCATCCTAAACTACACTTGTATATGCCAGAACCAACCACTCGTCTCTTCAAAAACCTCTGCCGACTTGACTCATAAATTTCTTCTCTGCCTTTTTTTTTTGCTATTACAGATTCAACCACCATCTACTCTACCATTGAGCTGTCCTTGGCCATGCATTTACACAAACGCTAAACCCTACATACTCTGTACTGATAAAGATTTGCACAGTTTGCAACGGATTACCTTTAACGTAAGTCCATCCATTGTCTCCCCATACAGCAAATCTTTCTGGCATGATGACCAGGTTCACCAGCTTGTGCTCCCCAACCTTGAGTGTTTCACGAGAAAAGGCAACTAATTGAATCTTGGGAACTGGAAGATCAGTGCCAGGCCATGACACATAGACTTGAATCACCTGTAAAATAAGTCAATATACAGCTTTACTCAGAATGTTGTTACATAATTTGTTCTACAGCATCCTGGCTGTTCAATCCTTCCCAGTCCACACAAAAGCCTAGTACTGCAAACACCTGTGCTACACAGGTATAAGGTCAAATTTAATTTAATAGTTACTACATGTACTAAAACATAATATCTGTCTTAAAGTTCTTTATTACACAATCATAATTTCCACTGCAACCACCGCCTAGCACCATCAGCCACCCGCTCTAGGAAATAACAAAATATTAATTATCAATTGGTAACCACAACATTTTTAAGCGGTATAAACGAAGTTTTCTGATCATGTACCTCATCAGCGTCGAACTTTCCAGTGTTGAGAACCCCAACAGTCGCTGTGATATTCTGTCCTCCGATGATAGTCTTTGCTGACATGGTCAGAGATGCATAAAGAAACTGCGTGTAGGATAGACCATATCCAAATGGATACAGTGGTTCTCCATTGTAATATCTGTACGTGTGACCTGCCATGTCGTAATTAGTTATTGGTGGTACCTACATAAATTGAACAGAAAAACCATTTCCCTTATAGCTGTTATTATAAAAAGTAATGAAACTTGTCGTAATAGGAGCCACTTGGGTTTAAAGTTCTCGAAGCAGACTGCGGCTAGTGGTCACTTTACACAAGATAAAACCAGTCTGGAGAAAAAGAGCACAGTGCTGAAAATTTTAAAGATTGCATTGCTCTAATCCTATTAAATGGTCAAGTTAAAGAAAAGCAGTCGCTTACATAATCTCAAAAAAAGCTGTTCATGAAGTAATAGCAATTTCATCTCGTCAACTTTGGCTGAATATGTGCAAGTGCCCAGTGCTCTTCATTACTGCTTTATCTACCCCAACAGCGCACAATTGATAATTCATTTTACAGCTAAATTTCAGTCAGCAACTCAAAAATATCTAAAAATTTCATCAAACGTGAAATGTAATATCTTATTTATACATCAAAATCTTCCCACATAATAATTTACATGTTATACGAAATATTCATAGAAGACTAAAAATGTAACCAAAATCACTAAAGAAAACGGATAAGTAAGCACAGAAAGACTAAAATTTAAACAAAACCACTGAAGAAAACACTCCTTATTATCACAGGAAACGATGCATCTCAGTTCCATCTATACCAGATACAGACCTTTGCTCTGCAGCACAATGCAGCAAATACATGTTCTTTTGTTGACACATTACTTCGGAATAGGTTGCCAAATAACTTGCAACATGAGCGTCATCATCTTTTTTCCGCAATCAGTTAAAAATCATTCTGTTCAATTATGTTTAATATTTCCATGGTTTTTTGAAGGGGTCCCAATTGCTGTGAAGTTATGCTACAGTATGATATAACCTTACTTGTAGCAAGTAACTTGGCCAAGTGGCAGGCAGTCTACCAGCCGGAACAGAGTTGATACCACCTGACGCTGTCAGTGTCTGGTAGACAGCTTCACCTGTTGTCTGTCCCGGAAAGAAGCATTCCATAATGGCTGAAACTTTCGGATTCAACTTGGCCCAAGTCACATCAAGCGGACCGGCGTTGAACAAGAGAAGTATCACTGGCTTGCCATTTGCTAAAACCATAAAATATTTCACAAAGTTCACTACATCCAAGCAAAAGAATAATAAAGAAGCCAAGAATAATGAATATATGTATTCATCATTTCTAGTAATCCAATCCTGCAATCGATATTCAAACTTAAAAGGGATATGACTGCAATGTCATTTAATTTAATTATTCCTCAAAACAGCTGACCTAATTTAAATTTAAACAATCATGCATCAGTCATGAAATTGGCAAAGATTCCAGTGTAGGACTACAGTGATTGTATCTCAAAGACCATCTACTTGGACGATAGCCACTTATATTTCACATAGTTTGTGTAAACAGCTAGAATGAACTACATATACAAAAACAGCTTACTGGTAAAAGCAGAACAGAACAGAGGTACTATTCACTATATGCATATGTATATATACTTACTATATGTGGAATATATAAATATATATTTATGGCATAAATATGAGCTTTTTATACACCAGTAGACTCTAATTTACTTGGTACTGTAAAATACAGTTTAAAAAAACTATTTTAAGTTTACTTAAGAAAATTGTTGATGAGTACTTTGACATTTTAATTAAGTATTCAAAGTTATATCTGCTTTTACTTAAGCAGTCTTGTAGGTATTCTGAACAACACTGGCAATAATATAGCGCCATTTCAAGGAAACTCATGTAATGCCTTTACAGGAGATATCTTGAAACAGTACTATATGCACATACATGGTGTTTGTTTAGATTGGCACTTTATGAATAGTTAATTACTATACACTCTATAATGCATCACTGGTTTTTAGTCTGGATATTGTGTTATGAAATAATTAAAATATTTCTTTTGTATCCACCACAAATGCAAACAATGAAAGATGACACATCAGTAACCAGCTTAAGGTCTGAAAATCATAAAAATGTTTCAACTGCTTACCCACTCTGACCGCATCAAGCAGCACTTCAAACTGTCGCCCAGGCAAGTACATATTGGACCGATCAGTCGCCTCTGTCTCGATGATTTTTCCAGTACCAAGTGCAACGACAACCAGATCGGATCCATCGACAGCCTTCTCTACTTCTTCAGCCGAGTACTTTTCGCATCTCACGTCATCACAGCCTGAAGCAGCATCAACCTTGGTCGCCAATTTTGCAAGACCTTCAGCCACGGTTGTCGTGAACTCTCTGGTAACTTCAGGGGAGTATTCACCATAAATTTCTTCGTAGTCTTTCGCAAATGGACCGACAACCTGTAATTCACAGCAAAACATGTTTGCTTTAACTATAATTTCCAGATTGTAAGTTTTCTTTGAACCAGTTGCCCCGATACTAAGTTCACTGTAAATAATATCAGTTATGTTGACTATAAAGCATTTAGCACATTGATTTATACTGAGCACTTACATAGCAACACTTTGTGAACACTCAAGAGATGCAGGCAGATATATATTTATCACATGCCTTAAAGAATAGGCATAATGATTTGATGTTTTGAGCAAATAATAATTGTTTATCATAAGAAAAACAATAAAGGCACAAAAAATTATTGAAATGCATTTTGAAACAGCAGACATTTGACACTGACGGCCAATTTGTTGTAGACTTGTTTGAGTGGCAGAAGATTTCCGTCATTCTTCAGCAAAACGAATGATTTCATTGCCGCCTGAAGAGCAAGTTCGCGATGAGCAACGCTTTGTACATACGACATGTCGATGGCATTGTACGGATTCATTTCCTCGGGATCAAACTCACCCAAACGCATACGAGTGTACATCAGAGGCCAAACATTATCTCGGATCTGTTTCTCGGTCAGAAGGCCAGCCTTCATTGCATTCAGCATTGCATCATAAACGGCATTGCCAAGATGCAGTTCGAGGTTGCATCCTGCCTTGATGCTGGCAGCTACCGCTTCTTCTCGGGTCTTGAGGTACTTGTGCTCATTGATGATGTTTGAAATAGCATCACAATCACTGACAACGTATCCCTTGAAGCCCCACTCGTTACGTGTAATGTTTGTTAAGAGCTGTTGATTGGCACAGGCCGGTATGCCGTTGATGCTACAAATAAAAAATTATTTAACAGTATACTTAATCCAAAAAATTCAATGTTTTGACAATTTTTTAAAATATTCCTAACAACGAATCTAGATCCAATTTTATTTCATGTCATCCTGGAGTAACAGAAATTACAGAAGATCAGAAGATGTAATTCCTATGTTTATGGCTTCTATGCCATAAACAACATGCCAACCTGTTTTGATTTCAAACCTTTATTAAACACACTGCAAAAGTGAAGTTAAACTTGTTTCTTTTACAGTGTACTGATTTTAAGACAGCGTGATTGACCTCTACATATTACACTAGCTTTACTGGCTTGCCAAGGCCTACTTCCCTGTGTAAATTCCCAAGCCTAAGTTATGACACTCATGTGCCCAACAGATCATTCAAGCGGTCATTCTTCTTCTGGCACCTTGTTAATGTATGCAGATTTGCTGTAGGTGAATAAAGTGACACTTGAAATCAAACTGGCTTTAAAAGCGCACTGGTATACTATCAGGGAGACAACATTATAAGCACACCTAAATGGAAATCCTTAGGTGAGGAGACCTAAAGAACCTCTGGCTTCCCATTATCTAAACAAAGCCTTATCCCTCTGACTCCCATGTTCTGATTGCCTACCTGTTCAAACTGCACATCAAACTGTAAGTTCCAGCCTCAACACACATCTTGAACTGAGGAAGGAAGGTCATTCTCCAGTCTCTCATAGACACCTGCAAAACATTCAGTAAGATAATCCAGAATTCCAAAGAATAGACTTAACCCACTACTTGCCATTTAAAACTAAATTTAACAAACCTCTATTTGAAATATCATTTATAGGGCTATGATTTTCATTAGCAGTATACTTTCTACATAAACCCACTAGATTTATCAGTCAAATACTAATTATACCTGTCCACACAATTTCTATAAGCAAAACTAATCATTTAGAAAAATAACAAATACTATTGTAATTTAAATGTTTACAGCCTCTCACTTTAGCATCAAAGCTTTCCCTTCTAACTGGGATGTTCTCTGGACCACCATGAACATCAAAGTGTTTGCAACCAGCATTGGCACGCACGTAGCGTGTGTGATTGCCCTGAAGACCACGAACAAAGCCTTGGACAAGTTTTCCAGCAAGGTATGGGTCCTCTCCGTATGTTTCCTATAAAAATATACCATGTTGTAAAAATGCAACATATTCTAAAGATCACTTCAGCCATAAACAATCTTTTCCCAGGATTAGAATAATAGCTAACACTGAAAGCAAATCTGCTTTTCCAGCTTTATAAACTTTTAGTCTTAGTCATTACTCGAAGAAGTGCACAGGAAATTACATGTTCATTGAAAGCAGTGCAAAATCGGATTTGCCATTAATAAAAGAAATATCCATATTTTCTGTTGACAACTGACCAAGTTTCACTGATCCAGTTCTCTGTTCTTGGCACCGATGTCCTTACATTAGAAAGCATTAGTTATTAAGAAATACATTGCTACACTAAACTAAAAAGAGAATAAGGCGATGAGTCCTCATAGGCTAACTTCCAGAGCCAAACTCAGTCTTTACAGCACAGAATCGAGCTCTGTGTTCAATAGAGTGAACTAAAGAAACAGAAATCTTCAATGATCATTACGTCCTGGATCGGGATTTGAACAATGATCTTTAGGTTGACAGATCAACTTGATAACCATTTTTGTGCAAGGGAAAAATTAAATGCAGAATATCTAAATAAACTTATCGGAAGAGAAATTATTACCTGGTTCCTGCCCCACAGTGGATGCCTCATAATGTTAATGACTGGGCTGAAGCAACTCAATCCAATAAAAGGCTCGTAGTCTTCCTTTTTGCGATATTCATTCCAGTGAGCTCGAACTTCAAAAGAAGTAGCTTCAGCAACATTGTAAACCAAATCAGGACTGGAAAAAAAACAAATTAAACTGCTTCATTGCTCAATATAATTTCCTTGCAATATTTTTTTACCCTGTAAAACACAACTTCATACTTTATTTATATCAACCACACAGTTCATAACATCACACTGAAAATAAACCATTTTATAGCCAAAACCTATCTGAAGTCTCAGTGTCCACAATATCCCACTATTCTATTTGCATCACCTGATAGTAGTTATGCAGTGGAAATTCTCAATATTTAGTGTAGTTTGCAGGTATAGATTGGTGGAAAAGGAAGCAAGGCAAAATCTTGTTTGAAGTGTGTTAACTTTGCATATGCATAAACAATATTATCCAGCATAGAAGTACAAACAATACTACGTATAAACAATACTACCAATCATAGAAGCTTTGCTTTCATTGGTCTTGCATCCTGGAACAACCTTCCTTTCAAGACTAGAAATTAGCTAATCAGCCTGTCACCTTCTTTGTTCTGCAAGTGCTTGAAATCTATTCTTTTTGATAACAGGTCCTTTCTGTTTGATCGAAGCATTACTGACAAGTTTATTCTTGAAGTTGCGCTTTATAAGTCTTCATTTATGTTATGCTATGTTATTATGAAGCGACCATCAACTGATACCTTGGGCATTGTGCTAATGGTGCTATAGAAGTCTTTAGATTAGACCCTAGACCGCAAGAGAAAACAGAGCATTGCAGGCCTACCCAAAGAAGCAAGAAGAAAATCAGTATTGAATTGACACAAGTTATTTTAAAATATTTGTTACAATGACTAACTGGCATAAGTTTGCAACATTTATAAAAAGAAAGTGCATGAGCATGTCTTCTCTATAAAACACACTGGGCCGTACAAACTCCTTTATATACATGGGAAACAAATCACAACTTGTGTCAAATTGTCTTTTCAATTTGCGTTTGTCACACATCCACATGTTCTCTATGTTTTGTATATGTGCCTCAGAGTTATTGGGATCTACGAAGCTGTGTTCGTGCACAACAACAGAATGCATAATGATATCATTTTGTAAGTTTCAAAATAAAAAGAAAGTAAAATGTGGTGAAACTGTGTTTTATGGTCCTATGCAATTATTTAGCCTACCCGAATCATGCAGCTGATGCAACTACACTCTGTGAAAAGACTTAATCTATTCTAAGTCATGCACATATTACTTTTAATTACAAACTTCTAGAGCGCCAGTGTCTAATGCATAAAGCATCAATCGACGGCATCAACCGAAGCAGTGATTACCCAAATCACACAATTTAGTGACCACTGTAGCAGTAATTACCTGAATGTAGCTGCCAATCCAATGGCTTGAGGAAATGCAGTGCCATGTGTGTGTGAATCTCCGTGTAGACATTCCGTTATCCAGATGTATGGCTTAATATTTAGTCTGGGTATGGCTGGCGGTTTTACCCTATACCCGGCCTGTGTCTGTGGTACAATTTCTTCGAGGGTGAGCCTTGAAACCAGATCGTCGACTCTCTGATCCCACGGTAGATTTGGATCCTGGAACGGATAGATTCCTACGTTTTCCGGATGTTCCCTTGTTCTCCAGCGATGCTCGTCACGAAACAAGAGTTTTGTCGCCTCGACTGGCAAAACAGCCAAGAAACATAGTGCGGCCGTAAGCAGCACTGTCTTGTTGCCCATCTTATATGTCTAATTCAAGTTGGATAAACTGAAAAACGCCGCGTCGATCCAACTTAAACAGAACTTCGCCACAGCCGCTACGCCCACACTTAGACCGAGATGAAAATTATTTACACATTATGTAAACAAAGCATATCTCCAAGACTCTGATCATATGACCATCACAGAGCCACATATTAAAATGCTGCGTTCCAGTTATGTTGTAATTTCGTAATAATAGCCTGTTCGCCAAATTTCTCATTTTCCATCATATTTCGACATTTATGTAATTTATGGACGACTTTTTATCGCTCACCTTCCCCTTGGTATCAGAGTGCGATTTGTGAGGAGGGGAATGGAGACTATCAAATCAAGTCTGCAAGAGCCAGGTTGTTTTATAAGTTTCATTGCCAGGTCGGAATCCTAGAGGGTTAAGCCGGGAGACTAGTACGTGGTGGAAATCGTTGGTGATAGTGGTCATGAGATGGTACAGGACCAGAACCAGGAGAGGATAGATTGAACAGTTCGGTTTTTAGTTGTAAGTGATCTGATATTCAAGAAGGCAATTGTTCTACTCTGCGTGGGTATTATAGAGGGCGTGATTGTGAATTCACAGGGTATACTCCCAAAGCTAAATGACGATCTAAGGCGGATCTAGGGGCCAACCAGGTCATGACCCCATTTGACTCAAAGGGAATGGCTAGCCATGATGAGCCTACATCTAGGAAAAGAGAAAGACTAAACAGGTGCAAGAGAAAGTTGGATAATCGTCGGACCCACAAACTGTATCTTGCATAGTATGTATGTCGGCATATTAATATGTCGGCCTAAGCAGAAAATTCCAGCCATCGGCGGAGACCTCTACATTGGAAGAATATACAATACTGTTATATATATACTATGAGCCTGTATCGCCCAATGTGCGACAGCACGTGGAGGGACTAAGGTCTAAGGTAAGGTTATATACTACAGTCGCATTTACTTTTAAGGTAGCCCCTACTCCGTTAACTTATTAAGTGACCAGAAACCACAAGCCTGCAACGTAGATAAATGAAATTATAGGCCTACACGCACACAGTTTTCTATGGCAGCCGTATGGCCTCGACCTTGCTCATATTTCAATGAATTTATCGGGAGAGATCTTTCACCAGTATATAATGCAAGATAATTCCAACACTGATCGTCTATAGCTAGTAGGCCTGCAGACCGAGGTAGAGTTAGACAGCGACACCAGCATACGGAATGTGATTCAAGTCTTCAATAAACATTATTCGAAATATTTACTTCCATTTCTGTTTGCCCATTCCCGATCTTTTAAGTTCGTTTTTTAAATTTGTATTATGACCTATCATCGAATTCAGTCATCTTATTTCCCATTTCTGAAGGCTTGGCCATAAAATTTTGTCTTCCACAGCGATTGCAACCGACACAAGAAGTCATTAAAGGGCAAATTACTAATTGCGAGTGCTAATGGAATGCAGCATTTCCGAAAACTCCAGCGCGCCAACCATCACGTCTGACCACATCTTCACCGACCCAAGCTACGGTCTAAAGATTTTAAGACGGCACATCAAGGTGTATTCCTAGCCCAGCATCTGATTGGCTGAAGTTCCAAACGAACAGCGCCGAACGATCTGATTGGCTGAAGCAGTGTCAACAGGGATATTGAATACTATGAGTCAGCATAGGCCTGGGCCCGTTCGCGAAATTATCCAGTAAATTAGAGAATATTTAGATTTTGCACATGACCTTGGAAGTTTAAACCTATAAGTCTTATGTCATTTTGCCATCCTTCAGTTGTCTGTTTAATTCTTCTTCGTGAATGGACAGTATGACTCATTAGCTAATAAATGTTGCATTTCTATTGATCGGAGTATCTTCTTCCAAGGCACATCAGCTAATAAGTAAGTAAGTAAGTATATTCTTTATTAACCAAGAGCTAATCGCACATCGGTGTTAAGGTATTTAAGAACACAAGAAAAAGCTTATTAGGCATGCAACATCTTAATAATAAAATATTTACGCGTTAAACCATCAGTTGGATGGATAATACAGTCATAAGTAGTAGTAGTAGTTTCACTGTTTAACGACATCTTATGGCATCGAAGGCCGTTGATGTCGCCGTCCTCTTTTATCCAGGCATGGGACTGGCACTACCCGACTAAAGGCAGTGGCGCAGTTTGAGCGCAGGGCCTTAGGGAATAATTGAGGGTTTTAACTGGCGGGAGAGCTGTTGTAATACATGGTTTGGGTTTTTCAAGATTGCTTTAAAGAGACTAGCATCGGCCGTGCCACAGAGTTATCAGAGTTAATGCTAACAGTCAACTGGTTTCTTTGTAGCCTACCACCAATATAGGAGCATTTTTTCAAATTCTGGAAGTGAAGGATTCAATCCATCACACTGCAAATTGTGATGGCGCTTCAGGTTGTCAATGACACGACCGAAAAAGGATTCAAGCGGATCCAGGAATCCATAATATATAAATTCCGACAAATGATGAACAACAAAAACAATACTTACTGAAAGTTATTCAGGAGCATCGCCACAAATTTCCTGATTCCAAGAAGAAGACTGCTGGCTGGGCTTGCGTCATATACGGAATAACAAATCTAACTATCATCGCCCTGAGCACCTTATTAGCATATTAATAACTAAGGAGTTTACACAAATAAATTCTTTCATTGGAGTTCAGATAATGTTAACTGCTAATTGGAATTCAAACTTCCAAAAATTTAACGTATTAGGCCTGTGTAGCATCACTCAGCAGTGTATAATTTACATACAGCTTTTTCGAATTTCAGTTGAATTCAGTGATTTAAATGTTGCAGAAAGGAGCTATAAAAACTGCATTTTTCTTGCCAAATTGAGGGCGCGATCGGTACGTAATGCGCAATCTCGTGTTAGATTTAAAAGGAAAACTATTCGTGTAAGAAGTTCGTAATATTTGGGTTTAAATTAACCATTTTGCACAGCTGATATACCGAAGGTCATAAAATGAACCAATATTATCCAGGAACCGCATGTCTTATCGAAGAAATAGACAGTAGGCCCTATGTCACAAATTTGTTTCGAAATTTTGCTGGATTAAAACTTGCTGAGTATTGAATTGATCATTGAATCATCATTGTTTTAAAACCTAGAATGGGTGCGGCAAAGGTGTTCCTACCGCCCCGTTCCGTGGCTTGCTGCGCTCACCCGGCAATCAAGCCGCTTGTCTTCTAACACTTCGCCCCAGTGTTCTCAAATTTTTGTCGCCCTGCCCGCCTCGTGGGCTGTGACGTTTGGACCTCCATTAACTCTCTTACATTCAGATATTGGATATTCGGTTTGGAAAGCGGCAGGTCAAGTAATTGACTTTCTGAACATACAGTAATTAGCTAAATATTCGAGCAGCTATAACAGTGAGCTAAATGTAACTTTGAAACAATATGAATGATAATATAGAGGAAAGTAGTTTTTGGCATTATCTTCAAAAGTTGTGCATCTGCGCACATGTAGCGTAGAGGGAACATTGCTTCGCCCTTCTGTTACCTAATCTTTAAATTTTGTTTGTTTTCTGTCTCCCACAAGCTGTACCTCCTCTTTTGAACAAACTTGAGCCAAAAGTATGGCATTTATCTGCATGCTGACCAGCTCTGCTCTGAGAATGTCTCTACATACCTTTGATTAAAAATTGAAAACAGGACTTTAATAAAAAATCCTTTCCTGAATCCATCTCTTTTCTTTATCTTTCTTGTTGCTCCAGTTTCAAATGCCACCACTGTAGCAGTCTGCCTCTCTACCTGCCGGACCTTTGGATCCAGATTTGGAACTGAAAGTGACCATACTTGCCTCATCGATCTTGTTTGGCCAGGCATTTTTGATTAAGGTGATTTCTGTGACTTAGCTTTTTTGGGCTCTGAATAAATCTGGAGTGTGAGAGTGAGTAAATATGAATATATCAAGACATTTAATATAGCACTTTTTAGTAACCTCACAAAAATGATGTATGTGCATATAGACACAATATCTCTGCTTGCATTTGCAAATTTTATCTATGATATGAATACTGCAAGTACTGCACTAGCAAAAGTATACAATGGCTGCTGCTTGGAGAGTACAGTGCACTATTAAATGCTGTGTTGCAAATTTTTACTGGATATAAATGGGCTGCCTGTTATGTGGGTTATCTTGATTATAGCTTTTAAGAATCTTGTAAAGGTCCTGTTTAAAAGTCCAGTACACAGATATTAAAATATGCAGTTTTTACACATGAGTTGGAAGGCTGCATTCTGCAAGCAAGTTGGAAAATGAGTTTTAAATATAAACTTCAGTGACATCAGATTACTGAAAAAGCAGACAGAACTGGAATTCCAGAAATTCCAAAACCTTGGATCAGTTGCCAACCAAAGTTATGATTTTTATGGCAGCTGATGAATTCCAATTCTTGACATTCTGTCCTTTTTCTGTCTGTCACTGCATTACTGGATACTTGCCAAGATTTAGACCAGGTCAAAAGTAGTCCTGGTATTTTCAGTTTGATTTGTATCTGAAGAAACCAACAAGTAGAACATCTTTCATTTGGGTTTCATTATGTGGCAAGAATTGTCAAACTCTATGACAGAATTTTAATTCTGAATGTTATGATCAAATCCCAGTGCTTCTAAAAGTGTTGTATTGTTTTTTTTATCCAGAAAAGGTGCTGGTAGTTTTGAGGGATGGACGAACACTTATTGGTCACCTTCGTAGCATTGATCAATTTGGTAGGCAAAGAATTGTGATCTGCTTATCTTGAATTTCATGTTCATGATTTCAACAATCATAATATTATACTTATTTGTCATGATCAAGATTTAACTCTAACCCTGACCGTAATTTGAGGTTGCTTCGAAAGTGTAAAAGGGTTATAGCAACAGTTCATATTTCATATGTTAAGATGACAGTTTGTAGATTTGTAAAACTTCATTTATCTTCATGTTTAACTATGGAATGTGTTCCATAAAATGTAACGTGTAAATATGTTATTAATAAAATGACACTGATTTGCCATGAAATCATGATTTCGTCAGTTGCCTTTGGTTTCTTGAGTATCTGATTATGACTAGTTATTTGCCTTTTTACAGCCAACCTTGTTCTACATAAAACGCTGGAGAGAATTCATGTTGCAAAGAAGTATGGAGATTTGCCAAGGGGAGTGTTTCTGATACGTGGAGAAAATGTTGTTCTGCTTGGCGAAGTTGTGAGAGTACTTAAGATATCTAGCATGCTTTTAGGACTGATTCTGATTGTGTGCATAATGATAGTGCTCAGTGCTATAGATAATGGTTAATTTGATTTGCATGAAATTCAATCACTGGACCTTTAACTTCTGATGTAGCATTTCATCCCTTTGTAAAAACAAATCATTATGAAGGACCTTGTGATATGACAGTTGAACACCATTTAATTGAGCATTAGAGTGTGACATTGCTCTAATGCAGCCTTGCTATAACCTGGAAGACGATAATGCGCCCAAAGGTAATGTACCATAATTAGTAAGAAAGATGCAGGGTAATTTATTCAGTGTTTACTGCTTTATGCTGTAATTCTTCTGTAATGTCTAATGCAAGCATCAATTTATCATTTTTATGGGGCACAAACACAAGATTTGTGTGAGCCGATTTCAGAAGAATGTAAACTTCCATATAGTGAGTGTTGTGGTGACTGGTTGTCAGTTTTTCTGTTAGATTTGTGGTTCAGGTAGTGTGAAAATGGCAACTAGTAGTTCCTAAAGTTTTCCAATCATAATAAAGCAACCATCAGTTGATAATGTAAGTGTACATGTTTTTCTATAGCAGCTGTACGGCCTCGACACTGCTCATTTTTAATCAAATTTATCCAGTGAGATCCTTCACCACTGCTGCCTGTTTGAATGGTTGCCATGCCATTTAAATACCCCGTTTATGGACCATGCTAGCCTGCTATGAAAATCTCTTAAATATAGCAACGATCGGTATGCAACTCATTGCCTTTTACATGACAGTAACAGTGTAATACAAGCTTTTAGACAAGGTTTTAGAGTAGACAGTGATCTCTGCAGCACAGTCCACATTACACCTAATCTGAAAAAGATTTCATTAGAATGCAGAATTGGTGATTTTTATGTCTTATGAGTTGCAATACATACAGGTTCATTCACTTGTAGTCTGTATTTTGTTAGGATGAAACCAAGATATGCAGTGTTGAGCTGACCAAAGTCCCTGTTGCTGAGATTCTTCAGTTGCAGGAACTGGAGAAAGTTGCATCGAAAGAGGAAGATGACTTAAAGAGGAAACTCCTCAGAGACAGAGGAACAATCTTTGTTCGAACTGATCCACTCCAAGATGACTTTTTCTGAAGAACACGGGTTTCAATTTTTCTCCTGGTGTTGAGTTTTGGGATTCAAAGTGTTATTTATTTTGTCAGTATATATTTGTAGACCTGCAGTTCCAGTACCTGAGGACAGAATTATGGTTATTGATGTTTAGTTTTTTCTTATTTCCATAACAAGGTAATTGGAAAATTCAGAAAAGGTTTTTCTTCAGAATACTGAATATCATAATGTCTAGTAAAGTTTATTATTCACCAAATGAATCTCAATGCTCTACTTTCGAAGGAAATTATCTTCCATTTTTCAGTAGTACAGCTTTTTGTTTGTGGCATAGAGCTCAAAGTAAATGAATATACAAATGTATGTTTGTATGCATATACATATCCAGTAAGTGTGTATGTATATACCTGTTATGTATGTATAATTTGCATGGATATATGTGTTTGTTTGTATGTGTTCTGATAGTTTGCAAACTTGGATGAGCTTGTATGATGAGATGTGTAAGCTTGTTTTTGAATGTTCCAGGGAGAAAGTTAATTACTGTAGCTAGATTTGATAAATCAATTTAGACTTGTAGTTTTCAGATAGTGTGTAATTTTAATTTTCTTTGTAATTGGCGATTAAAATTACCTCTGAATGAGTACTTTTTCTTGTCACTTATTTTAACTTTTGTGGCACTGCCTGATTGTTTTTTGTTCACTTTGGACCAATACACATTTACTTTATGTAGTTGATCTCTTCCTGTATTTGTGTTAAAACAAGTTTCTCAGCTTTAGTTTTTTCTTAGTTTTGCTACATGGTGATATGTTAAAGTTATAGCTGACTTGCCTATACATTTATATTGTGCCTTTGATGAATATGTGATTTATAAATGTGGGTGGGCAGTTGCTTTGCTGAAAATTATGTATTAAAAAGATTATTGACAATTTGTTCAAGATTTGAAAAAAATTTGGATATTTGATTTGACTTTGTTGTGAATTAGTAATAGAATTTATTCATGTATACATATCCAAAATACATAGATGATTGGTACTTGATTTTATTGTTTCACATAAAAACTGAGTGATCCACTTCAGTTATTGTCTGACCACTTAATTGTACCTTCAGAGTATGCTCAGTATAAGTTACTAGATCTGTAAATTACTGCTGCTGTTACCAATTTACACATTTATGACTTTCATTTTACCTTCTATTATAATGCATTTTTATGGAATTGCCTATGTGCAATTAAGACTACATAAAATGTATGCCTATGGATATGTGTATTCTTATTTGTGTGTATAAAGCAGTGAGATGAATATTTTTGAGAAAATTTGGAAAAGGTTTTTTTCAGAATACAGTTGGTATTGTAGTGCCCCAATATGTGCATTAGCCTTCTGACAGAGCGGCTTATGCAGTTAATGTAGCTGTCTTTAATTTGCCCCAGTTTTTACCCCGATAGAGAGGCATGCCTACATAAAATGAAATCCACAACTGCAGTGCCATATGTTAAAGATAGGTGAGAATCTATACAGTAAAAGGCTTAAAGGTGTGGGCAGTCGATAGTGATGCCGCATTTGAATGAAGTTATACTAATTAAGTGATTGACCAGCAAATATAAGCTTTTATTTCAAGATGTGCTAAGATGTAAAGAATCTGAAGTTTGCTAATAAGTATGTCCTTACAAATTTCAACTTAAATATGGTTTAACAAATATTATTTTTAACAATGGGTTATAGTTCCACATGAAAGACACTGCATTATTAAAATATTGATTGATAGTTTTAAAAAAGGCAGTCTTCTGATAATATAACTCTGCTCTTTTCCGGGTGTTACCAGTCCCAAGCCTGGATAAAGGAGGATGGGGCGCTAGTCACCTTTGTTATGACACAGCATCATTAAACAGAAGCTACACATAGACCTATTCAGTGCTAAAATCTTTATGCACTTACAGGTCACTGTCTTTCCATATTGGACTTCTGGATTATCTCTTATAGTTCAAATCGTTTCCCAGACTCACCCTGGCACCCATCACCTCTGCACCAAGATGAGAACAGTGCTGTTGGTCCATGACTGATTTCTGCTGAAACACCCCTGCTTACCAGATATATCGCAGCTAGCTAACCTCCTTACCCTCTAACCGTCTTCTCTGACTAACTCTTTCCACTGCCCGTCACCTACAGAAGTACTGGGTTGTATTGGAGCTCTGCCACATTCTGAGGTGGCTTCATTGGTATGTACTGCTGCTGGGAGCAGGTCTTCACTAACATGAACTATACACACGATGTCTCATTGCTGGCACAGATGGCAGAAGTGTTACTTTCTGGGAGGGAAGGCTAAGGGCTTCAGTCTGGAGAACAACTGGTACAAGACCAAGATCCAGACTGCCAAGGATTGTCTGCCTGGCCAGAAATTATTATTATTATTATTATTAATTAGTAACTTCTATAGTGCTGGTGTCTAATGCACAAGGCATCAAACAGATGGCGCATAGATAGACAGCCTGTAGTGGATATGCAGTTTGAAAAATGTGAATCTTGAGTTGAGAATGAAATGGCACAAGTGACTGAGCAGAACGAACAGTCATAGAAAGAGTTCCAAAATTTATGTCCAGCAACCAAAAAAGCTCATTCACCAAGAACAGTTCTGGTTTTTTGATTAACCAGGGAAATGCAATCAGATAACCTATTTGAATAGTGATAATACTGTTGAATAAGGAGTGAATTAATATGCTGTGGTAAGTGTGGTTATCTACAGTTCAGTGTTTTAAAAACCAAAATCCCAAATTTGAACTAGATCCTTTGCTGAACAGGAAGCCAATGTGATGACTTAATAATAGGGGTTATATGCTCATGTCTTGACCTAGAAGCACACGGACTAGAGCCATGGAGAAAAACCTGATCTCTTGAATAATGACCATGCAGCATGGAAGACGGCTGGATGGATCAACTTTGCGAAGCATCACTTAGCTGCTAAGGGTATTCCTTGCAAAGATCCTGGACAAATGTTTTACGCACACGTGCCTCTGTCATCAAGGAGTTTAGGCCCCACCCTCTGGAATATACTCCCGCCAGAATTACGATAATTATCTGATCCATCATACGAACTCACCAACATTTCACCTATTTCAGTTTCTGCGCTGGTCTTTCACTCAAGACTGAAAACATTTCCAAAAATCTTATCCTGATTCTGCCTCTTCCCCTTAACTCTTTTCTCGCTTCAGTTTCAAATACCATCCATCGTAGCCGTCCGACTGCCTGACTCCTGGATCTTGACCTGGAACCGAACCCTTTTGCCTATCGATTTTGTTTTGACTGCGCGCCTGTGAATAAGCTGGTTCCCGCGTCTTAACTTTCGTTGGGTGCTGTAGAATCTTGAGATTACGATTACGATTTAAAATATTGTCTTGCTTTTAATATCTATTACAGAGTGGCGGTAATGTTTTCTGACTATTTATAAGGCTGTGCGTCATCAACACTATATAATCCTTCACAGTTGGTTTCGGGTCAAACTATTTCGCTTTTCTGTTGCGGTTGCTTCTGAAATACTCACTACTTCAACTATTTTTCTATTTCACCCTGCGCAAAACCACAGATTTTGATATTTTCTGGTAATTACAACTGTAGTCATGCATTTCGGTTTGGCTGCCAAATCGTCAAAATGTTTACGGCAGCTATGCCAACTGACGATCGCGATTACTCTTCCTCTGTTTATCTCTCTTTCCGCTCCTTTCCCAAACATCACCCATCGTAGTTGCTACGCTGTCTCTCTGTCGGACTTCCGGATCTTGATCTGGAACCACCTATCGATTTGGTTTTGACTGAGCGCCTGTGAATAAGCTGGTCCCCGTGACGTGGCTTTCTTTGGGCGCTGTAGAAATCTCGGGATTACGATCGCCTACATATTGATGCCCCTGCTTTCATCTGCTTACTTGAAAGCATTAAAAATTTTCCAAAATTTAAGTTACTTAACATGCTTAATGCAGTTCCTTCCCGTAACCATAGGTGACATTCACGCTAAATCTAACAGACATTAACTTTTTGTGATTTGAGTGAATCCTGTTTTAGCCATGGAAGCATGCTAGCCTATAGGTGTAGGCTACTATCAGTCTGACAGTGTTTCATGTTAAACTCGTATATTGGTTGTCAATTTCTTTATTGGGATCAATAAACGAATAGCAACAACACTATCAGTCTAACCACTGGCATCCCTGAGCCTAATCTTTGAGGAAACATCTCTTTCCAATCCTTGCCCGTGATACTTGTACATAGGCAAGTAAGATATGCTGATTTTAATGTATGAAAATATTAGAAAGTTGGTCATAACCATTGGTGTTCCCCAACATAAACTTTAGGGGACTTGTCCCTTATGGTCCCACCAGTCTATAATACTTCATTTTATGCCCTCGTGCTCTTGACTGAATTTGTGAGATGAGGTCAGATTGGAGAGAGAATTCTACCTTGATTAATACAGAGGATTGAGAGGACTGTCAGTAGAAATAAGACAACTGGCGTATAGCAATGGCACTGATCCTAAGCATGCATGCGTCCAGGGTGAAAACAGGATACACAAATAACAAGAAGTTAATGTCTGGTAGATTTTGCATGAATTTCACCAAAATAGCTAAATAGGTAAACAATAGCTAAATAGAGTGTTTATATCTGAAACATGGGGTCAAAGGGATACACAGGTCTTTCTCCATGGCTAATACCTGTGCCATTGATTGATGCCATGTGTGTGAGACACAGGCACTATAGCAGTTGCTAATTAATAATATAGCCTATTGTTGGATTGTTGTGGTCATGTTTGCACTTCAGCCAAATGATATTTTAACCTTGAGACAGTGCTACTGATGAGTTTCTAAGGCAGCATTTAGATGTGTGTGTGAACTTTACCTTTTACACTATTCAGTATTCATACTAAATGAATTTCAATAACTTAACACTAAATACAGACTAAGGATCTGCTCTCTGCTTTTAGATGAATTGAACTGCTTTTCCCTTTGCAGCACTGCTTAACTTGATGAGAATGTCATCAGATCGTCAGATTTTTACCGACAGCCATGCAAAGTCAATCCTTACAACAATGAATAACCTGAGAAAGGTGAACAGACTTTGTGATGTCATGCTGAAGGTCGAAGGCCAGGAATTTCCTGTGCATCGGATTGTGCTTGCAGCATGCAGTGACTACTTCTGTGCTATGTTTACTAATCAGGTCAGTGACAAGATTTTCTTCATTTATTTATTTATTTTCATTTATTGTCCAGTGTTTACTCATATGACAAGTGCAATGATGGACTTTTGTTTTTTGTTTTAGATGTCTGAAACTGAGAAATCTGTGGTTGAGTTGCATAACGTACCAGCCAACGTCGTTGAAGTTCTTCTTGACTTCGTTTACACAGAAACGGTTGATGTGAGTGTGGAAAATGTTCAAGAGCTTCTTCCAGCCGCATGTTTGCTTCAGCTTAATGGTATGTATTTACTTACAGCTTTTGGAATTTTCTTCTTGTTATTGTGTTTTATTCTGTTTGGTTTCCTACCAACATTTGTCAGCAGTCAACATGCCTTGTATTGCAGAGTGAAGAGAGGTGACGCTTAGATGCAGAGCTACCTATGATAAGATGGAGCTCAACCAGCCTGGCAGTTGTGCGTGAGCTTGCAAATCTTCAACTTAAAGCATAAGTATAAGCTGCAAATGCAGCTCTTCCTACATGAAATTAGAATTAGGGATATAACCAAACCTTGGAATTCCTCTGATTAGCCAAACATTTAAGACAGACTGAAGTTGGCAACATAGTGTGTATATGTGTGTGTTTCTAGCCTTCTGCAGAATCACTCATTTAAGTGAAAATGGACACTAAAATTTTCTCATGTTAGAGTTGTGCTTTTGATAAGAGCCTATGTGTAAATGTCCAGGTTGTTTTACATGAATCAACACATGCATTTGAGTTTTTAATGTATGAAAATTTTTTTAACCCAGAATAAGTACCTGTCAGTGGTAATGTTAAATGCACTGGTTACACTACTGCCCTGTTATTTTGGTGTTTTTGTATTAAGAAGAGCTGTTATAAACTGCATTTTAGGTTAATAAATAAATAAATAAGATTCCATATCTGTGGTCTTTGGCAAATTTTATTTTCTCTTCTCCAGGCTAGATTACCATTGGTCTCTGTTGTCTTAGCAACAGATGAGGTGCCATCTGTTGTTAAAAGATGTTTAGCTCTCACCTTTGACGTGGCATTTTTAAACACTAATTCTAGGTGTGAAGCAGGCATGTTCTGAGTTTCTGGAAAAGCAGCTTGACCCATCGAACTGTCTGGGCATCCGCTCCTTTGCTGAAAACCACAACTGTGAGGTCCTACGACAGGCAGCTGAGCTTTACACATTCAAGTACTTTGATGATGTAATACGACATGAAGAATTCCAATCTCTCAACTTAAAGGACATCGAAAATTTAGTGAAAAGTGATGAAATTCAGGTATTGTTTGACTATCTCTAAAATGCCCTTATTCAGTAATAGATTCTTGTGCAGCAGTGTGCCAGTAGTGATTGGGTAGTCTGATTCGTATCTAGAATGGATAAAGTTGATCAAATATATGCAGCATTTCATTCAAGTTGCAGACAAATTGAATTTTGAATCTTAATGTTGATGTGTAACTGCTGGATGGTTGTGCTCCATATCATCTGAGCGAACTGTGTATACTGGGTTCATCTGAACTGGATTGCAGATCTCTTCATTCTGTATTGTAAGGTAACCTGGTTGTTAATCCATTCTGAATTTTCGCATAGTATACATGTATCAAGACACTTAACATGGCACTTTTTAAGTTGCTCTCAAAGGCTCAAATGCTACGTAGACGATGTGCCATGATCAGCTCTTCATCCTGAAATAAGTTGCCCAGTGACATGTAACTTGTACTGTCTGGCTTTACTCCAGTTTTGACCTGGCCTAGAGACTGACCAAACAATAAGGCAAAGTCTTGCACTGTTTCTTAGTTGTTGAGCTGTGTGAATATTTGATTGCTCTTGCTGTGATAATCTAATAATAGTAATTGGTTGCTTGTTGTAGGTCAGTTCTGAGGAGTCGGTTTTTGAATCAATTATTCTGTGGGTCAGACACTGCCCTGCCAATCGTGCTGAATTTTTGCCTGAACTCTTGAGCTTCATTCGACTGCCACTCCTGTCTGCTCGATACATCACAGATGTTATTGATGAGGAGGTGAGGCATGGAAAATAAACTTGATTGCAGGTCTAATTGATTCTTCATACACAATGGGGTCGTACACAATGGGGTCGTACACAATGGGGACATTATGTATTTATTTATTGCTCTGTCTGAATCAGAGGCATGGCACAAATAATCTCAGAAAACTTGTCCAAGGCATTACATGGAGTCCACTCAGCAGGCTCAGATATGCAATTTTTGGATTATAGAACAAGCGCTGTGCCAAATCAACCACTGTGCTGCACATGAGAAGCATACTGTAGAGATTATTAGGAGGACTGAATATCTCGCAAGTAAACAAAGTTTGCCTTTAAATATCAGAGAAGTTTATTTTATATTCATATTTATATATTTACAATATCTAATAACTGAGCCTCAGTTGCTGAAGCTAAGCAGTTTTGCATTAAGAACTTGTTCAAGTTCTCTATGCTGGTGCCTTCTGAAGGTCAGACTTGCACTAATCTTTTTTCCAAGACTGTTTTTTTGCCTTTCTCACACAATGTGGAGCACATTCATAAAGCTCTCCTCTGTCAGTAGGAGACCCTTGTAGTCAACTTTACATTTGAAATTAGCAGTTTGTTTTCAAATCATATGATAGATTATGGGAAGGTTGTCTCTTTGGATTGCTGTTGTCACATTTTATCAAAGGACTCAAGGTTAATGCAAATGAAGTCTACTAACACGTGTTTGAAGTGAATTTGCATTTGCCTTTAATTGCCATATTTTCTTATTCGTCGTTTCACTGTTAGAGTATGCAGTTTCTGTGAGTAATCAGAAGTTTATTGCTACATGTAATATATATTATATATATAATAGATAATGTACTATATTTATGCATATATATGTACATATACCTATCTACACCAGAACCACGCTGGTTGACCATCAAGCAAAGAATCCAGCTTAAAATGTCTTATAGTTCACAGAGTACTACATTCAATTCAGCCAAACTATCTGTGGTTCAGCACTCAACCATCATACCAACAGATATTACACTCGATCAGTGAACACTGTGACTCTTGTTGTACCAGAATAGTGTTGGGTTCTAGCGCATTCTTGGTTGCTAGTCCGTGGCTTCGGAATTTGCTGCCAAGTTTGATTTGTTCTGTCATTCAGGTCTAAACTTAAGAATCGTCTGTTTCAACTTGTGTACCCAACAAAGCGTAGCTTCTGATTTCTCTGACCTATAGGAATTTGACATGGGTTCTCCAGTAGATTATGATTTTTGATTACAATTTCACTTGAAGCGACCATCGATTGATTACTTGGATAATGGCACTGTAGAAGTCATTAGATTAGATTAGATTTATGATGCTGTCTTTCAGAGTCATATCAAGAATCATCTTATAGTGAGGTCATGTTATGTTGAGATCATTTTCTACAGCTGAACTAAATTTGGAATCCATGTCCCTGACCATATTATTGATATCGGAATTTGTGTTATAGTGAGGCGTGTGATAATGAGGCTCTGCTCTATATAATATATGCAGTGCGTTACATTCATTGCATTAATGGTACAGGCTTACTTGTCATCTGAGCCTGTGGGAGTTGCACTTCACTTTATAGTTTACATTTGGTGAAGCACAGACTTTTAATTTCAGCCTCTGATTCGTCAAAGTTTGGCATGTCGTGACTTGGTGGATGTTGCAAAAAAGTACCATCTGCGCCCAGATCTAAGACCACTTATGCAAAACCACAACACTAGACCAAGAACAGGTCTGAGACTGAACCATTTCTTTCTTCATCCAAGGCATACAGAAGCAACACTATGGCTTGGGCTTTAACATATATTATTAACATAATTATTGTCATTAAGTGTTAATTCTTAAACCTTTATGGAGTTAAAAAATGTCACACATAATAAAGTTTTTTAATTATTTTTTAGTTTCAGTTCTTTATTGTATATTATTATATAAGTCCTTTTTATGTTTTTGGTTGACTGTTGCATTTTAACTTGTGTACACTCTTCAATTTCTTTGGCTTGGTCCTGCTACTTTGCAGTCTAAAGTTTTATAATTATTATCATTTTTATTGTTATTTATGATATCAAATAATTATAAATTTAATATATTATTTATATGTGACATATGTATTATTTTATATTCATTACAAATTGTTAGTATTGTTTGATCCCAAAGGTGGAGAGCACCAAAAGACAAATGAGGAACTTCAGAGATGAGAAGTGCCAGTATGCACTTGCACACATTCATACATTAATGTCCTAGGGTGATTGTCCTAAAATTATAGATAAAGAAATCTATAATCTATTAAGTAACTGTGTTATATAGGTGCAATAGTTATAATTTGTAGATATAAATCTACATATATATTCACCATACCCTTGCTATAACATGGGATTTGGGATCCATTTGGGAGTCAAGTACCATATCAAGGCGAGGGCCGCATTAAACTGAAATGGTATTTTATGACCAAAATTTCAGTACATATTTATGTAGTTGTATATTTGCTGGTTGTATTGGCCACAGTAGAGCATTAGAAAGCAATGTTGTCACGAAAAACGAGTCTTCAAGCTGCTCACCACGGGCATCATTGGACTTGTAAAGGTTATCAGAAAATTATTATTTGCCTTTTGGAAAGGAGACTGCCAGATCTGAAAACTGTGTTTAAATAATTCAAAATTGTGTTTTGAAGTGGAAGCCTGGTAAAATGCTATGTATTCTTTGTTTTGATTTTCAGATTTCAGGTGCCATAAACTTCTGGCTGTGCGTATGGAGTGCTGTAGATAAATTTATGTGGAATCATCATTTTAGCTCAAAAAAAGTACATAAACAACACCTTAAATATTAGCTTTTATTTGAAAGAAACAACATGCAATACAGAAATTTTTTGCTTCAGTAATGCCAAGTTCTTAGCTAATTTTTCCTGGATTTTGCCATTTCTGTGTCTTTTGATTGCATCCAACTTCTTCAAAACAGAGGAAGGCTTTCTTTTTCCAGAAATTTTGTAAATTTTCTAAAATATATCAATGCGTGTTGTAGCAAGGGTGCGGTATGTAGACATATAATTGTGACAGCTTGTGCTGTGAGTCGCTAATTTTATTTGGTACGTTTTATGCGTGAGTTTAATGATAGTCTGCATATGTAATTGTGATGTATGCTGTTTTAAGTTAATTTTGATTGTTTGTTTAGGATGTAACGATATACTAGTTGTTCTTGGTGGGTTTGGCAGTCAGCAGATGCCAGTAGATACTGTTGAGAGATTTGATCCCAAGACTTCAGAGTGGCTAACTTTACCAGTATGTCTCAAGCTTTCAATCTTTTCCATATACTTCTAATGATATTTAGTTTATAATTATATTGAAATGATATTTATCTGTTGATATTTATGAAAATGGTATACTTCTAATGCATCTTTGTAGCCTTAGCAACTACTGATCAATGTCCTGTAAATTGACGTTGTGTTGCTGTTGAAGTTTACTATATAGATTTGATTAGGGTTAATTTCTTTATTCCTTTTCAAGCATTCACAATCTTTTTGTCTTTTCATTTAAATGCTGAGTTATTAAAATATGGATTTATTCAAATGTGTGTGATGATTAGCATGGCTCTTAACTCTAACCCTTCCATGCTAATTTGTGTCATATGTAGAAAACCATGCTGTGCAAATATCTTTGAAATAAAAACATATTAATAGTACAGATCACCTTCATCATCCATCTCACACATGGTACCTGGAAGTTGAAAATGAATTCCCCGCACAGGAGGAAACAAGGAAGAGGAACATTATTTTTCTAATTTCTCTGTAGTCGTCATTCAGCCTCCAGATGTGTTTGAGCTGTCTTTGATGTGAGTACAAGAACTGGACACCATCACCTCCACCAAAGGATCTGTGGATTCTGGTTGGAAGTTGTTGTGATCCACAAACTGCCACTGGTCCTTGAATCTTCTGAATATGGGAACTTCTGTTCCTGTA
Source organism: Norana najaformis (assembly GCA_964023275.1). Lineage (NCBI taxonomy): Eukaryota > Metazoa > Annelida > Clitellata > Crassiclitellata > Hormogastridae > Norana > Norana najaformis. Next base: position 28,017,377 of record OZ029914.1, read on the forward strand.
GAAATCCTAAGAGTCTTCTTGAAGGCAGTGCCAACAATCAACGCCAAAGCTTGGTAGTGACATGTCGTGAAGAGTAGGTCCTAATGTAACTTTTGTTAAATGAGGGAAACATGCACCCAAGTTATGACCAATATTAGATACCAGTATTAGATGCTGTTGTCGAAGTTGACTGCCACAACACGATCTGCCAGATGCCACACTTCCAGGCAACACCTAACTGCCACTGCCTGAGCTTCCACGTTCCTGAAGATAACTTGCTTACTCCAAGGAACTTCTTTACACTGACATCTATGATGAGGACTGGAGCTGATCAATTTGCTCCTGGGAAGTCGAGTCTTCTATAAGTTTGCCATCCTAATGAATAGTCAGTGGGACTAAAGCAGAGAATCCTGACCTCAGCTTACCAGACAAGTTTTAATTCAACTAACAGTTTGTCATTGAACAAAAATTAATAGCAGATTGAATATATATCAATAAAATATATTTATTATTAAAACAGAATGGATGATGGATAAATTAATTGGCATGGCCGATTGGATAAAACGCTTAGCTTATAATACAGAGAGAACAGGTTCGAGTCTTCGCTGAGACATTTACTATGTGGGGACCTTGAGCAAGTCTTTCATTCACTCACAGTTGCTCAGTGCCATGGATTGATGCATAGTCATTAGATGGTGACGCTTCATAAATGCAGAAATAATTATAATTATTATTTTGGCATGATGCTAATTGCAGTGGTCATTAAGTAAAATTTACCTTAGTCACTGGCATTGCTTTTACATTATTCAGCCCCGTTATGATAAACCCGAAGAAATGGAACCAAGAGGATCACCCGTAATTATTGTACAACTGAAAAGATTTTTGCACAGTGTGTTTTTCCACAAATGGAACAAATTGAGGCAATGAGAAGGTTAGATTTTCAACATTTTTAAGGCCACCCTAGTGATGTTATATATTTTTAATGCATCTTTATCATTTATAGTCTGCCAGTGAAATCTGGACAGTTAATATTTGGTTACAATTGATGCTATGGGATTTGAATTCCAATGCAACCAAGCATCCACCAAATCGTACATGTTACACAGAGGGTCTGGTGTGTTTGAATGGAGTGATTGATTTGTTAATTGATTGTGGATGGTTGTTTCCAGAAAATCTTACGCAAGAGGCGTTACGTTGCTGCTTCATCCATTAAAAACAAAATTTATGTGATTGGTGGCTATGACGGAACAACGCGACTCAACTCTGTTGACTGCTTGGACCTTTCAGAAAACGATCCGGTCTGGGTCCCTGTTGCCCCAATGCGCCATCGTCGTGGACTTGCTGGAGCTTGCACATACCAAGGTTAGGGTGTTAGGGTGTTCAGTTGTTTTGCATTATGATCTATATCACTTTATAGTAATAGGGTAACCCAGTTTCACTGGGACTTGTGTCACTTTTGGGTGACCTATTGAAAATCAGCATAAACTGTTGAAGTTACAGTGTTACTATGTACTGTTTGTTCTGGTGTTGTTGATAATTCAGTAAACAGCTTTGAATTAAATAGAATTGAATAACGATACTGCACAAGTCATTAGATTATATATTATGAATTTATGCATTTTTTATCTTTGGCAATACTTTTCCCATCACCTGTTCAGAGATGTTGCTTTTAAAGAGACAGGATATTTTTTCATTGTTACTGTATTGACTGTGTGTGTGCCACAGTTTTTGTGTTACTTTTCTTGCAGACATGATTTACGTTTGTGGAGGCTTTGATGGGACAGTACGTCACACAAGTATGGAGCGTTATGATCCTAACATTGACCAGTGGAGTCTTCTGGGCAGCATGTTTACAGGGCGTGAAGGAGCTGGCCTTGTAGTGGCTAATGACTCCCTGTACTGCATCGGTGGCTATGATGGACTTAATCTTCTGAATTCTGCTGAAAGATATGATCTTGCTAGTGATCGCTGGTTGGTCATTGCGGCCATGGTTACCAGGAGATCTGGTTAGTGCAGTTTGCCAAGTTTTTCTAAGAACGTGTTAAGAAAGTTGCACACGGCTGAATACATCAATTGCTTATAAGCTAAAGTCTCATGCAGATCAGGTTCTGTCTTAGTGTCTGCAGTTTTAAAGTCAAGATATGGCTGCCTTTATGTTGTTTTCAGTAGAAATTTAAATAGTGTTTGTAAATGTTGAGAGGCAGATCAAGAATTCCTTTTGTCTGGGCATTTGAATCCCAGTGCATAATTCAAAATTTTCGTTTTGAAGTGGACAATTATTGTCAAATCATGTAATGCATTGTGGGACGACATGGTAGTCTGTTGGTAGTGCCCTTGGTTACTGATCAAATGGTTTTGGTGTTGAGCCCGCTGAGCCGACCCTCATAATAACTCTGGTGTATTTGCACACACATGCCTTTGTCACCATGCCTTATAAATACTGGCATACGTTAGGAAGTAAACTACAAGTTCTGCGATGTCCTGGATGCGTGTCCAGGACATTGCTGGCTCAAGAGCCAAAGAGTGGGAAATGAGCACCAACCTTATGGTCCACTGTGGGACATGGGACTTTACATGTAACACAAAAGGAAATATGTTGTCCGGTTGTTGGATTTCTGCTGTTGTGTTTGTGCTTCTGCCAAAATAATACTTTAACCTAATGACTTTGTTTCAGAAGAGTTGGTGGCAGCATAAAGTAAATGAGCAAAAATTTTCTTTCTTTACCTTATCTTGAGATCAAATGTTGTTTGCAACATTTTACAGAAGCAAAATGTTCCGCTTTGCTACTGTTGTTAGTGTTATTCACCATGAATTTTGATGTGTATAAGGTACTCTGCTAACTAGTGACTAACAAAGTTTTTTGCTGTTTCTTTTGTTTCATTGATTTTGAGCATGTGTTTTGTTAGGAGCGGGTGTTGCTGTCTTGCATGACACAATCTACGTTTGTGGTGGTTACGACGGAACGAATCATTTGGCTTCTGTTGAAAGCTACAACGTTCGAACAGGACACTGGTCTTCTATAAATAATATGAACATTCCGAGGTGCTACGTAGGTGCCTGCTTGCTCAAGGGAAAGTTATATGTAGTAGCCGGGTAAGAAATGGGTTTTCCTTTCTTTGTGGGAAGAAATTTCAATTATGTGTAAATTCAAACATGAGATTTTTCAACATTAGGATAAACTGAACTATCCTTCTATTAAATTTACTATTAGAAACATATCTGTATTCTTTCCCAGAACAAAGAAGAATAAGAATTTAATTTATTGAGAAGTAGCATATAACCATACAGTTTTTAAGTGCTGCTGAATTTATTTATTTTGATGCTCTGAGGTTAAGCATGGTATAGCATTAGTTGGTAATATGGTTTACTTAATTGATTGTTTGAGTGGTTAATTGATGAATTAGAGAGCGTTGAATTGCCCTTGCTGTAACAAGAATTTAAATGCTATGTTTTTATAAGTATTGGCAATCTAACTGGCTGCAGGTAGCAGTAATGAGAATAATAAAAACTAATAAGACTGAAGGGAGTAATGCAGTCCCATTTTGTGTGCACTTGCAGTTATGATGGAAATACACTTCTGAATTCCATAGAGATGTATGACCAGCAGACTGAGATGTGGCAGTTGTTGGAAAGCAACATGTCTGCTCAAAGATGTGATGCAGGACTAACTGTGGTTCGCAAACGATGAAATTGGCAACATCTGTTAACATCTGACGGTGAAACTCTTAGTGGCGTCATGGGATTTTATTAACCTGCAGTCCTACTCTGTATGAAAATTCATTGATCTAAGGCTTAAGTAGGTGATGTTCTCTGACTATAGGTGTATTCGTTTTGCTTGTTAATTTCTGTGGACGTAATCAGTAAGTTGGCATTTGATGATGTTGTGGTAATGCTTGCTGTTTAACGTGACCAAGCAGTATTAACCAGTGCAACATTTGGTTGTTCTGCTTTGTGATGTCATCACTAGACATTGTGTTCTTCTCTGACAACATCATCATTGATGTCATGGGTAAACATTGAGCATTGTGTTTGTGTACCACTTACGACGTTCATCTGCTCATGATGCTCATTATTTCAGACTCCTAATAACACTCAACAGTATTGGGTACTTTGTGCAAGTGTTTACTATCTGAAACTTGCTTGTGGCCGAACTGCCAAATTCCTCACATTTTGAACTAAATGCAAAAGACACTGCACTCCCTCCCATTTGAGGAGAGATCCTCTTCCATGGATAATGTGTCACAGAAGCAAATTTGTCAGAGTTGCAGAGGTCAGAAATTATTGTCCAGATACTTCTAAATGTGATCACATTACCCAGCTCTTAAATCGTTTTCATTGGCTCCCTGTGGAGTGGAAAATTAATTCCAAAATTGGTGTAATTGCCTATCAGATGCTGCCTTCTGGTCGACCACAGTACCTTAAACATATACTATGCTTACTCTTCAGACCTATCTTCAGTCCACTAGGTCCTCTGATTGTCTTTCTCTTGCCATACCTTCAGCAAATACTGTATTTAGCAGCAGGTATTTTCATGTTGCTGGCCCAAGGTTTCTATAATGTATTTCCACAATCTGTGTGCAGTGCTGTGTCCTTGATATCTTTCTGTTCTCAACTTAAAATATTTTGTTTCTTCTTGCTTATCCTTCTTGGACTGCGTTTCAAACTCATAAGAGTGACTGGTGCATCCCAAAGACAGTATTTAGGGGGCAGTGGACTGACCCTTGGAATTGAAAAGGTTACGGTTCTGTTTTTGGAGTGCCATTGAATGTTGCCCGGCACATTATTTTGATGGCATTATAGCAGCTCTGAGATTAGATTATATTAGATCCTTGTTCGTGGATTATCATAATGGTACTTCAGAAGTTCTAAGATTAGATTGTATCCTCTTCCATGGGTGGTACTCGATTGTCATTGTATCCCTGAAATACATCAGGGTGCTCCATCTGTTTGTTTTGATTCAACTGAGTCAGCAAATGCCGCTAAGCAACCTGTGGGCATGTTGTCCACGCTCTCATGCAGCAACTTGGGCACTTTGTGACATCCTGTGCATCTGACCATTCTTCTTCAGTAATCTCCTCTAGAAATCTGAACTGTTCTCTCACAAACAGTTGAGAAAATATTTCACTGTAAGTTGCAACTTTTTTATCTGTCGTTTAGCCATGTTTCAATGCCTTGAAACTATAGAAATATTCAGATATGTATATTCATGTAACACCTTAACAATTCACCAAACTAATCTGTTATTATATACATGTGTAACATCATGATAAAAGGGTGATATATTTGCATGTGATGTTATAAGCAAATATAACTCCCTTTTATTATTTATAATTATTTATCAATTTAATTCAATGTTGTGATGGTGAGTTTTAGCTGCATGTCATGTCATCGTAGTTCATGTTCCTGGTGTCAACTATCTAGAGTTAGTTTTATTTTGAGCTTTTAAGATTTTGACATGGCAACATTCGAACCTCATCTATCAGGGATTTTACAATATAAATATGTTTCTAACCCCTTTCGTTAGAAAACCTGATGTGAATTTTCCAGCTGTATGAAGAAACAATAGACATTTTTTTCTACCAAGCTTTGATTTGTTGCAAATAATTTATTAAGCTTAGGAAAGTTACAGAAATTTGTATCAGTCTTAGTGAAATGTCTTCTTGCATAAAGAAGAGTATGTGGTCAAGTTAGGCATATATGGGTATGTGTTGTACATGTATTATTATTACTATTATTATTATTATGAAAATTTGTAACTCACGCAAAGTCACACCGAAATGCGAATCGGAGGCGTGGGTAGTAGGTAAATGTGGTAGGTAAATGTGACTGAATGAATATATGTGATTATATACATAAAGTACAGTTGGCATTGCTAAATAGCTGTTCTCTCGTATATCTATATAATGTTATCAACATGGATATATATATATATATAATGTTATCATTTATGCTGTATTTAACTGATTATTTTAATGTGCATTTCTGCATGCATTTTAGAGTTAACCCTTGAGTCTCTTTTTGCACAGTTTTGGATGATCCTCAGACCACTTCCATTGCAAAAGCATGTTAGCTAAAATATATGTATTCTGTACATGATGTCCACAGCCATATTTGTTTAGACTATGATGAATCCAGAATTACGTGTCTGTAATTGAGAAGTCACGGACTTGATTCTTCAGTTGAGTTCATGAGAATCAACCATTGCAGTGGAGAGGTTCTCATTGGCTGATGACTGCAAATTCTCTGAGCAGCACAAATCCAGGTGTGTGTGGAACCTTTAAATGCAGCATTAACTGCCAGTGTGGAAAGGGTCAGTCAGTCGGTGTGATCATTTGCCACGAGAGTTACATTCGGTTTGGTGTAATTTGCTGTCCTCGGTACAAAGTGAATGCGAGATTGATTGCAAGTCAACTGTCAAGTGTGAATGGAATCTCACTGGCCAGTTTCTTTGTTTTTGTGTGAGAATTTGCCAGCAAAGATCTGTCCAAGGTATTTATGAATGCATACAGTGCTTTTGTGAAGGACTTGAAAGGTGCTATATTAAAGAGTCTGGATAGATAGCAACTAATATGTACATATAAACTTCCTAATAAGTACTTTTATTGACATTTGTAATCTGACTGAACTAAAACTGCATTGTATTTTTTATTTACTGTTGATGTGTAAATAGATTTTTTATTTACTGTTGATGTGTAAATAGATTTTTTATTTACTGTTGATGTGTAAATAAAACTGCATTGTATTTTTTATTTACTGTTGATGTGTAAATAGATTTTTTATTTACTGTTGATGTGTAAATAGATTTTTTATTTACTGTTGATGTGTAAATAGATTTTTTATTTACTGTTGATGTGTAAATAGATTTTTTATTTACTGTTGATGTGTAAATAGATTTTTTATTTACTGTTGATGTGTAAATAGATTTTTTATTTACTGTTGATGTGTAAATAGATTGGAACTCGGTAGTAGATGATTAAGGAGGGAAGATGGTTTCCAAGATATGAAGTGGGTCAATTATTATTCTACCTGTTTTCTTAATCTCAATAATCTTATTTTGCTCTGAATAGTAACATTTGGATTATTCAAAAATGCGTTGGCAAATGTTGGCAGTTATTTGTCAAGTTCCTTTTGCTGTTGTGTTTTTGCCTTGAATTATCCTGTGTCGGCACTGCTTGAATATGTGGGATTTCATTGGTTGGTTTCTCTGTGTCTGGGTAGGGTGTTTGTGTGCATGTGACAGATGGAGACTGGGAGTGGAGACCCTTTCCAGACAAACAGCGCATCTTTCGATGACAAATGAGCTGCTCATTATTCTAGAACTTTAACGTGATTTAGGCCGGTTGGGAGCATCTTTGAGAGATTCTGAAAAGGCTCTGCAAAAGTCATGATATAGACAGACATATCTGATACTGTACTTAAGTGAATCTGAGGACTGAGCCCATCAAAGAAGACAAGATTTTAATCAAGGTTCTGTCACTTCAGCTTAAGATTTTAATAAAAGGTCCTTTCACCTTACCTTGCCTTGCTTATTACTATGTATGTCCTATTTACTTGATGAGATCTTTATCAATACTATTGTCTTGCTTTTTTTGTAATTGTAATTTAAGATATATAAAGTGCCTCTTAGAGAATAAACTCAACAGGGGCGTTCCCGACCCGAACAAGTAAAATCCCTGTTAAATAGTACAGTCTTCAGGCACCTGCGAAACCCTGAGAGGGGAAGAGAGAGGAGAGCTCAAGTCACAATATGAAATGTACTTATGCCTTTCTGACATAGCTTTACCTCATAACAGACTGATTGATTGATTGATGGACTATTTATTGATCCCAAATTCAATGTATTAGGTTACACATAAAACGTACAGTTTGCCAGGATACAAAAGGCAAACCCAGAGTCCCACTTAAATAGGGTCGCCTATTAACATTGATAATGTAAGATGGCAATCAAAATGTAAATAAAGCAATTACTGCCCTCGTGGTTTTGCAGGTTAACTAGTTGGCTGGCTTAAGCTAAATCTTTATTCTGTTCAAGTGTAATATGTTATACTGGTTCATACTGTCTTTTGAAGTTTCAGAGTTTTTTTCTTTACACAGGTTTCTGAATGCATCCTGTAAATATGTTATATGTAAGAAGAATTGAAAAGTTAAACTGCCCTGCAGGATGCCCTTTTTTGTGGGTAGTAAACCATATATTCTTTGTCTGGCTGAGATATCTCTGTCTTTGTCTGTTCCAGGATATTCCATTAAAGATCTTCACATGACTGACTTAATTTTTTACTAAGGGAGGCAATATAGAGATTAACAGATTTTACTATGGTTTTAGAGAATGCATTCTGGTGCTTAAATTGTTTCGCTTAGTAAAAGTTTTTTATTTCTTATGCATCATTATATTCTTTCGCTAATGAACACCTTCATTCATATGTCATAGGTCCTTAATTAACACCAAAAAGGCAAAACAAGCAACAGAAACATATAAAGCGCAATTCAACAAAAAAACTGAAGAAAACAACGTTCTGCTGTTGAGAAATCTATGTAAGTTGAGTTCGCTGTGCACAGGTCATTGAACTTGCTATGCATTTGGTGAAATGCCTTGTGTTTTTTAATACCGACTTAAGGCAGTCACTGTGTGGTAATTATCAATTAAATAGGTCCACAGTTTACTGCAATGTTCTGTACTCGGGGAGTGCAGAAAACCAAGTACACCATTCTTCTCGGTTATGTACCATCCCTTTAACTTTTGTATAGCCCCGTCTGCTTCTTTATCCATCATCCAATGCAACAGCGTAGTTCTAGGCCTTCCTGAGGAGAGAATGCCACTGTTACTACAGTATATACAATACTTAGAGTAATATACTACACCTATGGTGTCATCTGTGTTGATATCCTCAAAGGATCCAGGGATTCGAACCCAGGTCACAGACAGTTGTGTAAGCATTGCTTTTGGAAGGTGCTTTAAGGACGCAATATGAATTTTTTGTTGCAATACATTGGGTCAAAAGGTGCTATATTAACATCTCTGTCATTGTGCCAATTCTGTCATCTTTTGCAGAGCTGGATTTAGACATGGTGAAGCTATGGGAAACTGTAGAGGCTCTATTTGGCAATTGTTAGCAGAGAATAAGGCTGTGTATAAAATAACAAAATCCTACAAATTTGTGTACATAATGAGTGTACATAAAGGTCGCGGGTTCGAATCTGCCTTAAGCCAGTGCGTAGCGACCTTGGACAAGTTGCTTACCCGCAACTGTCTGTGAGGAAGGCAATGGGAAACCACCTCACACATCTCATCCCCGGGTGGCATAAAGCCAATGGACCTGCCTTCGGGCAGAAAACTTATCATCAATGATCTTTTGTAACAATTGGGTCTAATTCGTTAATGTTAATTGTTGTTAGTTGGGTTACGTTAATTAGGCGAAATCATTACTTAAATATAAATTATAATAAAACTGAAAAAATGAAAGAAATTCTGAGTTTTCAGACTGTGCGGCTGTAGCCCTAAGCTGTAGCTTGTTTATCTTATGCCTAAATTCAGGCCTGTTATTATGAATGTATCGTTAGAAAGGCATGTGCCTCATTCAGTCTTTCATCCTGCCTATCTCGTTTCTGATCTTGATTTTGATCTTGTTTCTTTCCCGAACACAACCAACCCTAACCTGCCCTCCCCGCCTCTCTCTGGTCTGGCATCCGGACTTGGTTATTGACATGGCATCTTTGGACAACCTCACGGACTTGACGCAGCATTTGTGAATAAGCTGGTGCCCTGTGGTTAGCTTTTAAGTAGTGCTTTAGAAATTTCAAGTTTAAGATTAAAATTACGATCACCGTACACCGATTGGATCTAATCAGATCCCATCTGACTGGTAAACTTGGATCAAATCGGATCGGATTGGTGTATGTTGTCAGCTTTTGCCAGTCAACCGATTTGGCGGCTGATCGGGGAATATTCCTTCAGCCTGAACACTTGGATCTGATCTAGTAGGATCGGACCGGATTGGATCTATAAAGATGATTTTCCCGATTATGATGCAACATGTTTTAAGCGCGCGTTTGTATTGAAAGTTTCCGTGACGTCATGCTGATGAGTTATCGGGTTGTTGACTTGTTTGTTTTTGGCTGGCGAGCCAGCCGTGAAAGTTTCTAGGAAATTGGCAGACGCGTATTTTATCACGCTCCCCAGCCTCCCTAGCCGTTAGGTGCTTTGGCGCTCGCTGTCCCAGACCCCTTCAATTTTCATCCCGGTACTGGATCCCGCTTGCTAAAGTCGCGTGCGCCGCTGGTCAGTGTTAGCCAAACAGTGTCTTCACTGCATAGTTTCTCTGGTTCTTTCCATATCGTCTACGTCTCTGTCAAGGTCGTGCTTGTGTGTCATGGTTTTATTTTGGTAAGATCCTTTACTTCTTTAGCTAATGGGTGCTAAGCCATTTTAGGTATCCGGGCTAACCAGGCATGGTAATGAGTATCGCTTCACACCTTAGCACCACGCCGTCTCCCCATAGGCGAGAGGCAGGGGTTCAGAAGGGTTCACTTGACCACCACTTATGAGCACACGGGGTCCTGCTGTAGCGTGGCACCCCAAATTTTGTGCCGCCGCCATCTTAGTGAAGGCAGAAATTAAGCGTCGTGCTTGAACTTAACGCATCGTAATCGTAAACTCGAGATTTCTACAGCGCCCAACAAAGGTTAAGTTGTGGGAATCGACTTATTCACGGGCGCTCAGTCAAAACAAACTCGATATCGAAAGTAAACTTGCCATGCATCAGGTGTCAGCTGTTTGAACCAACTTTACAAAATCTGTACCAATGACTCATTAACTCAAGATAGGTGACGTTCAGGTTTATCAAATTATAAATATTGACCTCTCTAAAACTTAAAGTAATGAACAAATTGAACAAGAAGGATGCATATTTGAGCATTCATATGGGTCTATCAAATGACTATGCACTTGTATTAACCATACTTGCACGAAGAAATTTCAATATTTTCACCAAAACTTCCAATAAATCCGTAATCTGTTGCAATTTAACCTATAGCCTAGCTAGGGCTCTAAAGTGTAAAATTTCTGCATTCATATTTGCTGCAAAAGAGTAGGCCTTGGTTTTAAATATAAAATTGGACACCATGTGCTGCAATGTTATCGTTGGTCGAATCTCCGCCTCGGACCCCGCTGGGTATTTACGATGCTCCCCAAACCCCTTAGTCGTAAAAAGCTGGGGCGCTGCTCTTGACCTCCACTTTTCATTAGCCTCGGCCGCCTCTGTCACCCTTGGCCTGACTCCCCTCCGGTTTCTGAACTGGCACCAAAACATAATCCAACAACCTGGCTCATTTGGGCTTGATTTAGCGCCAGTGAATAAGATGATCTCCCTGACGCAGCATTTGTGTGGCGCTGAGATATTTCGGAGATTAACATATACAGTTACATTATTAATCATTGATGTATAGCTACATTTGGGGATTATCCGATGATCTTTCACACAGGCCCGACGTGCTAGCGACTACAGGCATCCAGACCAGCATAGCCTGTTATGTCCCTATATAATATATTGCCAATCTTTCGTCTTCGGTCTGGCGCTGTGGCTCGCCCTATATGTGCACTTAGGACCTAATTCAAAATAACGCCATGTTCGGATTTTGACAATACTGTGTGCGAGTTCTATGTCCCCCTGCTATTTATAACCTACGCCGAGTAGCTTAAATTTTCCTTAGTCGATCCTACAAACTGTGCGCATACGCAGCGGAAATGAAACACAGCCGGAGTATCTACATCAGAGACTGGAATAATTCGACTAATTGCATTTGCTTGAGATGACGAAAGACGCCTCTGTGGCAGTCCGATGATTCATGCTCACGGAATTTTATCTATTATGCGCATGAAAGCATCTTTTGCAATGGTTAAATTTTGATGACATAGCATCACTGCCTTCGGCCTCTGAGGCATCGTTGCTGCGCCGCACTAATTCCGACTATAGGCCTCTGTAGGTCTACACATCGGTTCTGCGCAGTTGGTGGCAGTTGTCGCCTCGGTGATTGACCATTTGTGCTGTCTCGATCGACCGAGATCGACGGTAGGCATAAAAAGTGACCCCGCAATCCGGAGGTTTGCTCCTATGTCGGCTCCTTGTATGCACACCGCTTGAGCCCGGTTTACTCCGAATACGGTCGCTTTGTGCTCTTCATTAGCACGTACTAAGAGCGGACATGGAACACGCCGTGAGTAGTTTGTTCCTGAAAGGCGCTACATAAATCAACAAATACAAAATTGGACAAAGTGAGGAAAACGAGAGTGCACCGCAAGAAACAGCGTTAGGTTTGTCGAAGGCATCGATCATCAGCCTCATCAACCTATTCCAGAATTATGGACCCCAGCGGAGCAACGAGTAGAAAAGCGCAGACACTCTGACTTACTACAGCATTGCATGATCGAGAGAATACGCTAACCTGCCTTAGTACTGTAATGTAATATAACATTTCGTAGGTGAACAGTGCCGCTGAAACTATGAGTCAGGTTCTTGGAGGTTCGAGCCTTCTAGATCAAAAATTAATACTCCGACATAAATGACAACAAAACCCCTAGCCAAGAAATTTCAGGGCAGAAGCAAGAAACATCAGGGCAGAGGCCGTATACTTAGTGGTATATTATTACTTAAATGATTTTAATTTCAATCTGCCTTCTTTTCAGATGAGAAATATAGGCATTAAACGTGAACATTCCCAACCCCTATCCCGGACAAAGCTTGGCAGAGCCAAGTTTTTGCCTACAGGCGGCTTGTGAAAAAGCCTATTTACGACATTGTAAAATAACATTAAATTACATCGAACATAAATGAAAGCACATAATCGGTGCACTGCCAATAGCCGGCCAGCTATATTTAGCGTCGACCCCATGCGACAATTTTTAGAGTTTTGCAGTCACTTGTTCAGCTGCTAATCCGTTTCCATTCGTTGTGTGTGCGCATTCGAAATAGCAACATAGTAACCAGTGCGAGACAAATTGTCTCAGGCAATTAGTACCCGACTCAGATATAGTAGCTTAATTGATTTAAAATGGCATTAACGATTTTCCTCATATATATGCTGCCTTATTGTACGGCATCACTGATTTATGTTTATTGTCGATTTGAGGTGGCGGCGATGGTAAGGTTGTCGGATGGTAAAAGGTCCATATGATAGGAGATGCACTTTACGTGGGAGGATATTGGCCTTGTAATGTCTTGGTCCGATGCGTATTGTCCTGTGTGGGAGGCGTTATTACTAGAGACATCGTTAGATGTCGTGCGATGGCCATAGATAGAAACTGGAGAGAAACTGGGTGACGAGATGATTAGACTACTGTACGTTTATGTCATATAAGATCTATAAATCGCAATCGTAAGCTCGAGATTTATACAGCGCCCAACGAAAGCTGAGTGGCGATTGCGATTTCGATTTCAAAGTCCCTTGCATTTTGAGGCCTGTAGAGAGTGAGGATGCAACGAGATATTATTGCGCGACAAGTTTTTCTAGATTCCAGCCCCATTTGTAAAGTTGCACATGAACAATACTTTCATTATTTCAAGTAAAAATTATCATCTTTGATACTAACGGACAATAGGTCTACAGATTGATTGTTGGTATGTAGCTATTTCGGCTGACTCTGCATATCCTAAGACAATAACAGATGGAAAAGATTTCTGCATTAACAACACTCCAAATTTTAAAAAGTCAGTTGCCAGCCATAAAAAACACAGGAGTACTAAATATTCAAAAACCTTGTGTATTTACAGGTAGCATAAAATTTAAAGTAAAAATCGTCAACTGATACACTCATTAGGCCTATTCATAACCTTGGGAGATGCATGGATAGTTCCAGGGTTGGAATGGATTTGTGAAATTTTGGCCAAGGGGCTGAAATTTTCGGATGTGAAGCTAAAAGACGCTAAGAGCGAAAACAAGCGCACAGTTTTCAGAACTGGGGTCTGGGGAAAGTCATAAGCTTGTCAGAGGGACCCAGGATGAGCTCTGGCTACCAACGGCTGTAAAGCGTATCTAAGTTTAAACATTTCTATCGAGACTTTGACTTAAACGACTGGGGTTGGACAGGGGAGGGGTAAAAGCTAATATCATCGGCCTGAAGCTTTCGATCAAATCTGGGGAGTTTGCCATTTGATCTGGGGCAGTTGAACATTTCCAAGACTGCTACCAACGATTTTAGGTAGAATATATTTCTAGCTGTCTTACGGTGACACCTGACAGTGTTCTATACCGTCTGAACACTGCATTATGGATATGTTGGTGACAGTATAAGAATAGAGTATATCAGTAGTTTGCTTTGGAGTAGGCCTAATTCGGCTCTTTCAGTTATGTTCTGAAATATTTAATGTCCACACCACAATCAAATCACCTTTACCATTAGTAAAAACACCAGTTCATCTATGTATCAAAAGTTAGGTCAATTTCATGGATTCACTCGACTCTGATGTCGATCACAGTCTCTCACATACACGTTGTTCAAGCTTCATTTAGTCAGTTTCACCTTAGAACACTGACTGTCTGAAGCTCAACATTTCTCTATCGAACTGTTATCATTCGCGCTCGACATTTCCTCCAGAAGCTACGCACACTTCGACTGTACTGATTCAAATCGTTCGATACCACGACACAAGCGAAGGGAGCAATCGTCCGATATCTTTACGTACCGTATTTCTTTCGACTGAACTATCGATCTCACAGTTGTGTGACTTCTAAACAGCAGGCAGAAACAATTATACCTCTGCTGCTACTATATATCCATACTAAGAGAGAAGTAGCTAATACTGTAAGATACCACAACTAATATACCACAATCAATATATCTTCTTCTTCCCCTAAACGATCTTGTCGCTCCAGTTCCAAACACCATCCACCGTAGCCGCCTAATTTCCTGCTTCTTGGATCTTGACCTGGAACCGTTTCTGACCCTCCTGCCTATCGATTTTGTTTTGCCTGAGCGCCTGTGAATAAGTCTGTTCCCGCGACTTAGCTTTTGTTGACTGTTTTAGATATTTCGAGTTTACGATTACGATTGTCTATAGCGAACACTGTTCTATTGGTCCCTCCCTCCTCCCTCCCTGCCTCCCTCCCTCCCTGCCTCCCTGCCTCCCTTCCTCCCTCCCTCCCTCTGTCTCTTTGTCTCTGTCTCTCTGTCTCTGTCTCTCTGTCTGTCTGTCTGTCTCTCTCTCTGACCCTCGCTATGTCTCTCTCACATTTACACGTCTCGCCGTGTCTGTCTTATTGTCTGTTCACTTTCTCTCTCCTTCCTTTTTACCCTCAAATACCTTTTCTATTTTTATCTCTTCTCTGTATCTCCTCATCTTGAGCCCTGGCTTTCTGTCCAAACACTCAGACAGCGCTAGCGATGACTGGAGCGATTGCGTGACGCAGTTTTGCATATTTAATCGCTTGTGTCTGTATAGTAGGCCTAGAAGTAGCAGAGCCAGCGGAGGATTAGAGATGGGATCAGTGAAAGGCCGGCGCCGACGAAGACATTTCCTAGCGAGAACCAAACAATCGAATGCGGGATTCGTTTTCACCTCTAACCGTTTCACAGGTCCATGCAGCTTATGCGACGTCTAAGAGAAAGCGATTTCGAGAGGTTTAGCGCTTCTGAGAAGTTCTTAAAAGGCGTTCTATTGAGTGTTTCGACATATAGATGTTCACATGCATAAATACACACATACATTCATACATACATACATACATAGAAATGTTCGTCTCTGGCAAAGGACCCTGACACGTGTCCCCTACCGCCAAACGACATAACGATCGATGTCTAAACGCTAATTGTTATAACGAAACTTAAAATATCGCACAATCCCATGATTTGCAGATGTATGTAGTAGTCTGAGTAGAGTATGTCTGGGGGATTCGGTTTATTTCTATAGGTCTACTACATCTGGCCTAATACTTCTCGCCGCAGACTTTCCGCCTACATAAAATCCGCAAGCTCGAGGCCTTCCTTCGGTCTGAAGCACTTTGGTCGTTTTTATCATCATCATCATGTGTGGGCAGTCTGTGTGTTTTGCGTCGGTCACGTGGGCGGACTGGACCGGCGCATCAGCCCCGGCGGTTGAACCTCGAGCATCAAGCCCCCGCCTGCTTTGTGGAAGTGGAATTCAACCAAAGCGGCCCTCAAACTGTAGCTGGGAGGCGCGGTGGGGGCGGTGGCGGCTTCGAAGGAGGTGGGGCGAGAGGACGGAAAACACCAGGTAAATTCAAGCCGCAGCCCCTGTAGTGGGAGCTCAGCCAGTGCAGTGTCAGCCCTAGTGGAATTTGAACTATGGCTGGGTCGGCGGTGGGGGTGGTATCGGCTTTAGTAGAGGGGGCAAGAGGGCCGAAACTCTAGGTGGATTCAAACCGCCCTTTCACATCTACTTAACCCATCCATGCTATTCATCTGACATTGCCTGTTGCAAACCTATTTGAAATGAATTCATTCATTATGCCTGTGTAATATGACATGATACAGTAGACACAGGCAAAGTCAGAACATAGGCGCTCAAATATCAACTAGACGAAAGCTGTTAAGGCGCAATGGTTTCTTCTGCCTGAAGATGCAATGCGATACTGGTCTGTGAAGGTGTTATTGGCGAGTAAGAGTTACGTCGTTTCAACGGTTTCTTTCGGACTAAAATACAGCTAATTAAATAATGTAATTGTAATCAAAAACTTATAAAGCGCCACTTCAAGATGAAACTCATCAGAGGTGCTCGTGGCCCGGTGTTCCAGAACAATTGGGAATAGCCTGCGATATGCAAACGTTTGCAATATTAAGGCCCTTAAGAGCATCTAATGAAAGAATAACAGCTTCAGCTTCTTTAAGCATAGGTCTGATACACATGAGTCAAAAGTGTTATCAAGTTCGAACCAAGTCCTAAGTTCATCAGTTAAGAGTCGGCAAGTTTACAGTGTAAATTTTAACACCTCGTAACCTTTGTTTTGCGGTGGCAAATCATTAACCCTGCACGCTCAATTTCTTCACACCACTCTGGCACTTCCACTCCGTTTCCGATTAATGGTGGGACTGGTCGTGACTGGAGGTACGCATAGGGAGATCGGTCTACCGCGACGCTAATGCCACCTGGAAATCCATTATCCACGCAAAGCCGGTCAGCGCTAATCCAAATTAATAAAACATGTGTTGCTGACAGCGCGCAGAAGCGGACCAAAGCAGGCTACGGAAGATCGGCTACCGCAGATTGGCGAGGCCGCTGTGAGCGCGTTCGGCTTAGTGCGTAAAATCTAGGCGACAGATCGGGGAATCTCCATTAGAAACTCAGGTTCTGGTACGAAAAGACATCCTCTGTAAGCCGCCATCGACGAAGCTCAGCAGCCCAGGTGAGAATTCAGCTTTTGAGGATGCTAGTTAGTCCAGGCATAGTTTTCAGTAAGAGACGAAAATCAGCAGTGCAGGTGAAAATTCAGCTTCAGACGTTGTTTGACCGAGCATAGTTTTCAGTAAAATTATATAATTTAACTTAAAATTATAACATTAATTGTTGCAACCGAAGCACTAGGAGTCAACTGGGAGACTGTCTTGTTGCAGTCAGAAAATCTTTACTCATGTTTAGAGTCTGAGAATAGATTGCTTTCACTGCTACGTGCAATCAGACACTACTTGACTATGGTAAATGATAACTTTACCTATCCGACGGTAAATGATAACTTTACGTATCCGACGGTAAATGATAACTTTACCTATCCAACGGTAAATGATAACTTTACCTATCCGACTGCAGGCTGCATTGTTACTGTGCAGCCAGTGACGGATCGAGTATTACTCAGTGCTGGTCAAGTTGGGTCTGCCTGAGGTGATCATTAGGTTAAATTAGTAGGTTATATTTACAATTAATTGCAGCGCTAACTCATTAAAAGCAGAGCGCAGATTTCGGTCTTCGGCGATGGTGGTCATGGCGAATACAGCTAACTTCGTGTTTGGGGAGGTAAAGCCGAAGGCAAATCCCAGATAGGGTCATGGCGCCCTAGCTTAGCCAGTTTGTCTGTGAGCTCCACTATGAAAGTCTTGGCTATGAGCCACTTGTGCTTCAGCTGAGACACCACCCAATCTCATCTGACACCCAACTTCATTAGGACCCCACTGGAACCGCAGCTGGCCACCAGTTGACACCAATGGAGACTTGTCTTGCTATACAGGGTGTTATAGGAATATAAACTGGTCTACATCTTATATAGGCTCATCGTGTGATTACAATATCATGTCTTGCCTTGCGTTGTCTTAACTTGCTTTGCACGGTTGCACCATCGGTAAGCAGCATGAATGGGTGCTCGTATGTCTGATAACAAAACAGAAAACAAAACAGCAGGCTTAAAAGTTTTGAACGGTAATTTGGGACAAATAGATCTTATATAATCTAATGTAACTGTGTATTTTTATTTTTCAATCGTCATCGTTGTCATCATTACCATGGGCATCGTCATCAGCAATTTCTGAGTCCAGACGCTTAGCGGCGATCTGTGTGGATGAGTTACCCCCATTCTCTTTGAGGTTCAGTATCTTTCCATGCTTAACTAGAGTCTGTTACTCACAGTTTTTTGGTCTTTCTTTGCTTCTCTTTACATCGATTATTGAACAAGTGTCTAGCTTTGTAACCTGTCAACAGGCAATCCTTTCGCAAGGCTACACAGTCGAGGTTGTAGAACTGTTTCTTTGTTCGTAACTTTAACGTATTGTTATAGCCACTTTAAATCTAATTTTGCTATGCGTGGGTAACCGTAGCCGAAACAGGCCAGGAATGGAATGGTAACTTAGTGGCATGCTTCCAATCAAATGGGGCATAGCCAACTTGCCCATGGATCAGCTCTTGCCAAAAACAAATAATCTATCGGATGGTTTCTAGGCTGTCTTTTTCATCTAGTTTCTACACGTTTTATTGTTATTGTCTGCCGCATATAAACCAAGTTACATTTAGCTGTACATCTATATACAGAACGAATATGTTAATTTAGATTATTATGAACCTTATGGCTGTATTAGTCCTTAGTCTAATCTCATGCTCAGCCAGAATAAATGCGCAGCCTATAGAAAGTTCTGTCAGCCAGACCCGACCATACACAGGTCTCATTGACAAGGCGACTGACCACTGACTGACTGACTGGCTGGCTGGCTGGCTGGCTGGTTGTCTGACTGACTGGCTTTTAATATATCTGAATGATACCCCTTCTTCCTCTTAGCTCTCTCTCCTCTCCAACCCCAAACACGCTGTCTCTCCGTCTGACTTTTGGATCTTGACCTGGAACCGAACCCTTTTGCCTATAGAGTTTGTTTTGACTGAGCGCCTGTGAATAAGCTGGTCCCCGCGGCGCGGCTTTCGTTGGGCGCTGTAGAAATCTCGGAATTACGATTACGATTACACGTAGCTATTCTTCTTAAACTCGCAGACGAATAAGGCGCCTAGGACTGAATAATTACTGTAGGCCACAAATTTTATTTTAAATGAAACTTAGACCATATAGCATGGAACTTGTCGAAATGGCTACTCTGAATTTTTGATTTCCATATAAAACCTCTATGAAGGGATCGTGCGTCTTTCAGTTGTAATGGCTTATGGCTTAGTTATCTATAGACCCTAGTGTATTTATCATTCGTTCAACGAATGTTTGTTCGTACCAACTTAGACTTAACTTTGTAGCATTGTACATAAGAAGGACATCTTTTCTGTAGTAACTTATTTCGAGCATTACCACGAGTTTGGCCTTTTCTCCACATGAGCATGTATATCTAATCTCTGTCTTAATCTCTTTATTCATCAGCCATGCAGAATGCCGACTCGATTCCATGTATAATCTGCTCAAACGTTTCCTACAGACTGTTGTTGTTCGCGTCCGCTCTTATACAGTTTTTGCTTTCATCTACATGTATACATTCCTGTTTTAGCCAAATTTCGTCCTCTTCTTAGCTACCTTCCTTAGCTCCTTTCTGGACTGAACATCCTCTCCGGCTTTCTAGTCATTGTCTGATTACATTCTCTAATCAAATGTGTCCATGAATTTCTTCGTAGTGTCTCAGGTCGTCTTGCTGCATGTTTTCTTCGCCTGATTCTAGATTTCCATGCAGCTGTACTAAAATAATCTGATTTCTTAATTAATGGTAGGCCTACTAGTAAACAGTAATGCGCCTAGTACAGGTTTCTTGCGGTAAAAATGCAAAAATAGTTAGTTTGCCTTTTGCGAATGGAATTTTGAAAATCGTGATCGAGGTCCATTGTACTTCCGCTGTTGGAGCCCCTCTGTGTTTACACCTAATACCCCGGTGTTAAAAGCACCTCTGACCATACGCTATCGAATGCCTGCTTTCAGCTAATTAAGATTTTTGGCCTGTGTCCAAAGCTTTTTCGTGTATATATAAATATATATAGGAGACTTGGGTCTTCTATGTATAAATTCTGCTTATTTTTCCGAATGACTTTCTCCAGCTAACGTTGCGTGTTGTTTAGTCGTTTTCTGTATCTTCTCTGCAGTATACTGCACTGGGATGTTCTGAAGGCCAGCTCTTGTTGTTATGTAGATCAATTTTTCGTTCATATGTTGAGGCCGTCATAAATCTCCACAAAATTTCAGTATTTCCGCCAGTTACTGGAACTTTTTACTCAAGTTTTCAAGTTATACTCATTTTACTTGATTGTGTTCAATTCTCATTCCATCCAGATTCAATGCTTTATTTTTTCATTTTCTTGATGGCATTTTCATCTATTTCTGACAGCTATTCTTATCTGGTTTTCACTGGCAGTGTCTGCAGTGAGGACTGTCAGATTGCTAAGTAGTCGCTATAACGCAGCGTAGGTCTATATTAACGTGTGGACTCTGCTATAGGCCTAATATATCGACCTTACAACGAACGCATGTGATGCAGGTAGGCTACATGTCTATACTCTATTCTTCGGACTGTTATCGTATTACGCTCATCAACATTGCGACACATGCTAGATGGTCTCCCTTTTCACTCAAATACAAAAATTCGCGCTCTCTGATGTAAACAGTTTAGGGAGAGAGACGAGTAACGACGCTATGTCATCTTGCTTACCAGGCGTCATACTATTCGACGCACCCATTAGTCGAGCCGTGGATAACCGGAGGCTAGGCATCCTACGCTAATTCAATCCTCTTTGGCGTACCATACAAAACCTACGTCCCTTCCAGCGCTAGGTGGCGACGTTGTCATTCTCAATTTCCCGCGCTTTCACGATTATCCAAGGAGGTTGGTTCTGGCGGAAAGTAAAAGTATTTCTAAACATATTATACTGGATTAGAGTTTGTTTATGAATGGTAGTTGAATGGTAGAGCTCACGCCTATTAATACACACTGTGCAATTTCGAGTCTTACCTGAGATGGACATTGCATAGGAAGACAATAAAAAATAAAATCCTAATGAATAATTTTAATGAGTTGGAATGGTGGATAGTGGCCAACTCGTCGGCTTTCACCTCTGCGACCTGGGTTTGAATCTCGAATCTGTCATATTAAATTGCATATAAATCGCGTTGTCCGACTGTGCGAAACCTCACTCATCATCACCGTATAGACAGGGATATTTTCTAAAACCAAATACAAACTAATACTAGGCCTAATCATAGGCAAGATACACAAGTAGGCGGATACGCTCGTGAACAGGCCTATAAATATATCTAATTAGCTGATGAAAAACAACGAGCCCAGGTATGGCGACGACGTTAGATATAAAAGTTTAAGCAGACTAATTTAAACGTGCTTTCTTTTGTATATTATCTTTTGCAGGAAAATATGCAGGTATATCTGTACAATGACAGACAGCAGTAAGCCTGCAAGAAATCCGAAATCCTGTTTATGGATCCGCTGCAAGAGCTGTGACGTAATTATTATCCGTGGAACAATCGGCTGACACTTTCCTGTCCGTTAATTACATACTCCCTATAGTCCTCTAATACCTGTCCCAAGTTGGTCTTATTTTCATTCATATAATCACTGGCTACTCCCTGATCCATGTTCTGTGTGTCTGATTCCCTCGTGTCTTCGACGAATCAAAATGCTTATAGGGGTCTAGAACATAGAATATCTATTGAGCCACCTGTATTAACCAACATCGTCAAAGAGAAAATGCCACTGCGCACAAGAGGATTCACGTGTTGTGCAGCAAAGGTGTCTTCTTTATGTCGTTGCTTTCTAATTACGTTGGACGATTGAGGTTCTTCTACGGCATTAGGTCATATGGATAGGCGTAGACGCATATGAATGGCGCACGTTTGTTTATACTTCGGGCTTCGTCTAGTTATTGGCAGGTCTTTAGTCAGACTTTTACTTCCCTGTGTAATTAGACTTTCAGCCTTTTCTCCTAATTGGGTAACGACGGTGGCGTAACCCAGCGGGAGGAGGAGATGATGGTCTAATAAAAGCAGGTGTAAAAACAAAAGACAGAGGTCTGATCAAGAGACGTAGGTAATAATTATGCACATAAGTCGCATATACTTCGGCGGAAACTTACTTCAGTTATTGGAGGGATCCAATTAGGTTTTCTACCCTTCGCAGCCAACACACCCCATTGGGCGAACGTATATTCAATGTCACAAAAACCAAGAACGTTACCCTTATGGTCGCCTTATATGTCGAATGCTATATCGGCCTAACGCAGGGTGTGCAACGTATGTTCCGCATATGCTTTTCCCTATTAATGCCATAAGTAAATTAACTGAATTTCGCTTTTGCCTAAGTAAGTGTACCCTGGGACATGGAAATGGACATATGTTCAAACCTATATATTCTATTACTTTCTGTATTCATGATGAAGTAATCGCACATGGAACCAATGTTGGACCAACGTCAGAATTCAGGTGGTATGCCAACATTGTGCCGTTGTATATCTAATGTCACAAAATGCGTAATGCAGGATGTAAGATATATTCTACGTGTGGTTTCCCTTAGTAATGGCACATGTATATTAACAAATCCGTTTTGGCCAGACAAACCCGGGGGAGGGCTTAAGAGTTTTACCTGGAGTGAGTGAAAAGCTTAGGGGTAGAATCGTTATTCGGTGTGCGAGATAATGGCGTGATGGGGAAAGAGACAGACAGACAGACACACACAGACACACACAGACACACACAGACACACACACAGACACACACACAGACAGAGCGTGGTGCTGCAGAGTATCTTTGTTTAGACTAGTTAAGATCATTTTATAATTCACACATTTAATTTCGCTCTGAGAACGTCGGAAGGCGTATTGTCAATAAAGGCCTAAATAGTTCTAAGCATACGACAAGTCTCTCTCTCTCTCTCTATATATATATATATATATATACATATATCCATCCATCTATCTATCTATCTATCTATCTATCTATCTATCTATCTATCTTTCGCCTACGATTCCTCGCTCAGTCGATGGACATATGGCGTGTTAACAAATGCATTACTTACTTACTATTTATCTATCTATCTATCTATCTATCTATCTATCTATCTATCTATCACTCTCTCGCGCGCGATTTCTTGATAGTTATGATGGCTAGAATAATTATGTCCCAAGACATTAAAACACTGCCAGAATACACAAGGTAATTTTATTCAACAAGACAAAGCACTATACATAAAGACCCTGTGTACGTAAATAGTCAGTAAGTTTAAAGCGCTCATTTGTATAGAAAATTTCCACAGCATAACGCTGATGAGTCATGTTGTTGACTTATTTGTGATTGGCTGGCGAGTTTCCTGCGCTAAAGGGGAAGTTTTCCATGATGTCATTGGGTTAACTTGTTTACACACTCATTGATCACGTGCTCGCGGTTACTTGGTCTATAAACTGGTCTGCTGCTGTGTCGGAAAAACCTATAAAACGCGATTACAAATGCGTTATTAAGAGAACGCGGAAAAGATTTTGTAGCGGCAGACCGTCGTGAACTCAGTTGTTAGAGTTGAAAGATTCGTGCATTGAAATACTGTATGTTGACGACTCAAGTGTGGTTGTCACTGAACTGTTCGTGTATTTAATTATGCATATGAAAAACAAAGACTGTTTGTCTCGTCTTGAGTTAACGCTATACGTTACATAACGGGCGAGGTTAGAAGCCTGATCGACTGACAAATTCGGAAGGTTATCAACAGGCCCCACAAATATTCTTGCGCACACCCACACATGAACACACATATTTATGCATATACATTAAGTTCAATTTCTACGGTTGTCTGCAAATATTTTCAGAGGTCCGGCTCGTTCTTTTCTTTGTTGCCTGATATAGACCGTGTCAAACAATATAGCAAATAGCATAAGCTATATGCTATAATAGTTATAAAAGAATTTGTTTTGTTGCAAATGGATTTTCGACGTTACATAGTTTGAGACAAGCAACAACATTGATTGTGATGCTAATGACAGTAAATAGTAGGCCTATACTGATGACGTTGATGTTGCTGCTATTAATGACGGTGATGTTATTGAAGGTAATTACGATTATAATGAAGACGACGACGATAATAATTATGATTAAGATGACGAAGTTGACGACAACGATACTTTTTCTTATGACTGAGTAGACTGTTGTTGTTTGCGATGATAATGATGATGATGATGATTATGATGATGATGATGATGATGATGATGATGATGATGATAAGAAGAAGGATGAGGAGGAGGAGGAGGATGCTAATGATGACGATGACGATGATGATGATAAAGACGATTGCTGACGACTATGAAGATAATGAAGATAATAAAGTTAATGATTTTGGCAACAAAAATCTTTGTTTTAGAACGAAGATGCGTGTTTCCTTGATGACGCTTGCCATGACTACAGTGGTGTTGCTGGTAACCATAGCAACGGCTGATCTCGGCCGGTCATACCAGTTGCCCATCGATGACGACAAAACAGACTCCAACTTGTTACCATCGTCATCGGCTACGCTCGTGAGGCAGCTGACTACCGCCATCGAGCGACTGGAGGAGAAAACAGAGAACATGAAGTTGGTCCTTCAGTCGATCCTTTCGAGGACCGGGCCCATCCCTGTTGGGTCAGAGTCGGGAATGGCAAAGAGAATGAAGAACAGCGGACAGAACGGCAGACGATACGACTCGTACGGCGTCGCTGGTCGTTTTGGAAAGAGAAGCGTCTAGCCATCGACAACTAGTGTCAGTAGCAATCAAAGATCTTCGTTCTAGATGGTTTTCTTTATCTCAACTATGACGACGCATATCGCTTGTTGAAACGATTCTAATGAGTGTAGCTGGATGGGTGGGAAAAGTGTTAACCCTAAATGACAAAGCAATTTGAAAGTCCAAACAACTGCTTCACTGGATCGACAATTAATAGGCCTGCTTGTTAAGCAAAGTTGACAATATCATATCAGTGTATAATTTAAGCAATTATAGTAGACTTTTCAGTTATCTACCCAGATTGTAACAATAACAGGTTATACTTAGAGATCAGAGGGTTTTTGTAATCAAATTGAAAGATAACTATCCAATAATAAATCGTTTTTATAGTTATAGTTGTTGCTTTTGTTTCATAGAAAGGTTGTTAACACATCGTTTCTTCAATTGTTACTTTACTTTTTTGCCTCAGTTGCTACCACAGTTATTACTTGAGTCGTTTCAGTTGTTGCTGTTATTGTTGCTTGTATTGGTTGCTTCATGTGTTATCGTTGTACGATTGTCCTTGTTTCCTTTCTTGTTATCGCAGTTATTTTATCTATTATGGTTGCTTTACTTTTTGACGTTGCAGCAACTGTTTGGTTCTAACGAAGCAATAGCTGTTGACCGAGTGCGATCTGTAATTGACAGTATACACGGATGGCATAAGCGAAATGTAAGGGGAAGATATATCTTCAACGGGATGTAATCTGGACCGGAGGGAATAGACCTATTGAGTACAGCGAATTATAGAGGGTAAATGTATGTTCGATGGGAGATGGTCTGGACCAGCAGAGGAAGGGTAGGTATACCCTTAACCCTGCAAATAGTAACCTGACTGTTGATGTTGCTGCAACTTAATTTTCGTGTTAATCAACTGAAGCGCGGTTTGAAAATCGGTTCATCCTCCAAGGGACAGTTTCCAATTATTCTGCGTCGACGGCCAAAGTGTTTGTTAGCAATGTGCTATTAAGGCTTGAAAAAACAAACTCAGACAGACAGACAGACGGACGGACAGGCAGAGATAGGCAGAGACAGCGACAGATACATGGAATGATGGGAAATGTGGCTTTGGAATGAGAGTGAGAAGCGGGTACGGACACACGTGCAGAGGAGGAGAGAGCGAGAGAAGGGCGGAGACAGAAAGACTGTGACAGCGAAGGAGATAGAAATAGAAACAGGAATCAATCAACCGTTACTGATTGAACACTGATCGGCTCTCTTTTTTATACTCGATGCAGATTAACAAATTAAGTCTCTATGAATAATTCAGCTTACAGAAATGGGAAATTTTTAACGGCGCTGATAACTATAGGACGATGTTAAGGGAATCGTTGATGACAATGATGCTGAAAATGTTAACGAAGCTGCCAAGTATAATAGACATCGATAAATAATGGTGTTTATGATCACGATAATGATGATTATAATGATGATGTAAGCGCGTTATTGTAGGAATCAACGATGAAAATGAGTGATGATTGTCAGTGATGATAAAAATAATGACGATGACGACGATAATGAATTTGCTGAAAGTGAGTAGTAGTAAAATCGATGATTATGATTATGATGATACGACACTGGGCGGTAATAGGAGTCGGTGATGACGACAGTAAACGTAAATGTAAATGTACGCGGCTTTCAATAGCGACCGTATGACCTCGACCCTGCTCAGATAAGATCCTTCATCACCGCTGCCCGTTTGAATAGATGCTTCGCCATTTAAGGTCCCCGTGTACGGGCCGAGATTTAAAGTAATGACGACAGTGCTATAGGAACTGATGATAAAAATAATATGATGAAAAGAAAGCAGAAATAGAGTAACTGATGCTGGACCAGGGATGAAGAAATGCAACAGATAGGACAAACGAACGAAGATGTGGAATTTTCATCTCTAGTCAGAATTCCAGCATGATGATGATGATGATTGATGATGATGATGATGATGATGATGATGATGATGAAATTCTGATGAAGATTGGAGCGACGACTTGAGCAACTACGAAGACGATGACAGAGTATAAGAATCATGACGATCACGTGATAGCGACGATGCTAGCATTAATGACAACGGTGATGAAACCAGCGACAGTAGCATGTTACTGTGTTCGCATTTCTTTTATCCGATTTTTGTCTGTTTATTTATTCATTCGCGCGTCATTTCATTTCGTTACTGCGCATGTCGGCATGACTATCTTCGCATCTTTCTAATGATTCTCTTCCTAAATTCACGGTCTTTAAAGCATACGTTTCAAACACTTCAAAACAGTTGCCTGACGCCATCTTTTCTTACTCAAGTACAAGGGAATTCAGATTCTTTCCAACCAAGTACAATCGAATCGATTCTCAGCAGACTTATATCGACTCAGAGGGTCTACGAGACTTCGTGAGGCTGTAGGCCAGACATAACTCCTGTGTACATCTCACGTGTTTCAGTAACTCAGATGTTTAGCTGAGATCCTTCAACTGCATAAAATCGAAAGGGGGTTTCTCAGCGGGACCTTGAGACCTCCTGAGGGGGAATACCGAACGCAGCCCCTCTGTACATCGCCTCCCGTCGTGCTTGCTGTGCGCCTCGGACGTAGTTGTTTGGGTCATACTGTAGCATTGGGTAAGTCTGTCTGATGAGGGGTTGGACCGTTGGAGCTGGCAGTAATGGTATGTGAGGAAGATGTAGTCGAACTGCCAGTATGCAGTAATGGTATGTGAGGAAGATGTAGTCGAACTGCCAGTATGCAGTAATGGTATGTGAGGAAGATGTAGTCGAACTGCCAGTATGCAGTAATGGTATGTGAGGAAGATGTAGTCGAACTGCCAGTATGCTGAACCGATGTGTAATTCGTTTACATTCACCGTTCTTCCATTGGTGACGAACTGACGATCACAGCTACCAGGTCGGACGGGTCGGCCTTCTACAAATTTTAAGTACCAGACTAAACGAATGACGAAAGCTTAGTAACTGCATTAAAACCATCAGTAATTAACATCATTGTCTTTAACCTTATCGCCATTTTCAGCAGCATTGTTGGTGTCATCGCCGCAGTCATCGTCATCAGCGGCATAATCGCCACGACCACGATCTGGAACATGCCTGTATAGGCCTAACCGCATACGATCACATTTAAAATCAGGCGATAAAGACAGGAAAAGTCGTTGTCGATGCCTGGCTGTTTGTGTAATAAAAGATTTACTACACTTATTACATTTAATATTAACAAACAGCTTCAATAAGGATGATAATATTTTACTAACTCGGTCGGGCGGTTCATCAACGGGCGATTGCGGATCGTCAGATAGCAAAGTATCACAACTAGATTCAAGGTATACATATTGTTACTTAAGGCGCACAGGAGAGGGTCGAGTATAGGTTGAGTTGTTGTACGTTGTACGGCTTTTGTACATTTTGGCGGGAAAGCCGATCTTATAAAAGGTGTTGGGTTTAAGTTAAGTTTTGCTCAGAATGGGTTTTGGTTTTGGTCCTGCATGCGTGGCGTCTTTCTTCGCAGACTCCTTCGGTTAGTAGTGTTGGTCTTTTTTCTCCAGAGGCTGCAGTTCGCTGGTTTTGGCGCCGCCTGACGTCGATGTCTTGTATATTGTGTGTCATGTTACACTTAGGAAATAAAACATTTTAATCTGAAGCTGATATGATATTCCATATCCCTACAACCTGTAACGACATATTATATATTGATTGCAACAGTTGATCTTCGTCATTCCCTGCAATGCATCGTATACCTGGCAGCATCCTCATGAGTGAAACAGACGAAGGGGAAAATGAAATATTTTCTCAGTTTAGCCACTAGAGAAACGTATCTATGATAAACCTGACACAAAACCCATTTTACGAAAGCAAAGACACCATGACCATTAGTCTCACTGGACATTATTTGGTACTATTTAAAAACTTTAGAGATTCTATTCAGATTGAAAATCTGGACAAGAGCAGATTTTTCCCGGAATGTCCAATTTTATGCTTTAAGCGTTCAGAAATTCAACGATGATCATTATCCGTCAGTCGATCTTAAACGCGATACCGACAAGAGATGTAGATTAAGAACTAAAATATTTTCCTGGGAATCCATTATATATCTAAAAAAGTGAATAGATATTCGTCTAGAACGTTGAGAGGTCATTCTCTGAGAGTTTAGTCCAAATTAAAGAAGTATCTTTCGAAGTTACGATTGACTCAAGGACAAGAAGCATCCACTAAAGCAAGAAAATTTTTTTTAAAATGTGACAAGATTTTCTTATGCTATATATGCGAATGTGCAACGGATTTATTAAAAAGAAATATACTTTTGACTGAGGCTAAGAAGAAAAAATTGCATCGATAAAAAAGCAAATTAAGACACCTAGCGTCAGGGAAAGAGTTTGCAGCCCTTATAAACAAACATGGTGTAAACTGAATTTTCATCGAGAGACCACTGCAGAACGCTATCAGTCGCTTCTATTTAGCTAAACACAAAAATGTCAATGCTACTGTCAATCTATTAACCACGGACACTGAAATAAACGGCCACCTGGTTCATAAATGTGTATAGATAAACTTTATAAATAAAGAACACATGTTTCAATTTAATACACTTGATTAAACCATGCTAATCTGTTAATTCGTTTATTTTAAGTAACAAAAATACTCACTGTTTATACCATTAGTGAAATCCTTATAGTCGAGTGGTATGGGAAGAAGAGGTCTAGGGAGGGAGAGTACTGACCACACACCATCATATGCCGTGGCTAAGAAAATGAAGTCTCGTTAGTCAGCTGTTGCAATTTCCACTGGCCTCGACGATGGTGAAGATTCATCAGAGCAGATCTAAAAGAACCTGCGCCGCCATTGGACGATCCACCTGTCAGGTAGGTAATTAACTGCGACCAGCTGCTGCTCCGTCATCATCACGATGCCAATATGTGGCAGCAGCATATGCATTCATGCATGCAGCGGCACCGATTCCAAGACTTCAAGACTCCCAGTATATCGGTAACCGCCATGAGGTTCCTAAACAGCATTACATGCATATATAATGATGTCTATGAAGTGATATATAGGCCCTATATATACCCACGAGCCTCGTACAATTATATATGTGTGTATATGTGCGTGTGTGTGAATGTGTATCTATGTTGCAAGTTTGGAATTCGTTACTTCATATAAGTGTATAACAAACTTGTATATATGAGTGTGTGTATATATATATATATATATATATATATATATATATATATATATATATATATATATATATATATATATATATATATATATATATATAGGGAAATTGGAATTGCAGCCCTGCAGGTAAGAGAAATTGCATGGTCGAGTGGAAGAGCGACGTTTCAACTGTTCGGTGATGCACTGGGCTGCTGCGGCAACTGTTGCTGCCTTTGATGCATCCACCTTTGATGTACCGCATCCCAATATCCGCGCGTTAATTGTCCCTATTATGTACACTAATTATAGAATCGGAATTTATCTGGTTTGGCCTGTATCCTCACAATACTAATGCCTAGTAATAACCGACACTAATGTTACCAGAAAGCTCATTGACTATTTCGCAATGAAGCGCAGCTACTGTGGCGTCTAAACACACGTATACCAACACCTTTTGTCCAGATACCATGCTTAATAGGCCAGATTTAGTGTCTAGCTGCCGTAGAGGGAATACAAGTGGAGTGTTTTATGATTGTCGAATGGATACCAGACATTTCTAGTGTATGTATTTTAATTCAGATTTAGTGGATGAGTGTATATTATACGTGATACTCTGAAAGGTGCTTTGTGTACTTCAATATACTTGGTATACTTTGCACTGTCCATTTTGCAGCACGAATTCAACTAAAGTTGTCTTCTAAAACTTAATGGGGTGGGCCATAGCGAGTGGTTAACGTGCTGGACTGTAAATTAAACTCCTCGGGAATCAAATCCCGCCCAGGCAGAAATGCGTTGCGAGATTTCTGCTCCACTTGCACCCCCTAGCGAACTCAGCTATAATAAGTGCATTTGCCGTATACATAGGACGTGAGTGGAAAGATCAGACGGCGAGGGAGAGGTTGGCCATGGCACCCTACCCTTTTATGCTGAGGCTATGAAAAAATGAAATCGCTAACATATCCACGACTGCTTCTCGGGCTAGCTTAAGGAACTACTTTTCTTAATTTTCTTCTTTTTTTCTTCTTCTTCTCCTTCTTCTTCTTCTTCTTCTTCTTCTTCTTCTTTCTCATCATCATCTCTTATTTTCCTTCTCCTTCTTCTTCATCATAACTTTTCTTGTTCTTCTTGTTCTTCTTCTTTTTCATCATTATCTGTTCTTCTCCTTCTCCGTCTTCTTGTTCTTGTTCTTCTTGTTCTTGTTCTTCTTGTTCTTGTTCTTCTTGTTCTTGTTCTTCTTGTTCTTGTTCTTCTTGTTCTTCTTGTTCTTCTTGTTCTTGTTCTTCTTGTTCTTCTTGTTCTTGTTCTTCTTGTTCTTGTTCTTCTTGTTCTTGTTCTTCTTGTTCTTGTTCTTCTTGTTCTTGTTCTTCTTGTTCTTGTTCTTCTTGTTCTTGTTCTTCTTGTTCTTGTTCTTCTTGTTCTTGTTCTTCTTGTTCTTGTTTTTCTTGTTCTTGTTCTTCTTGTTCTTGTTCTTCTTGTTCTTGTTCTTCTTGTTCTTGTTCTTCTTGTTCTTCTTGTTCTTGTTCTCCTTGTTCTTGTTCTTCTTGTTCTTGTTCTTCTTGTTCTTGTTCTTGTTGTTCTTGTTCTTCTTCTTCTGGTTCTTCTTCTTATGATTCTTCTTATGATTCTTCTTATGATTCTTATGATTCTTATAATTCCTCTTCTTATGAAATTTCTTCATCGTCGTCGTCTTCTTCTTCCTTCTCTTCTTCTTCTTATGATTCCTATTATTCTCCTTCTTCTTGTTCTTCTTCTTCTTCAGTTCGACACATCATTCATCTATGATTAAATGTCTCTTACTCATGTGAGTTAGAAAATTTTGCCAGCACAATGCAGGAATACCTGAGAAACTGATTAAAGTTGTACAAGACATATATCGGAAATCTTCGATTGCCATAGAAGTATAGACAAAAAGATCACGGAATGATTCCAGACGAATATACGTGAAGGATGCATCTTATAACCGTACCTGTTCAATTTTGTGTTAGGCCTAGAAGCAGTAATGGCACTCAGTCTAAACAACATTAAGGTAGGAATCCGAATAAACGTAGG
Organism: Norana najaformis; assembly: GCA_964023275.1. Classification (NCBI taxonomy): domain Eukaryota; kingdom Metazoa; phylum Annelida; class Clitellata; order Crassiclitellata; family Hormogastridae; genus Norana; species Norana najaformis. The sequence goes on from OZ029914.1 coordinate 28,049,690, forward strand.
TCTTATTAATAACCTTTGACTTTTTGATGACATTGGTCTCATAATAAGAAATGGAACAAAACTACAAGACATTACGACACATACAGACAAATCCAGTTGAAGATTCTGTTTCCTGATCAACGTAAAAAAACTCAAGCCATGTGGTGATCGAAAAAATCAAAGAGACACCAGTGAATATCACCATCAAAGAAGAACCTGTTGAACGCGTTGATCAATTCGTCTATCTCGGAGCTCTAATAACCGCAGGCGATAATATCGAAACAACAGACAAATGAAAATTGTCTCCACCCAACAACCATTTGCAAAAATGACAAATGCCTGAGGAAGCAGCGAAAGGATAAAGAAAACAAAGTCAAGAATATATGAAACGAATATACGACACATTTTCTTACATGGATCAGAATGCTGAACAAAGATAAAGTAAGGTGAAAAAGATATGTGAGTTGGTTAAGAAAATTAAGTCGAAAATTAAGTCGACTTACACATGGCTGACTCTCGGTGTTGGCTTAACTAAGCTAACTGTTTCTGTATACACATACACACGCTAGCCCAGCTCCGCTTAACACAACACGTGCATGTGGAATACAGCTCGTCGTCTTTGTAGTCATGGCACGTGTTACATAACCTACTAATTAATCTTTTAATCGTCAGCGGAGAAAGGCGGTCATACTGATTATCCGGCGATTATTTCAGCAGCTGAGGTGCGATGAGGCAGCTGCGGGTCGCTCCACAGGAACGCCTCTTCCCACGGTCTCCAGCACCGCAACGTGTTTCGGGCTGTCAATTGTGAACGAAGGCGTGACGGCTTCAGAAATGACGGACCAGTATCAAGGTATGCGGCTGACTGATAAAAGAGTAGCGAGAAAGAAGGAAAAGTGTATCGTCTTACATCGAGAAGGAAGTAATTTGCTTCTTAAGTTACGCGCGAAACAGTTGTAAGGACGGTCAGTGACAGGTGATAAAGAGCCAATGGCAACCAGATGCCTATAGGGCAAAGTCACGCAGAAGTTCTTCGCTGGCGGCTCCTATAAAGCCGTGTTGTATATGGATCTTCTGGGCTATCCAGTGGCCTTTGCTAATCTTTGACATTTGACCCGTGAATGCACCCGTGCATCTCAGTTCCTGACGTCATGCAGTCGGATCTCAAGAATGCTCATTTTAGTTAATCGTTTATCTAATCATTTAGTTAATCATTTAGTTAATCAGTAAGTCAATCCTTCAGTCAATCGTGTATTTCTTTCTTGAAAATATAAATAATTTAGAATAGGATTGTAAACCCCACCTTCTCCTCAGACAGATATCATTATTGTGACCTTACTGTCAACCATTCAGCTGTGACTCCTGAATACATTGCTGACCTACTAATGAAATCTACATTTAAACACTATGAACTTAACCCTGCACTTACATGACTTCTTAGGGCTCAACCTCAGATCTTCGCCTTTATCCTACCTTTTCTTGTTAATTTTTTATCTAGTGACACTCTTCCTTCACACTTCCTTCCTCTCAGAAGAGGACAGTTGACAGTTATAGGCCTACGTTCTCGTCTTAAGAAGAGTCATCTTGATCCCTCTTTGCTCTAACTATAGAACTAGCTCCGATGTTCCTTTCCGATCTAAGATGATAGAGAAAGTGTTTCATACGCAGCTCTGCTCTTATCTCTCTGTAAGCAACCTACTCCCATCCATCCAGTCAGGCTTTAGCTGATACCATTCCAAGGAAATAGCAGCTGACAAAAGATACGTAAATGCCTTCATGCTCTGATTTCTCTGCTGCTTTTGACTGTGTATATCGCTGCATTCTACTTAAAGTCGTGCATCTACGCAAAGTCCTTTGGCATCTCCGGTAAATTCCTCAACTGTTTGTCTCCCTGATCGCTATCGTACTCAATACTTTCGCATTGGCTATCGTCAATCACTGCTGTGCTGTGTGGTGTCCCACAAGGTTCAATCTGGGGACCCAGCATGGGTTCATCCTCCATACCTCTGCTCTGCCAGCCACTGCCTCTTGTCGTTGCATAGACATCCACCTTTATGCCGATGCTACCAAACTCTATATGCATCTCCGACTAAATGAGGTCGCATGCAGATGCTGGCAAGAGGCTTCGCGCATATATAGATGATATCATGCTGTGGAGTCTGTCTATGCACCTCCAACTTAACCCTTACAAAATTCCGAGCTCACCTGGTTTGACCGTTTTCCAAAGCTCATGCAGTGCACTGCCCTGTCACTCTACTTCCTCCTCTTTACTTTCGCCATCCCTTGCTGTTTGGGATCTTGGAGTCATGCTTGACTCAACACTCTCTAAAATCCCAGTAGCTGCATCTTCTTGAACGTGATTGTTTCACATCAGAAGTGTAAGACAGAGTCGTTCTACTCTAGATCTAGTATATATATAGCTGAAAACACTGATACACAACCTTATTCTGACAAGACTCGAATGCTGCAACTCTATACCCTAATGTCTACCTGACTTCACCCTGCTTCCTCTAACTAGATTCAGGCATCAGGTGCACTATATACTGTGTCTTGGACCCTTTTATAACGAGAGCATTTCACACCTGCTCTTCGTTCTCTGCACTGGCTTCCTGTATTTGATGGTATCCGCTTCAAGCTGGCCCTGTTAATGTACAAACAGTGGTGTACGCGACTTTTTTGGTCAGGAGATCCGGTACCTAGATGATAATTGAAGGGGTCAGAGACACCTTGGACCGAAGGCGCAAAGCCCGTAGGTGACAAAGGGGGCTTGGGAGCTTCGTAAACTCCACCTGCGGTTTCCAGGTCGGAACCCCAGAAGCCAATGCATTTTGAAGCATTTATTATGAAATTGAACACATTAGTGCTAAATGTTTGTGAGACCTTTTAACCAAGGGTTCAGTACCTAGAGGAAGATTGAGGGGGTCTGAGAAAGCGAGCACCGAAGGCACTAAGCCACTAAAAAGTAGGCAGCCTTGTGGAACGTCCTAAGTTCTCCACTGAAATCGGATTCAGAACCCAGAAATGCATTTTAAAGCATTTAGCACCTCATTTGAGCTACATTTTTATGCGACTTTTTAGCCAGAATGTCCAGTACCTGAATGAAATCTGAGGGTGTCTGAGACAGCGAGCTCCGAAGATGCGAAACCTCTAACGAACAGATGTATGGATAGCGTTGTAAGCTCCGCAACGGAAACAGGGCTTAGCCCGGGAAGAAAACGCATTTTGCCGAAGAAACAGCCCAGCGATCGAATAAGTGAATTCGTCCTGGAAAATACATGTATTCTCCTAAATTTGCACGACTTTCTCGTCAAGACTATCTCTCGCCTTAAACTGAAAACTTACCTTCTCCAGTCTGCTCGTGGTTCTTAATGTTTCCTGTTCGTCAGCCTCAGTGCGCACTTCTTAATTTTTTAAGGAGGGCATCATCAAATTACAGTTGCATTGTATTCTCAAACGCAACATAAAACAATATAACATAAATTCTAACAGATAGTCAACAATATCATCTTTTGGCGTGAAAGCAAGTCTAAAGTCGGGGTCTTGGTTCAGAAAGCCGGAGCAAAAGTCTGGGGCTTGAACTCAGTTCTAAAGTCTTGGTCTTGAGACTTAGGCCTAAAATCTTGGTCTTGAGACTTAGGCCTAAAATCTTGGTCTTGAGACTTAGGCCTAAGGTCTTGGTTTTGAGACTCAGGCCTAAGGTCTTGGTTAGGACGAAGTCAGAAATCGTCTAATTCAACTTTGGAACCTTCGTCTTTCATTGAGCTTTCGCACGGCATGAATCACAAAATCACTCTTTCGTAGATTAAACAACATGATGTTGCTGGCAAACCACGTGCGGTCTTAAGACCCGAGTTAATTGACCGACACAAAATGTTGTCAGCTAATTAGACGTTGCAATTAGCAACGTAGATTACACAACGCGCCCAAACGAGCTAACATCCGTGTAATGTAATCCGTCTGTACGTATCTTCTTATTAGCCACCGCCGTGTTTACCGATGCTCGCGTTCCTCGTTTCTAACTACCCCTTTGATAATCCTGGGTAAATAAACACCAAGTGTAGCACCTTCGCCTAATATCGCTCACTGCCGCAAACACGTGCAAACCACGTGGTCGAATACGTGAATCGATTACACTTGCGCATCAGCGACACGCACCAGGCGGGGTCGGGGAACCGATACCCGGGCTCAGCGCCCGCGTTGCGATAATATACAAAGACGCCAATCTGGGGTGTAGGGTTACGATTTAACGACCGCTTATCGCACCAGCCGATGTCAATTAGACGCATTTCGCGGACGGTAGGCGCGTGTTAAATGCATAAACAGTGGAATATTTCTGACACTAGCGCACCCAGCGGTTGGAGGAGAAGGAGGAGGCATTAATTCAAGAAAATCATCTCATCGTTTTCTCGACTCCGGGGACTCATATAATCATATCGATGTCTTCTCGAGCTCCATCAAGACCCTTGCCGAGATGCGGTCGGTAATACTACACCATGACGTCTGCTAAAATGGTTAACACTGACAGCGTATGTAAACCTCCGTCCGTCCTTCCTTCCTTTCCTCCTTCTTTCCTTCCATCTTTACTTGCTTGCTTGCTTCCTTTCTTGTTTGCTCCCCTCATTTCTTGCTTGCTTCCTTCTTTTCTTGTTTTCTGCTTTACTTCCTTCCTTCCTTCTGTCTCTCCTTGTTTCCTTGTTTCCTTCCTTCCTTCCATCCTTCCTTCCTTCCTTCCTTCCTTCCTTCCTTCCTTCCTTCCTTCCTTTCTTCCTTCCTCCCTTCCTTTATTCCTTCCTTCCTTCCTTCCTTCCTTCCTTCCGTTCTTCTTTCCTTCCTTCCTTCCTTCCTTCTTTCCAACATTCTTTCTTTCCTTCCTTCGTTCCTTCCCTCATTATACATTTCCTTCTCTACTTTCTTTCTACTTTCCATCCTTACCACATTCCTTCCTTCCTTCATTGTAAACTTCCTTCTTTCCTTCATTCCTTCATTCCTTCCTTCCTTCCTGTCGTCCGTCCGTCCGTTCATCAGTCCAATCGTTTCTTTAGTATCGAGCTCTTGGAAAAGCGACGACTGCTCACTTGGGCGTCGAGTGCGTTTAAGATGCATCGCCGATTTTATGCTCTTCGCTCGAGAGGATTTTCTCTTCGATGATCTGCGATTATCCTAGTCGGCCGATTTACGTGGAAAACTCGAGGGCGGCTCTTCACCCGCGAACGAGTGGCCTGTTGGTGAAGGGGAAGAGGGGAAGGCAATGGGCTGAACGGCGAATGGGCGGGGGTTCGACGGCGAGTGCCGTCACACGTCCGATTAGCTTAGATTAAAACATCGCAGAGACGGTCTTTAAATGCCACGAGAACCGCTTAAAAGCAACCGCCCTATTACGCGTCGTGTCAGCGCGGGGTAGGTAGGTAAGCACACGGCGGCGGCAGTGTGTGGGCCGTGGAGCCAAGACGGGGGAAACCGAGCAAGACACCTTCCGATTAGTCTAAGGGTCGGTGCCAGCATAGGTGGGGTCTTAAGTGTGGGGCTCGGACTCCAACGGGGCGCACACTTTGCCCGATCGCGCCAGAGTTCTAATGATGATGGCCCCTTTCGATCGTTAAGCGGCACACGGCCAACCAGTCGCAATCAGTGGGGTACGATTCAACAGCGCACAGAAGACACACTAACTCTGTAATTACAGCTCCAACAGCCTCGCCTGCTGATCCAAAACCCTACCTCACCCGGTGCCATAGTCCCATACGCCAGCCGCCATTTAATCATCTTCATCACTGGCGGGACGTATACACAGAACGATCGCCGAAGACAAAACAACTGTCGGTCGTGACGCGAGAGAGCGTGCGTCGGTGCAACCCTGGGACGAGCAAGAAGTGGACCTTGTCTCCGTGACGCCCCCCTCAAAGCAGACGATGGTGGTGATGATGCTGGGACCCTCCGTCCCACCCGACACGCTAAGGGTCCTTTACCTGCCACGGGCTCTTAGTCCGACCCAGGGAGGGGTGTGCATACGGCTCCCTATCAGTCCTTAACTGCCCCGTAAATTCCATTAAAGCCCTGAAAAATTTTCCGACTGTCTACCGATGGATAAACTGATTCGCCTAAGTGAAACTGCTCAAGTGCTATACACGCGTAATGTAACGAACGTAGGCTAATCACAGAGCATTCATTGTGCGCTCTTTCACAGACTCTGGCACTCTGCAGGGTTGCCAGATTAAAGTGTGCATACATATCTATCACTCCGAGATATGTATACATCTTTATAGTCTGGGAGTGGAATAGATTTCCAGAGAGAGAATTGAGATTGCTCCATCGACGAACAACTCAACGAACAATTAACTTAATCGATAACTTATGTTGCGCCGTCAGACAAAAATGCAGTTGTTTAGCTTATAAACTTGTAGCTTTATGAATTTACTTAAGATGGATACACATCAGCCACCGTGTAGGTCCTGTTTTTGACTGGCGCTCATTCGCAGTAGGTCCCATCATTTGAAATTCTCTCCTCGTAATAATATCCTCAAATTTCAGTTGTATGCGCCCTAAAGGAAGAAGTGTCACGAACGAACCGAACACTCTCGCAACACGTAAAACTGAGCAACGGATTTAAAGGTTCTTTAAAGACGCTATATAAACTGCCAGCAATGTACATACATACAAATATACATGCATACATATATAAACATAAATACATAAAAGTACTAACGTACGTGCATCCATGCATAAAACATGCATACATAAATACATAGATACATACATACACACATACATACATACATACATACATGCATGCATGGATAAGTCATACGTGCATCTATACATAAAACATATATACATGGGCCCTATACTTGCATACGTATACGGTGTATACGGTATGTGCATACGTAAATCCCGCGTTCGCATTCCAGAGATTGCAATCGCAGAATGAACAGGTGAAGAAGAACTGATGTTTTAACGAAGTCTATAGGTTACCTGCAGGAAACCGTCAGTCACTACAGTCACCATATGTCGGCCTATAATGACGTCAGTCACAGTCTCAGATTTTCTGACAAATATGAAACAGTTTTGCTGCTAGGTCCTACAAAACTGTCACAGAAGAAGGTCAGTCCTCCCTTTACAGGAAACCAGAGAGGTTGCCATGGAAAAAAGTGGAAGCGATTTGTTTTCTAGGTGTGTATACGCGGGTAGGTGGCTATAGTCTTATCCATCGCCGTCTAATCCTCTGTTGCGTACTGATTAACACGAGATGGCTATATTCCTGATGCGAGCCACCCTGGTCGACAAGCGCTGCATTCAGCGGCCCGGGGAGCTCTGATAGTCCCGCGCTCCCCTACGATGGCTCGGGCATACCGCGCTTTCTCGTGCAATTGGATCGACCCTCAGGAACAACCTTCCTCTGTATATTCGAACTCTTTCGCCTCTGTTGGCTCAAGAAACATTTTCAGCCTATTTTAAAAACCCTCCTTTTTAGAACGGTTAGATAGTCATGTGCAGCGCCTTTTTGCGGTTCTTAAAACGCGCTATGTACTTCTTTGAATACATATATAAATGCATATATAGGTATAGCGATAGATATATAGACACAGAAAGAGATAGGAAAGAGGGCAAAGACCTGTTGGCAGAAAGAGACAAAGATAGAGAGAGAGAACAGATATCTCGGATTTTATTGTTTCTAGGCCTATGCTGTTGTGTAGGGTATGCATGGGTTCGAACCGTTATGTATACGGATGAATTGTTTCTGTAGCTGGCATTGTGGATTCAGAAAGGAGACAGGATTTTCAGATGCGAGAAAGGCATCTGTGTGTTAAATTTGTTTCTGAAATTAAGTAGGGAATGTTTTACGAAATTAAAATATACGGGTGATTAGAGCAGCGGTCATACAAGGTGTTTGGTTGGCAGACAGGTTGGTCGGTCGGCTGAAGCGCAAATAAGACAACACAATGCAACTTTGGGACAACAGGATAGAAGACTCGACAACGAAATATGAAGACTTCATCTCAGTTATTAAAACGTAACCAAAGACTCCTTCTGAACGTATACTCGGATCTCCACAAAGGCCTTAAATTTCACAATATAATAAAAAGGTGAAAGTGTAAAATTTCAGCTGCATTGGAACCGCAGTCATTTATTTATTTATCTAATTATTTATATGCAATTGTACGAAGGATAACTCAAAACGCTTATATATATTATTATTATCATCATCATCATCGTCATCATCATCGTCATAATATGATCTTTTGAAATCAGTTCACTTTTGATATAAGCATTTAGTATCATTGTTATTTTAAAACAGGCATTTCAACTTATATTAGTTAGCTACATCGGTAAATGTGTGCGTCAAGAGCCTCTATGCGTGAGGATCCCCGGTTCGCGTCCCGGTCGTGGTTACTTCAGAGATTTAAATCTCGGGCTAGCACTGTCCGTGCACGGGGACCTTAAATGGCGTGGCGCCCATTCAAACGGGTAGCGGTGGCAAATTGAGCAGGGTAGAGGACATACGGTCGCTATATAAAACCTATACATTAATACATTTACATTTATTAGGGCCTACCTTATATCATAGTTCAAAAGGTTATTTTTATGTAGTAGAAAAGTTACTATTGGTATTTCCCTTAAACTCGAAAAACTTCTAAGTTTTCTAGTAGCAAATCTTCGTTACTCGTAATCGTGATCGCATTTGCCAATGGCGAGAACTATGCATTTCTTCATAGCCCAAGACATCAGCTGAGGAGTTAAGGACAGACATATGACTGAAGCGGTGGGCGTGGTCAGAACTCCGTCTGTTAAGGCTCTAAAGCGAAGCATCTGATTGGCCAGAAGAGAAGTCGCTTCTCGACGGTGGAATAGAGCGGAGTAGATGATTGGCTGTTGCCGGATTAAGACGGCAGTCTAATCAGCGTCAGAGCGGCAGCAAACTTTATTGAGTTTGCCTCGCGCTAGCATCTCATTAGAAGGGTGTAGAAATGCCTCGCATCTGCGTTTCCTTCTTCAGAAGCTGAGTTACAATCAGCACGAGTAGGTGATGCGTTTAATTGCGGGTCTCGCGTCTGCGAAGTGATGAGTTTAACCTTTAAGTCAAACATAGGGCGTGACCCCAAGCTTTGAACCCTATCGAGGCGTCTACTTAAAAGTTCACAGATTATACGATCCCTGCAGTCAAGAGACGTAGCAGTGTTCACGATATCTCGAAGCAGAGACTCCGAAGATTCCAGATGGCAAAGTCTCAGAAAGGACTGGACATTAGGGAACTCCAGGGAACAATGCATTTCGATTCCAAATGGAATTTCCAGGCAGGCCATCGTTACTCCTGGTGGCCGAACATCGCAGCCGGTGGTAGAATTGACGGAGGTGGCGCCACTGGATTCACTCGTGAAACGAAACCAGAAGAAGAAGACGAACGCTGTCTACGTTTGATCTCTGCTATGACGCAACGCTGTTCAGGTTCAACCTCTTTTCAATTATTACCATTTCATAATAAATATCGTCTAACAACTGGTTTTAATCGTTAAAAACTGTAATCAACTGAGAGTATTTGTTCAAATAAAATTAGTGTATTTCTTACTAAATTAAATTTAATTGCTTATTTAATAATATTTCTATAATTCTGCCAATAATCCATTTCCGGTAGCAAAGATTAAACTGGTGAACAACAATAACGACATAAAACAGATAACCGGAAAGTGAAGTCGACCTTCTTTGTTTAAAATAAGTGCGCATGGAAGACAGCATACTGAAGACTGTAAGAAAGTTACTGCTTTAATGTTGGAACAAACAGTTCACGTATACCGCGGGTCTAATGCGTCGTTGACATATCTCGCCATAAACCAGAACCGTTCTTGGTGGACGAGCTTTTTCGGTTGCTGGACATAAATTTTTAAACTATCTTCTTGCGTCCGTTCCTTCTGATCGGTCTCTTGTGCCATTTCGGAGTTACCTTTTCCAACTGGCTTATCCACCATAGGCTGTCCTCTGTTTCGGTGGACAGACTTTTTATGATTATACCGCATAAATAGTTCTTAACGTGTATATAAGCACAAACGACGTCTTACTATACGTTGGCGATTATGCATTCATGTGTCAGATGCTTAACATAATGAATTAAGTCGCTGAAACTTTACTAAGTCAACCTAACGTAGAATTATTCAGTACATTTACGATGTAGCTCTATAAATTGTGAACGACGTTAATTCGAACGTAGTTATTTTCGGCTTGGTTTGGTGCGCCATCGGTCGATGCCTAGATGCATTAGACACCGGCGACATGAAAGTTGCCAATTAATTAATTAGAGTTAAAGTTGCCAATTAATTAATTAGAGTTAAAGTTGCCAATTAATTAATTAGAGTTAGTTAAAGTAGCTAATTAATTAATTAATATTAATAAATTCAGAGGTATCATCTGGACCTCAAGACAAATAACAATATTAATAATTCAAATTTTCTGAAAACTTCTCGTTTCTTCGGCGACCACCAGATAGGTAGCAAATGTAGGCCTAAACTTATTCCTGTATGGTCACTGTCGGCATAACGATGGCCAACGGAAATGTATTTACGTATGTATGTATGTATGCATATATGTATATATGTATGCATGTATGTATGTATGTATGCACGCATGTATATATGTATGTATGTATGTATGTATGCATGCATGCATGTATATATGTATGTATGTATGTATTTGTATTTGGCTATTTATATAGCGGCTTTAAGAAAACCTCACAAAGGTGGTGGCCAGCATATTGGTTAGCACAGGGGGTCCAAAATAAGACTCTTGTATATTCAAGCTGATAATAATGTCGAATATTTGTATACTTTTATTTGCCCACATTTTGTGACTAAGTTGTTATCTTCCTGTTTATGTCATTATGATGTATGCAACTGAATATTTACGTAACACCATCACAGAAGATCTCTTAAAATGAGTTTCTGTTGCTATTGTCTGAAGGATATGACGATGCCATAATAAAGAAGTCATCTCCGATGACCATGGAAACGAATCGTTTGCCTCGCAACGCACCGACTGAACTCAAGTTGCTGCGAAGCGTGGAAAGGAAGCTTTTCACAATCAGTCACTCAACCCCGCCGTTCGAACAGCACCGAATCGCGAACGCTACTGAGCTGAGAAAAGCCTCACTGCACTCCAGAGGACCTCATCTTCCAGGTCCAGTCGTCAGCCAACCATTTCCTCCACCGCAGTTTCTACCAATTTTACCGGTTCCCAACGTCACTGTTTTTCCCACCCACTTAATTCAGCAACCACTCATCCAGATCTACCGACCCTACCTTCCGACGCTTCCTTCCTCCCATCCATCTTCATCTTTGTCCTTGAACTTGGCGAACACATTATGCACGGACATGCCACTCCAATCGTCCGCTTTTCTGAATGCCAGCTCCTTTTTACGCCTAAGACTTGATCGATGTTCAAGAACCGAGGTTCTGACGCCATCGCCGTTCCGTTTCCAGAATGGCTGCCACGCCTTGTGCGCCCAGCCAAAGAAGAGATCGTGCTCGTACCTCTACGAATCCGTCAGTAAGTCCTGTGCCACGCCTTCCCCCGAACTGACCGAATACAAACTCTCCCCTCAGACCGTGTCTCATTCTTCCGGTCATCCAACAGCGCGGCGGCGTCTCGTCAATTGGTTAGTCGACTCGAATTCAAACCGGAACTGCCAATCGGACTCGAAGGGAACAGCGGAGGCGCCCGTACTACTTCCGGTTGGGATTGAGATGCCGCCGGGCAGTCGTTTCCGGTGCGATCGATGCGGGAAGATATACGCGACCGTCGGTGGCCTCGAGCGGCACAAGGACTACCACTGTGTCGGCGAGAACAACCCGCCGGGCGCCAGGAACTTCTCATGCAGACAATGCTCGAAGGTCTACTCGTCCTTGGGCGCGATGAAGATGCACACGCGCACCCACACGCTGCCCTGCAAGTGCCAGGTGTGCGGGAAGGCTTTTTCACGGCCGTGGCTGCTCCAGGGGCATCTGCGAACGCACACTGGTGAGAAACCCTTCGGGTGCTCCCATTGTGGCCGAGCATTCGCCGACCGATCGAACCTTCGCGCGCACCTACAGACGCACGCTGAGATCAAGAAGTACAGCTGCAACGCCTGCACGAAGACTTTCTCGCGACTGTCGCTGCTCGTCAAACACAAAGACAACAGCTGCCCAAGAAGAAATCCGAAGAAATCGCCACCAAACGCCCTCACGGACAACCAACTACAAACTTGGTCCTGAGGCTAATAACAATGCCAGCGTATACGTGCTATTATTTTTATGGAGGAACTCAAATCGAAAATGATGGCCACCCAAGCTACGCACAGTTTAGCAATGGCGACCTGGGATTCGAACTCAGGAGGCAGAGGTTAAAAGCCGTCGTGTTAGCCGCTCGGCCACCAAGACATCTCTTCGCGGGTACGGACTTGTAGTTTCTGTTTAACGACGCTAGGTCATAACGAAGACGATTAGCGTCGCCTCTGCTTCATCCATGGACGATTGGGACTGGCAAATCCCAATACGGCAGTGATGAGTTAACGGCTGCGGCCTTGTATTTTCCATGGATTAATATGAGGAGGTGCTCTTACCAAAGATGATGGTCCCAGACGCGTATCAAGACTATTAAGTATGGACCTTATACAGTTAGGCCCTATACAAGCAACCACGAACGTGTCTATGCCTTATTTTATATATGTTTTTATTATATATGTTGTATAGTGCTTAAGGTATTTTAAACAAAATTAGCGATGTCTGAGTAACTTTCGTTTATTAGGCTACTGTGGCAGTCTAATCAGCAGCTGTCGTGATCTGCGTCTGTCTTAGACGGTCTATGCAAACTTTAATACGATTCGCCAGAGGCCACTGCTTAGCCTGCATGTAAGATATGCCCTGTAAACGCCATTAAACGTTCCTCCTGTACGACCATAGCTTAACATCCTGATCCGTCTTAAATGTAAATGCACACGGTTTTTTATAGCGACCGTATGTCATCGACCCTGCTCAGTTTTCAACGAAGTTATCGGGTGTGATCCTTCACCACTGCTGCCCGTGTGAAGGGGCGTCATGCCATTTAAGGACTCCATGTAAAGACCGTGCTAGCCCGAGATTTAAATCTTTCAAATGTAGCCACGATCGGTATGCAAATCTTAAATATTACATCGGCCTACACAAGATAATCGCAGGCTATAGTCATATAACAGACGGATAGCTCTTCTGAAGCTTCCAAAGAAACGCTGTACAAATGTTCAGAATTACAATATTACATTTGAGACTTTTTTTAAATGGCTAACTCGACCACAAACCGGACAACGAAACCGCCGATTGCCACATGCGCATGGGTCTGGAGACGTCGGCTGGATTCGACCACTGTTTATTAGAACCAAATGATGTCGCGGTGTCTGGAGTATGAATAGCCGCAGATCCGTTTACTAAACTGGAGAAGTGGGAGGCCGTCATTTTAGGCCATAACAAAACTGTTGGTCATCTGTCGCTGTACCAGTAAGTCAGTAAGTTAGTTAATTTAGCACGGAAGCTTTATGTATGTCACAATGTGTTTGATGTTATATATATATATATATCTTGTCTTGACCTGCGTTGCAGGTTCCCTTTGTCACGTGAGGCCTTAGGCAGCTACCATACCTTGTCAATTAAATAAACCATGCAATCATTCTTACAGTTATTTCTGTATTTATTAAGCGTCACTATCAAATGACTAAGCATCAATCGATGGCAACTGTGAGTGAAAGACTTGTTTAAGGTCTTTAGATAGTAACAGTTATAAGGGAGGCTCGAACCCGTAGGTCTACTCTCCGTGTTACAGGTCGAGCGCTTTATCCAATTGGCCACCGTGTCACACCTAAAGTACACGGGGACCTTCAATGGAGTGGCACCCATTCAAAACGGCAGCAGCGGTAAAGGATCTCACACGATAAATTCATTGAAAAATGAGCAGGGTCAAGGCCATGCATACGGGTCGCTATATAAAACCGTACACATTTAGGCCTACACTTACAGTCTATTTATCTATGCATCTAGATATTTGTATAGCACCTTTAAAGAGCCTCTCAAGGATGATTACGATGAACTGTTTGTGCGTCTAGGACACCAGGATTGCCACCACCGTTCAGTGGCGCCATCTACTTGCAATAAACATCCCTGATGCATTAAACAGATGAAACAGAGGCCATTCGCGCTCTCTGCCTCCAATTAAAGCCTTCTGTTTCGAAGGTCGTCGGTTTAGAGCGCCTCTCCGTCTCTGTGTATGCATATATATGTGTGTGACCTATATACCTGGACATTTATATAGCGCCTGTCGTCTACCTAAATAATCTTACAGTTCGACAAGCGAGAGGTCTGCAGTAATCCACAATATGCATCAAGAAACTGTGTCTATATATAGCCATGGCCGATATAACCACGAGTAGTGCCATATAAATAGTGCATTGCATTACATTTCATCACATTGCATTAAATTATGATATAGCTGACAATAGTATACGTTTCACATGACATTACATTTTAAATATTGCAAAATCCTCGAGATCTATTAACATGTTATTTTGTCGCAAGTAGATAGACCAACAAGCCTGTGCCTGTTCCATTAGGCATGCAACCATTAATGCAGAAACCGTAACTGTTTTAGAATGAGTGTTAACGGCAATGCAATACAAACAAACACATGCAATACAGCAAATATAAAACTGGAAATGTTAAGCGCCAATACTTTCCAACCTCATGCCGCTCATCTCGCCTCTTTAAAGTATATACTTTATGCTTTGCATGTTCGGTTGTATTCTTTTGCCGATTCATTCTTAACTGCAAAGTCTCTAACATTAATATTTGCATTTCTATTACCAGAAACCTGAGTTGGTGCTACCGTTGCATTGTATACCTTTGCACAAAACAAATTGTAATCGGATTTGGCAAAATTTTCTGATTAGCCACGAATTTCTGTGTCGTTAAAGACACTAGAAAAAGATCGGTTTTAAATTGTAACAAAGGGAAACATATCGCATTTTTAGTTCTTTTCTATAAGGACATAATTTTAGTCACTTTGAACATTCTAAATATGGATACGTACTGTATATGCCACGACATATTCGCGTCAAATGAGCCATTTTTATAATACATCGGTGAAGACTAGTGCATCCATGGGCTGTAGGCTGATCAGAGAGACAAGAGGGTATAAAAAGACACAGAAGGAGGCGCGTAGTATATATATATATATATATATATATATATATATATATATATATATATATATATATATATATATATATATATATATATATATATATATATATATATATATATATATATATATATATATATATATATATATATATATATATATATATATATATATATATATATATATATATATATATATATATATATATATATATATATATATATATATATATATATATATATATATATATATATATATATATATATATATATATATATATATATATATATATATATATATATATATGTTGGGTGTTGGCGCTTGGGGCGTCAGCAGTCCCCAGTCGTTCTCAAACCTTTTTGGTGGAGATCTCCACAGTTTACTATAACCCATATCAACTATCAAGTCAATCATTTCAGAGGCTTGGTTTAAGAATGGGTGGGAATTCGCTGTTTCCTATATTTCAGCAATATCATAGACACTGCTGTACGACCTGCAGTGTGATACATAAGGACCTATAGTTTCATATTCATTCACGTTCATTGTAACTATACACACAGTTTCCTGTACAGTATTCAAGACTCAGTGAAGAAGCTGTCTGCATTGCTAGAAACAATCATGGACATCGACTGCATTTACATGTATCACACATCATCGGAGGATAATCTGCATTTCATCATATTACGCTTTTAATAATAAAATCACAGCGCTATAGAAAATATACTAACGTAAACGGCAATGTCAACACTATATACACGCAGCTGCCTAATTCACGAGGCATCGATGGCAGTTCCTTTCCCTCAGAGCCAAGACATCAAAAGAAGACTTAGAGCGTCATTGGAAATCCAACGGGTTGTTCCTGAATAAAGGTGTCAGTTGGTTTGAAGCGGCGCAAAACGACCATGACCGAAGGTAAATGCGCGATATCTTTTGGCACCAGTATGTCTTGGATGAAAGGTTAAGACTTACTGGTGTCCCAAGCAACGATTGAACTGGCACCTTACCAGAGAGTAGATGAGTGTTACCCGTTGGCACCAGTAAGTATTGGACGAAAGGTCAGAGCATTACTGGTGTACCATGCAACGCCAGTGCTCTTCTGTGGCTCACGGAAAAGTTTCGAAGGATTAACGACGTCCATTCGTGACATCTGACGAAACGTCCTTGCGTCTTTGTCGACGCAAGATGTCGCATCTTGGCACCGAATTCGAGCCTAAGCTCCACACGATAGCAACAGAATGCACTCCCACTGTGTATAAATTGGAAGGTATCACTCAAATCCGTAGTTGAAACGCATATTTCCTTCTCCGACGAGGCAAAATGCTGAAGAAAAAATTAACAGCATCCGTCTCCTACAGTGCCCGCCAGTCCGCTCTTTTCCAGGCTTCCATTTCCGGAAAGGCGAAGTAGAATGCCAACGACATTGCTGGCTCTGTATCACTTCGTTTAATTGTGGAGTAGAATGCATAAAGGACAATGCTGCCTTTGCATCTCTTCGTCTCATGGGAGAGTAAAATGCGTAAAGAGCAATAATGGCTCTGTATCTCTTCGACTCATGGCAAAGTCAAATGCATAATGGACAATAATGGCTCTGTATCTCTTCGTCTCATGGGAAAGTGGAATGTGTAAAGGGCAATGCTTCCTTTACATCTCTTCGTCTCATGGCAAAGTCAAATGCTAAAGGGCAATGCTTCCTTTGTATCTCTTCGTCTCATGGCAAAGTCAAATGCGTAATGGACAAAAATGGCTCCATATCTCTTCTTCTCATGGAGAAGTGGAAAGTGTAAAGGGCAATGCTTCCTTTACATCTCTTCGTCTCATGGCAAAGTCTGCTGCGTAATGGAAAATAATTGCTCTGTATCTCTTCATCTCATGGGGAAGTGGAATGTGTAAAGGGCAATGCTTCCTTTACATCTCTTCGTCTCATGGCAAAGTCAAATGCGTAATGGACAATAATGGCTCTGTACCTCTTCATCTCATGGGGAAGTGGAATGTGTAAAGGGCAATGCTTCCTTTACATCTCTTCGTCTCATGGCAAAGTCAAATGCGTAATGGACAATAATGGCTCTGTATCTCTTCATCTCATGGGGAAGTGGAATGTGTAAAGGGCAATGCTTCCTTTGCATCTCCGTCTCATGGCAAAGTCAAATGCTAAAGGGCAATGCTTCCTTTGCATGTCTTCTTCTCACGGCAAAGTCAAATGCGTAATGGACAATAATAACTCTGTATCTCTTCATCTCATGGGGAAGTGTAATGTGTAAAGGGCAATGCTTCCTTTACATCTCTTCGTCTCATGGCAAAGTCAAATGCGTAATGGACAATAATGGCTCCATATCTCTTCTTCTCATGGGGAAGTGGAAAGTGTAAAGGGCAATGCTTCCTTTACATCTCTTCGTCTCATGGCAAAGTCAAATGCTAAAGGGCAATGCATCCTTTACATCTCTTCTTCTCACGGCAAAGTCAAATGCGTAATGGACAATAATAACTCTGTATCTCTTCATCTCATGGGGAAGTGTAATGTGTAAAGGGCAATGCTTCCTTTACATCTCTTCGTCTCATGGCAAAGTCAAATGCTAAAGGGCAATGCATCCTTTGCATCTCTTCTTCTCACGGCAAAGTCAAATGCGTAATGGACAATAATAACTCTGTATCTCTTCATCTCATGGGGAAGTGTAATGTGTAAAGGGCAATGCTTCCTTTACATCTCTTCGTCTCATGGCAAAGTCAAATGCGTAATGGACAATAATGGCTCTGTATCTCTTCATCTCATGGGGAAGTGGAATGTGTAAAGGGCAATGCTTCCTTTACATATCTTCGTCTCATGGCAAAGTCAAATGCTAAAGGGCAATGCATCCTTTGCATCTCTTCTTCTCACGGCAAAGTCAAATGCGTAATGGACAATAATAACTCTGTATCTCTTCATCTCATGGGGAAGTGTAATGTGTAAAGGGCAATGCTTCCTTTACATCTCTTCGTCTCATGGCAAAGTCAAATGCGTAATGGACAATAATGGCTCTGTATCTCTTCATCTCATGGGGAAGTGGAATGTGTAAAGGGCAATGCTTCCTTTACATATCTTCGTCTCATGGCAAAGTCAAATGCTAAAGGGCAATGCATCCTTTGCATCTCTTCTTCTCACGGCAAAGTCAAATGCGTAATGGACAATAATAACTCTGTATCTCTTCATCTCATGGGGAAGTGTAATGTGTAAAGGGCAATGCTTCCTTTACATCTCTTCGTCTCATGGCAAAGTCAAATGCTAAAGGGCAATGCATCCTTTGCATCTCTTCTTCTCACGGCAAAGTCAAATGCGTAATGGACAATAATAACTCTGTATCTCTTCATCTCATGGGGAAGTGGAATGTGTAAAGGGCAATGCTTCCTTTGCATCTCTTCGTCTCACGGCAAAGTCAAATGCTAACGGGCAATGCTTCCTTTGCATCTCTTCGTCTCACGGCAAAGTCAAATGCGTAATGGACAATAATGGCTCTGTATCTCTTCATCTCATGGGGAAGTGGAATGTGTAAAGGGCAATGCTTCCTTTGCATCTCCGTCTCATGGCAAAGTCAAATGCTAAAGGGCAATGCTTCCTTTGCATCTCTTCGTCTCACGGCAAAGTCAAATGCGTAATGGACAATAATGGCTCTGTATCTCTTCATCTCATGGGGAAGTGGAATGTGTAAAGGGCAATGCTTCCTTTACATCTCTTCGTCTCATGGCAAAGTCAAATGCGTAATGGACAATAATGGCTCTGTATCTCTTCATCTCATGGGGAAGTGGAGTGTGCATAGGACAATGCTGCCTTTGCAACTTTTCGTCTCAGGATGAATTAGAATGTGTGAGAATTATGTTGCTTTTTGAATTCTTTGTCCTGTGGCAAAGTGGTTAAATTTGTTGTTTCATCCAGTCAATCCTGTAGTAATTGTTAATCTTCCTGATTTTTGTTGTTGAAGGGTTAGTACTGAACCTGTGAAATAAAAAAACGACTATGGATGCAGCATGTTAAAGAAACTCTGGAAACGCGGCAACTTTAAACTCTACTTTCTAGATTATTCTGGCGTTAACCTTTAATTAAGGTAAAATGGATACGACACTGGTAAATGAAATTTAGCCAACTCCAGCCTGGTCATTAGGTTACCTTGGATCGGTGACTGTCCATGGAGTAGCACACCACCAAGGCCAAATCACCCTTTGATCCTTCTAGTATGATTATGTAAGGACGGTATACAGCACGGTAGCCTATTGTTTAGAGCGGCTGGCTTGTAACGCGGACAGTACAGGTTCGAGCCTCCTCTGAGACGATCACTTTGTAGGGACCTAGAGCAAGTTCTTCACTGACAATTGCTCAGCGCCACAACTGATGTTAAGTCATTAGATAGTGGCGTTTAATAAATGTAGAAATAATAATAATAAGGCGACTTGTTGTTAGTGGGATGGCCCTTCGACGAAAATAGAGGCTTATTTACTACCCATGCCTAATTTGGTTTCAATTTTTCACCCACTGTTTATGTCCAGTAAATGCACTTTTATAAAACCCTAATTAAAATTAAGCCGGCTTTTGTTCGCTTTTGACACGTTTTTCACCGCAGTTCTCGATTTGAATCGTGACGCACCAAATAGCTCCGATATTATCGCCCAGGCACTCACATGGCCGCTTCTGTTTCTCAGTAATGGCCTCTTTCTCAGACCGTAAAAAGGCCAAGGGCTTATGCAGCGTTTGTCATGCCACCAGACAATTACATCTGGCCGACGGCATGGTTCACAGACACGGCTCTCGGGGTGACCCGGTTCCAATAGGCCGCCCCTGGGCCACAAACCCACTCCGACTAAGCTCCCGACCCCCTAGTTTTCCCACAAACCGCATTACCCACTGACTTAAGCCCTCTTCTAACGCAGTCGGATTCAGGTCCTCCACTTCGTAACATTGCCAACCCTTGCCTCCATGACGGCCTCATGAAACATATTCCATGGGGGGCCAACCGGCAATTGCAACTGCATTAATGGCAATAATCGATCGTATCGTTCTGAACCCCTGTGGATCGAGAACAGTTGGGTCGCAATTTTGTTTTTGGGACCCATGTCATGACACGACCGAGCAGAGGAGGCAAACGACACAATAATAAAGAAAAGGGCCGAGACCTTACGGTCAGAGATGGTGACAAGGGCCCCTCTTTCTAATCCAGCTATTGGGTTAGGATCGTCAAACATACGTAAACCCAAGTGTACCCAAGAGTACAGCACGGGCGGTCTCCTCAAAATTAGAGGAGGGTAATATTCGCTGAGGAAGTTAAGTATTCCGCATCCTCTGCTCGAATGAAAGACCGGTCCTGGGTGACTTAGAGTCTTTGGAGGAGCTACGTCATAAACATCCCCCAATTACGGATACGTCTCAACCACCATAACCTCCATCAAATTCACTCGCCCTCCAAACAACTGAAGGCAACGTTTTACGCCCAGTCCGCTCCTTTCCAGCTGGGTCGGCCGGGGACCAGATGGAATACGTTCCCAGCACATATTTGACCTCATAATTTGCAGGGAGTTTGGGACTGCCCTTCTTGCATCTCGAACTGCCCTAATAAACATCTTGCTGGCGGGAAACTGCCCAGACACCATCGCACCTCTTTTGTTTGGGGGAACACTAATCGTCCTGAGAAAGAAATCCGGGTGTCTCAGTCTTATTGCAGTAGGCCACCACTGGTGTCGTCCTGCGCTAATGCGCTAATACCTACGCTGTCTCTCGGCTGTCCAGTTGTTTTGCACCTCTGCAGCTCAGTGTTGATACCCTTTGGGCTGCCGTGCATGTTGACTCTTTCTGACAGATCTTCCGTCAGCAGTCTCTGAGCACATTCCTGAGCTCCTCCCATACTGTCAACTAGCATATAGCAAGCCATCAGTCCTTAAATATAGAGATTTTTCACGTTTGTCGCAATCTGGTTTCCAGTAAGGAGACCCTCTGGGTCCTCTTCTTTTCTTTCTCCCTATTCAGCCTCTCCTGCCCAACCTCCACTCTTCTCTCAGTATAGCAACTTGCACGACCTGCCTTTAGGCGGCACTGCTTCCATAGTCTCCTCTGATGTCCAAACAATCATCAGACACCGATTCCATAGTCTCCTCTGATGTCCAAACAATCATCAGACACCGATTCCATAGTCTCCTCTGATGTCCAAACAATCATCAGACACCGATTCCATAGTCTCCTCTGATGTCCAAACAATCATCAGACACCGATTCCATAGTCTCCTCTGATGTCCAAACAATCATCAGAGAAGCAGGAGTAGTAAGGAGGGGACGTGTTCTGGATCACCTCCAAACAAGAACGGGTTCTGGATCACCTCAAAACAAGGACGGGTTCTGGATCACCTCAAAACAAGGACGGGTATCAACTCACCTCAAAACAAGGACGGGTATCAACTCACCTCCAAACAAGGACGGGTATCAACTCACTTCGAAACAAGGACGGGTTTAAACTCACCTCGAAACAAGGGCCGCTTTAAGGCCAGCTCCAAACGACCACAGGTTTCAACGCATTTCCAAACGACTACAAGTTTAAACTCGTCTCCGCGATGTTTCTGGCCCACTTCCAAACGACTATAGATATTGGCCCAAGGCGAATACGAGCAGACAAACACACCCACGCACGCAAACGGTCACTCAATGAGAGGTGTAGACAAGCAAATACTCACACAAACCAACAGACACACACATATATAAGATATCCAATAACAGTTTTATATCATTATCAACGATGGATCCTACGTGGAAGCACCCATTTTCGGCTATTTTAAGCGGACCGTCGGGATGCGGTAAAACGCAATTTACGCTTCGTTTTATAGATCATTTGCCCCACATGGTAAAACCTTCAATCGAAAAGATCATGTGGTGCTATGGAATTTATCAAGATGTATTTGACAAATACCCACAAATTCAGTTTCACGAAGGTCTTCCCGACTTGAACGTATTCGATGGGAAAGACAAGACTCTTCTCGTATTAGACGATCTCGTGAGCGAAACAAACGAAAGGGTGACTAGGATATTTACAAAGATCAGCCACCACAAAGACGTGTCTGTGATATATCTGACACAAAATCTGTTTTATCGAAGCAAACATACCAGAACTATAAGTCTCAACGCACACTATTTGATTCTATTCAAAAACGGTAGAGATTCTACTCAGATTGCAAATCTGAGCAGACAGATGTTTCCCGGAAAGTCAAATTTTATGCTTGAGGCGTTCAGAGATGCAACGATGGTGCCTTTTGGCTATCTATTAGTCGATCTTAGAACCGATACCGATGAGAGGTGTAGATTAAGAACTAACATATTTCCCGGCGAAATCCATTACGTCTATGTGAGAAAATGAATAAATATAAACGCGCGCAGAACGTCTATCGCTCATTCGTATAAAATGTCGCTCAAACTAAAGAAGTATCTTGCAATGCTAAGACTGATCAAAGAAGCGACGGCTAAAGTTAGGAAAAGCGTTTTAAAGAAATGCGACACGGGTCTCTTATGCTGTCTGTGCGAATGTGCAAAGAATGTTTTAAAAGGAAACTTACCTTTGACCGAGGCTCAGAAGAAGAAACTGCAGCGATATAAAAGCATCCTAAGATGTTTGGTATGGAAGAAAATACGCGGGACTAAGAAGAAGAAGAAACTGATTCAGACTGGTGGATTCATCGGCGCTCTGCTAACTCCCGTGCTATCCTTCCTAGGCTCGCTTCTAATTCCAAAGAATTAGAATGGAACACGCAAAGAAGATGGTTTTAGTCGAACCCAGACAGATCGAAAAGTGGAAAGAAACTGCGGCCGACAAGACTTTATCAAAATTAGACGGCGAAATCTACGATATATTACACAGAAACATTGCTGACGACGAAAAGGCAAAACTGTATTCAAATAGTTTGACTCGTTATTTAAATCTCGATAAACCTATAATCATAACAAAATTTACGTCCACAGATGTCGATGAGAAAACGGACTCTGTGGAAGGGAACAAAAGCTTAAAATCTATAGAGTCTGACGTGCTAAGCACGGTTCCAAAGAAGTGGAAGTCTCACGCCTCTCGACTTTTGATGCACATTAAAAAATAATCCAGATCTGAAGTGGAGCGACAAAGGAGAGCTCGTCTTGAACGATACGACGATTCAGAGAACGCATGCAGTGGATCTGATTAACGACTTACTCAGGAAAAGAACGTCGACATCGAGTCCTACGGGCTGGAAACAGCTTGCCGACGCTTTGAAAGCTAGCAATATTCCACGCGAATTAATCGGCAACGAGGACAGATGGAAATATATTAACTCGAACGAAGAAGAGAGCGACTCAGTTACGCCGAGTCGCAGACGTAGAAAACAGAGAAAACGGCAACCCGTTTGGGAACCGTATTGATGGATTCTTACTTTGATCCTAAACAGGCTGGTAGTTTTGGCGGTGTGACATCCTTTCGAAGACATTTAAAGGACGAGTACAAGCATAACGATATCAAAAGCTGGTTACAGAAACAAGATGCGTATACTCTACACAAACCTGCGCGATTAAACTTTAGGCGAAGAAAAACGTTCACAGTCGGTATAGACGATTTGTGGCAGGCAGACTTGGCAGATCTTTCCTCGCTTTCAAAATATAACGACAAGAACAAGTATCTTTTAACTTGTATAGACGTATTTTCTAAGCATGCATGGGCTCTTCCGCTCCAGTCAAAGACTGGATCGGCTTTGTCCGAAGCATTTTCGTCGTTATTGAAATACAGACATCCAGCACATTTACAAACCGATAAGGGAACCGAATTTCTGAATAAAACCTTTCAGCAGTTGTTGCACAAAAATGCGATCCTTTTCTACACGTCTGAAAACGACGACATTAAAGCCTCTGTGGTCGAAAGATTTAATCATACCCTGAAAACAAAGATGTGGAAATATTTCACATACAAAAATACCTACCGTTATGTAGACGTTCTCCAAGATCTGGTACACTCGTATAATAACACGTTTCATCGAAGCATAGGCATGGCCCCCGTCCAAGCGTCCGTCGAAAACGAAGACGTTATCAGAAAGCGTTTGTACGGCAGAAAGAAAAG
This sequence comes from Norana najaformis, assembly GCA_964023275.1. Taxonomy (NCBI): domain Eukaryota; kingdom Metazoa; phylum Annelida; class Clitellata; order Crassiclitellata; family Hormogastridae; genus Norana; species Norana najaformis. The sequence continues at coordinate 28,073,925 of OZ029914.1, forward strand.
ACCCGCAAAGTGGAATTACGGCGTTGGCGACAACGTTAGAATAAGTAAAGCCAGATTTGTTTTCAAAAAGGGCTATCTACCTTCTTGGACAGAAGAAATTTTCACGATTGTTGCACAAATACCGTCAGATCCTGTAACGTACGAAATTGCGGATTTAAACGGCGAGAAAGTAAAGGGCAAATTCTACGAAGAGGAATTGCAACAAATTCTGAAAGAAGACGACGTTTACAGAATCGAAAAAGTTCTAAAGACTCGCAAGAGTGGTGGAAAAGTGCAATATTTCGTTAAATGGAAAGGATACGACAACAGTTTTAACTCGTGGACAACCGATATATTCAAAATATAGCAGCTTAAAGGATCAGTCGCACAAAATTTCTTACACGGTTAAGATCATGGCGCACTTTTACCTTACGCTGCCAAGCAACAGTTCCATGCATTACTACCCCGACAACGCTGTCGCTCGCTATACGACAAGACTCGAAAACGCTATCTCGTTGTCTGGCGAGTGGAAAGTCGGTTTGGTGGAAATACAGTATCAACATACCTGGTTCAATCTGGAGAAGGGCGAAGGAACCGTTGTGTATTCGCAAATGGTAAATATAAACGACAAGCCGTTTCGCAAGGAATACACGATGCGCTTGCCTCCCGGATATTACGATTCGCCAGCAGATCTCGTACAGACGATAAACGATCGTATCGAAGAGACTGCCGAATACTTTAAAGCGAATACTTACCCAAAGTTTAAATACGATCCGAGCACGAAGCGAGTCAACGCAATCGTCAACAAGGGTGCATCCATACACATTTCATCGGCCTTGTGCGCGATGCTGGGTTTCAACTGTGGACAGAAGGTCATCGTAAATAACGATGAGACACCGTTGCATTGGTCGGCTGGCAGCGTGTGCGATCTAAACAGAGGCTTTTCATCCATATTCGTGTATTGTAACGTTTTAGAGCACATCCCTGTGGGCGATACGAAGGCGCCCTTACTACGCATCGTTCACGTGGCCGGCAAAAGCGCGATATCGTGCATAGGATATACGAAAAGCCGCTATACGTACCGGTACAACGGAAAAGTTTCGACTCCATAGAAATAGATATAAGGAGCGACACTGGAAATCCAGTATCATTCGAATACGGGAAGGTAATAGTGACGCTTCATTTTAGACTCAGCAAAAGCCCATACTTTTTACAATGAAATGACAATTTTGTTGCGATGCCAGTCGACTCGCGTACGAAGATTATTATCTGCAGCAGAGCGGCAACGGCATGCCCGTGTTCCACGGAGCGCGTATGCAACGGGGACACGGATTGGGAAGTATTCTGAGCGGTTTTTTCAGAAGTGCTTGGCCGCTGATTCAAACGGGTGCTAAAGCGTTTGGAAGACAGGTGTTGAGAACCGGATTGCAGATTGCCAACGATGTGGCAGAAGGACAGCAATTTAAAGAGTCGAGCAAAAGACGTATACCCGAAGGTATAAAAGCTTTTGCTTCGTCAAACGGTTTCAATACGCAAAGCGGTAGCGGCAGGAAGAGGAAGCAAAAGACGATAAAGAAATTCAAGAAAAAACCAAATCCGACATATTCGGCACATTTTAACGATGGCATTCGTTCATCCTCAGTCTTGCGAGTGTACAAAGAGCGAATTGGATCTGTTTATCGTACCTCCTACGCAGACCAGCATAGAGACCGGTACATATGTAGAATATAATCCTATAGCCACAATTTCACAAGGAACGCCTATAGAATTTAGCATTACCGGAGCCGGGCAAGACTATCTCGATTTAGCAAACACGCAGCTGTACGTTAGGGCGCAAATTATAAGAGCGAATAACGAACCAACAGACGATGATGATCACGTTGGCCCGATAAACTTATTTTTACACAGTCTGTTCTCAGAAGTCGACATCGCGTTAAACGATACCCTCGTCACTGCGTCAAACAACACGTACGCGTATCGCAGTTACCTGGAAACCGTTCTCAGTTATGGCAATGCAGCCAAAACGTCGCAGTTGACGTCGGCTTTGTATTACAAAGATATAGCAAACCAATTCGAAGACGCTAATCCTCACGGCGACAATGTCGAAAACGAAGGTTTTAAGAAACGCTGCGCTCTGGCTAGCGACGGGCGTATTGTCGATATGCTGGGCTGCGTCCACAGCGATCTATTTTTTCAAGATCGATTTCTTCCTAACGATATTAATATCAGGGTGCGTTTCGTTAGAAATAAAGATGCCTTTTGTCTGATGTCGTCCGTACAAGGCGCTGCATACAAAGTTCGAATTTTAGAATGCAAGTTATACGTGAGAAAAGTTAAGCTCAGTCCATCCGTGTTTCTTGCACACGCGAAGGCACTCGAGTTGGGAAACGCAAAATTTCCGATTCGCAGAGCCATCTGTAAAACCTTTACGATACCGAGAGGCAATCTAGATGCCATGCAAGAAAGTCTTTTCTCTGGACAGATACCTACGAGAATCGTAATAGGATGCGTAGACAACGACGCGTTTAATGGAAGCTATACAAAGAATCCTTTCAACTTTAAACACATGCATCTCTCTCAATTAAAGATATATTTGAATGGACAGCAGCAGTCGGTGAAACCATTGGAAGTCAATTTTGCCAATAACCAATATATCAATGCATATGCTTCGTTATTTATGGGAACGGGAAAGTGGATGAGAGACGAAGGAAACTATATAACCAGAGAGGACTTTGCAGGAGGATACGCACTTTACGCATTCGACTTGACGGCAGACCTAGCCGAAGGCGATCATTTTAATCTCGTGAAACACGGTAACATTCGTTTGGATATGAAATTTGCTCAAGCGCTTCCTAATACCATTAACGTTATAGCCTTTGCCGAGTTTGAAAATATTTTGGAAGTTGATCGTTCGAGAAACGTCATTTTCGACTATAAGAATTGAAAATGAACGGATTACAAATTGAACGAATACTACGGAAAGATTCAAAGTGTGCACCTATATTTGTTGGAGTGTTTGCCTGCGATCGTCTACCCGACGCGTTAAACGTAAAGAGACCTCTGCTACTCGTGTGCAACACGGATCCACACGACAGACCCGGCCAGCATTGGATAGTCTTATACGTTGAAGATTCCTCCTACGGCGAATATTTTGACTCTTTTGGAAGACCCCCGCAGAAAGAGTTTACATCCTTCCTGAACAGACATTGCTTAAACTGGATTTTTAACGAGAGACAGCTACAAAGCGCTATCAGTCGTTTCTGTGGACATTACTGCATATTCTACTGCTTACACAGGTCTAGAAATAGAAATGTCAACGCTATAGTCAATATGTTAACCATGGACACTGGACTAAACGATTACCTGATTCATAAATATGTATGCAATATCAAGAAATAAAAAGACGTGTTTCGGTTTAATAAACTATATTAAATCATCAGCATTTCTTATTTCGTTACTTTTAAGAAACTTCAATGTCCAACCGATTAAGCGATTAGTCCGTTAGCGAGATCCAGTCCGAAAGGATTGCATTCGCGACAACTAAAATATCCCATCTGATTCGCGTGATCCTCGCTAGCGTAGCAAGGACGGGCGTTTTTAAGTTCGGATACTTTCTCGTGTAACTCGCGGATCTTGGAAGTCAGCGTCTCCCATTCGTCCAAGCGCAACGCAATACCGCTGCGGGTTGGACGTTCTTTCTTACCGTCCAACGGTAGGAAGTAACGACGAATGTTGACGCATTTTACTCCATTTGAAATGGAGACGTAATATCTTCCTCCGACGTGTTGGAAGTAATCGACGGGTTGATCCGCTTTGAGCTGCTCGACGCATCTGTCAACGTCGTCGAGTTGATTGACAAAGGTCGCCCACCTGGTCTTGGTAAAACACACACCCTTTCTCGTAGGATGCAACGCTCCGTTAGACTCTGCATATTCTCTTATATGTACTAAAAGAATCTCTTTGTAAATGTTGGCGGTCAAAAACCAGTTGTTGCCGATAGCTTCCTTATACAGCTCTTGTTTCCCGATTTTGAAAATTACCTACAAATACAACATTTCATTGCTATAATATCGACTGTTTAATCTTCGTTAATCGTTTCTCCGTTAATTCGACGCGTATAACGCTTACGTTACTTACCATTTTCCAATTCCTTTTCGGTAACGAAAACGCTACAGCGATACTAAATACGAGCACAAAAGCCACATAAATTAGTATTTTCGTAATGCGGTTATAATGATAGATCGGTTCTTGCATACACGCGTCGTTGGTAACGACGCTAAAAGTGTCGAAGCGATGGAAGGAGATGTTCATCGTGACTGGTACAGACGTTAAATGAAAACACGCGACGAATTTTGGTTCTTAAAAGACGTAAAATGAAATACTCACGGGAGTCGCTATTACGCTTTTCGATCTCGGAGACATCTTAAAGTCCTGTGCGATTTCTGAGCAGAGCGTCGCGGACGATACGTTAAGAAGATCTCGTCGAATGAATAAGGACCAACGCCTGTGATACTTTGACACGTACACGCCGTTCTTACTCGACTCTGATTGGACGCGTACTAATCCAATGCCTGTGAAGCCGGTGCCGATTAAACTCGAACATTCCGTACACTTTGGTATACGATTGGACGCTTAAACCGACCGACATACGATAATGTAAACAACGTCGACATGTTTAGACTTGAACGACGATCGTCTCATGCTAAAGGATTGGTAGTATACCAGCGTACATTGACAGGTGCGAACTTGTTAGAATGCGCCTTGTGAATCTAACAAATGTAATTGCCATCTGTATGAGTTGATGAATGATGCGGTAGGATCAAAGGCGTCAATTTTGGCATTCTACACCGGTGGAAGTGTGGGGTGGATCAAAGCCGTCAACAGGCGCAAACGTCAACGACGGCAAGGGGTGGGGATACCTTAATAAGGCGTTCATTCGAACGCCAATTATAATTGTAAATTTCGGATATGGGTTAAATTTTTAAATTCTACGGATGGATATAGCGTTTGACAGGTACGATTGATTAGAAACGGACGCTTGCCAATATTAATTAATGCCAATCTTAGATAAATATTTGTACTACACATTCGTCAAAGATATAAATTCGTAGGCCAGGCTAAATGCGCGATGTTTATTTATATAACGTCGTTTCTTTCACGCTATACATTTCGAGATTGAACGATTTAGATCAATATATTCGCGTCTGTTCGTTCCGCTCTGTCGCTCCCGTCAATCGTTCTCAACTTAAAACTTAGCCGTTTCTAATCGCATATCCACCATAGACTGCCTCTCTGTCGTGCGGACCATCATTCTGGATATCGACCCCATTGTAGTTTTGGCTTTGGTGCGCCGTCAGTTGATTCGTTGTGCATTAGACACTGGCGCATTAGAAGTTGCTAATTATTTACGGATCTTGTAAAGTTGTACGAACTACGAACGCTTGGATATGTATACGCTTGTAAGTCTAATTCTCAGTTTGCTCGTATGCAATGGTATTGATCCGTAACGCTTAAAGGTGCCTTTGCGATGAATTCGCTTCCTCTCCTTCCACGGGTATACGTTTGCATGTAGTATGCATTTGGTTGTACACCTATTTCTCAGCTTGTTCGTACGCTTCGATATTGCTCCGTAATGAGTATACGTGTCTTTGGCTATTGGAATGTACGTTTGTATGTGCACGATTCTACGCGTATGCGTGTCGGATTGCGTGCGTCTGTGCGTACGTGTGAGTGTGTGTGTCTGAGTGTGTGTGTGTATGTGTGCATGTGTGTGTGAGTGCGTGTGTGCGTACGTGTGAGTGTGTGTGTGTGTGCATGCGTGTGTGTGTGGCCGAGTGTGTGTGTGTGTGCGTACGTGTGAGTGTGTGCCCGGGTGTGTGTGTGTGCGTACGTGTGAGTGTGTGCCTGGGTGTGTGTGTGTGCATGTGTGTGGGTGTGCCCGAGTGTGTGTGTGTGCGTACGTGTGTGTGCTTGTGTGTGTGTGTGTGCGTGCGTGTATGTGTGGCTAAGAATGTCTGTTCCTTGAACGGCAAAACAAATAGCCGATGGTCATTCGATTGTAATTATAAGCGCTACATAGTAATTGAACCTCTGACGATGCCTGTGAGTGGGTGGAATTCGACCGCACCTGTTAAACGGCTGCCTTTGCAACGAGTTTCAACTGGACCTTATTTCACTCGACCTATGGGCTGGAACTTATTTCATTTGATCTATGTATATATATATATATACGTTTGGCTGCGTGTCTGCGTCGGTATTACCCTGTTAGGAGTAAACCTATTTGTTTGTCTGTGTGTATTTGTGTGTGCATGAGTGTGTGTGTATGTGTGTGTGAGTGCGTACGTGTGTGTGCATGTGTGTGTATGTGTGTGTATGTGTGTGTGTAAGTGTATGTGTGTGGGTGTGTAATTGCCCACGTGTTTATAATTATGTAGGACTGTGTATGCGTGTCTATATATGTATGTATGTAGGTCTGTGTGTGTATATGTATATGTATATATATATATATATATATATATATATATATATATATATATATATATATATATATATATATATATATATATATATATATATATATATATATATATATATATATATATATATATATATATATATATATATATATATATATATATATATATATATATATATATATATATATATATATATATATATATATATATATATGCACGCTTATGTGTAAGCAGAGGGAAAACTCGTAGATACACTGATAGACAGGAACACGTAGATACTTAAAGAGATGTAAGAAACAGAGCAGAAACACTCAGAAATATACGCATAGAATGGCTCGGATGACTGAGCAGTGCATAATAATGGGTTAGCCAATATATGTACCAAGCAGTGCGACTTCCCCTCTCATGTTAAGACTCCTCCTCTTCTTCTTCCATAACGATCTATAGGACTTTCGTTCTTCTGTCTAATTATATTTATAGGGCCTATATATTTATAATGTATATACCATTATATTCCGCTTATAATAAAACTTAATATATTTAAGCAATGACCCGCGATATCCTTTATATAATTATCATGTTTATCCCGATATATAACGCTTATAATAAAACTTAATATATCTAAGCATTGACACGCAATCTTTTATTAAAATATTTTATTAAATAATATTTATTATAAATGCACTTTTGGAGTTGAAACTCCTCTTCTTTTGGAACTGAGTTTAAACGTGTGGTCGTTTGGAGCTGGCCTTAAAGCGGCCCTTGTTTCGAGATGAGTTTAAACCCGTCCTTGTTTCGAAGTGAGTTGATACCCGTCCTTGTTTTGAGGTGATCCAGAACCCGTCCTTGTTTTGAGGTGATCCGGAACCCGTCCTTGTTTTGAGGTGATCCAGAACCCGTCCTTGTTTGGAGGTGATCCAGAACCCGTCCCCTCCTTACTACTAGCAGGACACACTTACTCAACGCTTAACTTCTCCAAATGCAAAATTATACAAACCCATGAGATGTACCTGCCGGCATTCTTGGACAGCTTTAAAGTCATACCCCCAGATGACGCTTATCTACTGGTGGCACCACTTTCTGCGGGTGGAGCTCTCGAGGCAGCTTTGGAGACTCGGTGTTCAGAACTTTCTCTTGGACTCTCCCGCTTGACCGTGCACCTTGTCTAAATTTGACGCCACGATCCTTTTCAGGAACTCTCTTAGTTCATCTACTCTTCGTCATATTATCCACTGCTTTCCGTGCATGGACCATTCCCTCCTTACCCAGTTTGATCAGTTAATGCACAAACATTCCAAACCTCGCTCTTGCAGATAGCAATTGGATTCAAGCCACTCTGCCCATACGGGATTGGCGTCTCGGCATTCTATGCGCGTCCTCGTTAGCACTACCCGCCTTCTTGGCCTCAGTCGCAAGTACTTCATCAGTGCAGGCCTGTCTCGCTGATTGGTCCCAAGATCGCTCTTTGACACTAGCCCTGGAACGGTGGTCAGTTGAATCGGGAGCTTCTTACCGAGAAAGTTCCCTCTCTCACAATCTGCTTGGGACCGACCCCTGTCTAAAGGTACGTGACAGCCGAAATATTGTCAATAGCATCTGAATACCACAAATAAAATAAGAGCTGTTACTTCACCCCATTCAGGTGATTGGCTTCTGGCACACCCCATCAGTGCCTGCGGTCTGAGGCTTGACGATGAGGTCGACCGCATAGCAACTGGTCTGCGCCTTGATGTTGATCTTTGTGCCCCTCACGAGTGCTCTTGCGGTGCTTTGGTTGCATCTGACGGCTTGCACGGCCTTTCTTATCACCTAGGCCATGGTCGGACATCAAGACTCGCCCTTATTAAAGGATATCTTTTAGCGTGGCCTCATTAAGGCTGGCTACCCTGCAACAAAGGAGCCAGCGGATCTTGTCAGGTCAGACGGGAAACGCCCTGATGGTGCCACTCTAATCCCGTGGGAGACAGGAAAATGCCTGGCTTGGGACGGCTTTGTCGTCGACACTTTGGCAGAATCTTGTCGTCCCAGGGCTGCCCAGACTGCGGGTGCTGCTGCTGAGATAGATGCCGAAAGAAAACCAGCGTGATTTGGGGTGCAACAGTAATTGCCACTCTTGTTGCCTTCTCACTTGCAGACAACTGCTGCAATGGCCCGGGCAGCCGCAGAACTTGCGGCCTCCAGAAAAATGCAAGTTTAACCAACTCCTTTCAAATTACCACTTTACACCGCTGGTATTCGAGACCCTTGGCCCCATTAAGAGCGCTGAGGTGAAGCTCATTACGGACTTAGGGGCTATCTTAATCAAACTTTCGGATCTAATCCAATATAATCTAAAGATTTATATAGTGCCGTTACCATAATGCTCAAGGCATCATTCGATGGTCGCTTCAAGTCAAAATCACAATCCAAAATTGTAATCCGTCGGAGAAGCCGGGTCGAACTCCAATAGGTCAGAGAAACCAGAGCCCAGGCTACGGTGGGTAAGTAAGTTGAAAGAGATGCGTCTTTAGGGTAGACCTGAATGCCATCAAACAATATCCAGAACGAACTGAAAGGGGCAATGAATTTCAAAGCTTTGAACCAGCTGAGTTAAGCAGTATACATATGAAGTTGATGATTGTTCCAAGAGGATGGTCCAATGCACGACAAGGTACGATATGTTCTAGGGGTCTCAAGAACATGATGACTCGAAACTGGGATATATAATCGAGGCCATTACCAACCAGCTAAGCTTTTCCCAGCAGAAGACTCAACATTCACCCTTTTGGCTGGCAATGCTTGAAGGTTGGCGATACTCGGGCGATGCAGTTGAGGACTGACTGGAGCTGACACTTTCGGAAACCTTTAAGGAGGCAGTTACAACAGTCAGTTCGTGTCAGACGACGTGAACAAGGGTCTCAGCAGTGTTAACGACAGTTTGTGCCGTATGATCCGTATAGTAGGCGTAACCGTTTGTTAATTATCGCCCAGAATTAATCTATTCATGCAGGAGGTAACTATTCACAGCCAAAACTGCCTAAATCGATTTCTGTTTTCTTCTTAAGAACTTGAATTGTAGCAAATGAAATGGGCCAACCTAGAAACGCTTGTATTACTGCTACAAAATCTAGAAAGCAAAGTAACAACTAACCTTTCGTAATTTTACCAAGGTCTGCAAGCCATTCGATGAGTCTAAAATAGCAAAATTTAACTTAAACTCAGTATCGTCTTGCGCCATTTAGTTAAATAGTTAACTGAACACATATATAGCGCAGTATATTATTATTGTTGTTGTTGTTTTAATTGTTGATGCTGCTGTTATTATTATTGCTGTTATTGATGTTGATGTTATTGCGTGAATTTTCAACGCGGTCGCACAGAAATGCTAATCTAAGGCGTGGTTAGTCAGCCGCCAGGTGATAGAATACAGATGTATATTCTGATGTTTCAAAACCAGAGATAAATAAAGAGTTTAAGGTGTTTCTTGAACGAAGAAAAATAGTTCGAGCTATAGCTATACATAGTTATAGCCATAGGCAATATAAGTAGCCTAGTTGGTGTTAGAGTTTCTTAACTACGATAAGTTCATTCGAAATCAAATAATGATCAGATAACTGGATAAATCACCATTACGAGCTCTCGCGCACACGTAAAACCAACCAACGAATCTTCATCAGAACTGACAGTTTACCCTGTGAAAGTAATGTTTTGCTGATAAGTCAGCAAGTTTTAAGGGCTTGTTTGTATTTGAATTTGTAATGACGTAACACCGATGAGTCGTTGGGTTGTTGACATGTATGTGATTGGCTAGCTAGTCAGGCGCTTACACGGGCTGATGTCAGCATGGTCCTGTCCTGCACGTTTTAAATACCCGCTTCTGATTGGTGGGCGTTCGCTCGCGTTATCTGACACCAGTAATGACTCATAGGCATATCTAGACTTGTCTGTTGATATGGCGGAAAAAAACCTATATAAAATGGTCGCAAATGCGTTGCTGAAGAGAGCGCGAAAAGATGATGTAGAGATGGTTTGTCGCGTACTTTGATTGTTTGAGCTATAAATGTCGCTGAATATTGCTGACGATAGCAATATGTAGACTCATGCGTGTAGACGATTTATGTCGGAGACTGAAGTACTGTTCATTAATTAATTATACGTTAGAAAGTAAAATACGATGTGTCTTTCTGAAGTTAAAGCTGAATCACAAATCGGATGAGTCTACGGTCCGAAGCCCGATCGATTAACAAGTTCGGAAGAACGCCGACAGACACCATATTCAGAGTTTGTGATCTGTGCTGCATGAGGATACATTGCAGGATCGTCGCCTACGAAATCCTTATCAAATAACATTATTTACCCTTCGTTAACTTTCAAGCCCTAACATTTTCAAGCATATATTTGTATGGGTCATACATATTCTTCTATTTATAAACTGAGTCTGTAATTCCTTAATTGATAGGTCTCTTTGTACCTGCATGTATTCCAGAAGTTGTCCTTCCAATTTCAGTGGACATGGACATTGAATTTTCAGTCGTTCAATGTCTCTTTTTCGAGCCTTGTCTTTATGGAACTGTAACAAAATTTATTTGTGTACTAGATCTATGCGTGTGTGTATGTGTATAAGCATTCGTTTCCTTCGTCGGTGCTTCACCCTTAGTAGGTCCAAGAATCATACGACGCCATTCTACTCTGTTTTAGGCATTTTCCATTTTCAATTCATAGGCGTGGAATTCTGCCAGAAAATAGGTGTGAACTCACCCATCTCCCATTAGAGCATTAATTTGATTCACCCATTAATATTCTCATCAATAAACTTCACACATGAGCCAGATATTTAACTTATTGAACCGTTTCGTCACATATCGATACTGTTTACTTACAGAGTGGGAGGGGAAGTATCAGGTGGGTCAGGAAGTCTCCTCTCCCATTATAATGCATATACATTGACACCGATGTTTTTGCTATCGTATCGCTTTCAGAAAATCCAATCCAGTTCCTTTTATCTTCCTCGTGCTAATCACTGACTTGTCCATTCGCAATAAATGCTTGATTTTCTTCGTTGTTTAATGCTCTGTCCAGCTGCTACATGGATTTATTTATTTATGTACTTGTGTATACGTGTATACATATAAGTATACACTTATTTCTGATCGCTTTACATAATGTGCAGTGCTTAAGGAATACGATCATCATAATAATTATAGAACAGTTTGTGTGAAACGTCTGGCTATTCGTAAGATCTGTGTCCGAAACCTTTATACAAACTCCGTCATGAAATTATTTCCAAAGCATTACCACGGCCTTGCGATTGTTTTATATAATTAAAGTTACAAGTAGTAACGAATAATTAGACGAACGAAAGAATGAATAAATGTAGGAATATAGAAAAGAACGAACGAATAGACTTAAAACATGACACAATGAACGAGTGAATAATCAAGGTTTACCGTAAGGCTTTACCTTATTTAGTAGTACTATTTCGCCATGGTCTCTAAAACAGCCTTGGCAAACGATCATTTCACCGTTCAGCGTAATCTGTGCTGATCTAAGCAGAACAGATAGGCCGAACATGATCGATCAACTGATGAACATGAATACATGACATGCTTTAGCTGTGAAGTATTTAGGCCTATACGGAAAAGCAATAATCAATTCTGAATTTCTTCCGCCGTAAAAAACAGTTAAGAGAATCACATTATTCAGATACCTAATAGATGATAGGCTTATACCTATTCAACTCTATCCAAATACCTATTTATATAAATGCCAGTTTCAATGGTATTTCACTGACCATTGTTATTATGGGTGAGTCATGCATATTCGTGAATTACGCGGAATCAAGCCATATGTCCCCTATAACTCTTTAGCTAGAGTCATAACTAATACTTGAAGGTATAAGCAAATAATCGCTGTACTTAAGTCATTCCTGTTCAGCAAAGAATCCGTTTCAAAACTGGGGCCTATTGCTTTTAAAACATTGAACTGTAGTCAACCACAGTATTTAAAATCACTCCTTATTCCTCAATCTTATCGCTATTCAACTAGGTTATCTGAATGCATTTCTTTGGTTATTCCTAAACTAGAACTGTTCTTGATGAACGAGCTTTTTCGGTTTCAGGACATAAATTTTGGAACTCTCTCCCTGTACCTGTTCGTTTTGCTCTGCAGTCGCTTTTGTCGTTTCATTATCAACTAAAAACTTACCTTTTTCAAATTGCTTATCTACTGTAGGCTGCCTCACTGTCTCTGTGGACCGACCTTCTGGATACTGACTTGATTGCGATTCTGTTTTGGTGCGCCATCGGTTGATGCCTTGTTCATTAGACACTGGTGCTATAGAGGAGGCCTATATTCGAGCTAATGGAATTTTCCAACTATATCACTCGAGCTAAACTTTTTAAACTCTATCATTCATTTTAAAATTTAAAATTAAGTTAAAAGAAGTTTAACAGGCATGACTAGCAAAACAACATAGAAACAGACGAGATAAATAAAATGATTACCTCGCATGAAACTCGAAAAAAGAAGTGCTTCCTCTTCCCTCCCTATTTATTCCTCCACTGCAATCACAAATAGCAGTGAAGTAAGCAGACTTGATCATATTATGACTCCATCTATTATGCAGTTCTCCCTTATCTTATTCTCAATATGATGCAAATACCAATATTTTGCCATTTATTTCATACTATTATTTGCTATTTATTCTTCCCGTTTCTTTAAGATATCGTGAAAGAATTGGAGATATGCTCCGAATTACAAAAATTAAGGTTCGTACAAAGTGTACAGAATTCTGTACGTTATACATGTACAGTGAGTGGTACTAACATTGTTAGTATTTTTATTATTAATAGTATTTGTTATTACTATCAGCATCAATATTACTAAAATTTTAACGCGCTTAAGTCACTCAGAAATTCGAATCTGAGGCGTGGTTAGTCAGTCGCCAGGAGAAAAGCAGCTAGATTTCCAGAGGCTTGAAAACCTGTGAACTATTGAGTTTTGAAACGTTTATGCTTCGTTGATAATTATGATGATGGAGATGGTGATAGTGGCGGTGACTACGACGACAATGATGATGCCTACGATGATGATGATAATGTTGATAATTGATAGCACTCACGTGGCACAGTTTCGGCAAAAGATGTGACCACATGGGTCGTGTTGGTGAGGTTCCATAGGAATCTCCTGGCAGGTAACACAACGATGGTGTTTCAGACTCGGATCAGGCAGACGAGTAAACAGGCTACCGGGATAATGGTTCGAGCTGAAGCCGACGCTTCGAGACATTTTATTCCCTATTACATACAAAATATGAGGAACGCGTGCTCGCATTATATGTGTATGCGTTTGATAATTTCTTATGGACTAATTGTTCAGCTACGCTTTAATGTGTCTGATAGTTCATCAGCAGCATACAGGAATTACTTTTAATTGCTGCATTTATTCTCTTTAATCATTTGCAGCAATAATTAGCAATGAACATTTACTTCCATCCACTTCCCGCCAACAGTAATAAGCATCTCCTTGATATATTCCGGGGTCGGGCCGGCTATCGAGGTCCTCCCTATGAGAAGAATCTTGAATTACATTCTTTTCCCAACCAGAAGCCAAAGCATTGTATCTCGCAAATAGTTTGAAATATGCGAAAAATCAGGCAAGTTAGCCACGATCCGGGCAGCGCATGCAGTTGAGGAGAGACTTTCACGTTCACATTTATTTAAAAGACCTTTCGACTATACATTGCATAAATTACATCAACTCGAATATTTAACGACTGTCTCAATCAACTATCTTTTCCATAAGATCCCATTCTCTGGTCTGGCTATTCTGTCTTGCGTAGTCTCCGCCTTTTCACTCTGTTCGTTTTCGTTCGCACCTATACTCTTTTTATTTAGTCTTCTTATATATTCAACCACACCTTCATTCCTTCCAGAACCTTCTCTTATATACTATGTTCACACTGAAAAAATATACGTGACTTGGAGACATCCGTTTGTGACAATCCTATTCGCCAAATATTCCTATTCGGTTGGTTCGGCCTCAGAATATATCACTGAGCCCTGTGTTCTGTGTTCCTGTAATAGATGCCAGCCGGGTCGACGAACACTGCGCTTTGAAGCTCGTGGAGACCTGTGGGTTTCGCGCTCTCGTACGGGGATTCGGACACGCAGTTCCTTCTGTTGCATTAGACCAACCTCATGGAACAGTCTTCCAATAAATATTAAAACTATACCACCTTAAATAACACAAGACTCAAGACATTTTCAGCATGCCTTAAAGCGCAGCTGTTTAAGTCTTTTGATACCTGTACCTCGGTGCCTTTGTGAAGTTCTTAAGACACGCTATACAAATGTTCAGATACATACATACATACATACTTCCAAAATTAACTTGATTTTGATAGTACACGCGTACTATGCACTCAGAGTAATAACTACAGCACACTGCACCACAGTTGCACACTTTTAAAGGATGAGGCGAAGTCTTGTTTCGGGCTTTGATGCTATTCACATCATTGCATATCAGAACAAAGGCCTTCTGATAAAATTATCAGAAGGCCAATAAGTACAAGTGTCTGCAAAATTGTGCGCCACTCTATCTGAACCATACTATATCAACTGATTATGAAGACGTAAGATTGTCTAAGTCTACTAAAGTCTTCGTTCAGGAAAGCAGATTTGGAATTCGCCACTGGGCCTCTCGGGTCGGTGGACCAAGAAGTGCGTGAAGGAGTACGTCTCCTGAGTCCCATTCAAAAGATGAGTCTTTATATGTTCGTCCTATTAAACTCGTTCATTCTGTTACTCATGAGACCATAACTTTAGTTTGTAGAGCACGCTAGGAGTAGCCTGTCAATTACGATGCTGTATATATGGTAGTTATCTTGCTTGTCTTAGCGTAAAAGTGTCGTAAGTCTTACCTTGAGTCTCCCACAATAATTGCGGTCAACACCAATCGCTTGTTCGGCCAACACCAATCACTCGACTTGCAGGCGTTCACGAGACTGAGATTTATTGTTCCAGATGCCACCAGTACGTTTACGGTCGTTGTAAACGAATCTTGAGAGTAAATGCTGCAAATGATAATAAATGCTTGATGACATCATTGATCTTGGACCAAGGGTCATTGTAGTATTCTAACATAGTAATATGCTGAATCAATAGCACACAACCGAATAATGAGAATGAATGCTACGATGACGACGACCATTATGATGATGATGATGGCAATGACGATCATCAGGATGGTGATAAAGGTTGAGATCATTCCGACACGATGATGATGACGATGGTTGCCATTAGCGTTCTCATCATCATCATTGTCGTCGTTTCATCATTATTGCCTTAATGATGAAAATGAAGTTGGCAATGACTACGACGAGGACGACAATGGCAACTTTGATAATTAAGATAATAACTATGGCAGTCTATATAATCACATAAATATAATATATGCCAAGAACTTCTATAGCGCCACTGTAATGATACTAAAGGCATCAGTCGACGATCGTTGTTAAGCAAAGTCGGTGTGCATGCCATTTTTCAGGGTGAGTCCGGTCAAAAGCCAAGAGAGAAAACAGAGGAGAAACAAAAACAGGAATTGAATCCAGAAAGAGATGGGTTTTAGTCAAGATCTAAAGGCCAACTCAGATTTTGCAGAGCGAACGTTTGCCGGAAGAAATTTCCAGAGTCTGGGGCCAGCGACAAAAAAGGGACGCCCAAGAAAAGCTGTCACTGTGCTCGGTATAGTCACAGGGAGACACTCAGAGGACCTATTTGAGCAGGCACAATTATAAGTCTTGCCAATCTAGTAAGTGAATCAATTATTTTCAGTCTGTCATTATGTCGAGATTTTCATGTAACTTCTCCAGATGCTATTATATGTGACTGTAGATATGCTTACAATTAATAACAGCCTTTATTAAAACAGAGTTGGTTACGATCTGTTTAAAGTCATACATACACTCAAAATACCAAAGGCATATTCGGCATGATAGTCTGAGACCAGCCAAGACTTTCCCGATGCTGTGACTTCTTTTATAGCTATAAAGTATATGCTTAATGAACTAATGATATCTTTGAATGGACATCTTGTCCTATCTAAAATATGAGATTTTGAAAGTCCTCTGCGATATGAATGACACAAAACGCATAAAATCAGATGAAGGCCATACATTGATTTATTCCACTGTAACAACAGAACCACATAATAAGCGTAAATTTTACCAACAGCAGAATTTTAAATCGTTAAACATTTTACTTTTCCTTAAGTTTGATCAGATCCAAAAAATGTTCCTCTACACAGTTCAGTATGCACTGAGTTTGCTCAAACATTGAGAATCTGGTCTTAAATTTTCTAGAATGAAATGGTACTACTGCAAAGTGTTCTGGGCCAGTGTAAAATTTGAAAACAAAATAAAAATAATTAAAACAATTACTAATAAAACAATTAATGAGTCTATCAGTAAAAGATTCTTCGCTTAAGCCACAGGTCAATGAGACTAAGACTTCAGTGGATGTCATTCTCTGTAGGCATTGCTATTGTTATAGTAGGCCATTTTGCTGCTTTAAAGCGCCAACTGTGCTAGTACTTCACAACCAACAAAAATGTGAAGTTGTCTCGATGAAACTTGGATACTTCCAGTCGATGATTGCAGCTAAGTGCGGAGATCGCTGAGCAGTCTTGTTGAAACTGACTTAGGAACGATTGAGGATGTTTCAGCATGCTTATAACTTGCCTTGTATCCTGAAAAATATAACATAAAAGACAGCATAGTCAACTGTTTCATCGCAATACACATTACACATTTTTCAAAGCCCTGTTTTCAGTGCTTTGGCGATCATAATATTGTTCACTGTTTTATAAGCTAGGTTTACACCAAATCTAGTATACTATTACATTACTAGATTTATAATATATGTATACATGCATATATGTAACTTTTGAAAGCCTTGGAATAATGCAGTATGAGTTATTTCTTCAAGAAAAAAAGTTGTGTGTCTCTTAAATGGTAAAGACTAAATAATCATTGTGCATGGGCAACTGTAACAGATCTGCCTCAATGCCAGTTTAAAAAGTTATATTTTTATATAGTTTGCTGTTAATCAATACTAAGTCTTCGTTTTCAACATTTATTACAAAACAATATTAGTCCAAACTGCCTTAGGCCTACATACTCATATTTTTTTGTAACTTACCGTAACTTGTCCGACTCGTGTAGCCACACTAGAAAATGTTTCAGCAATATAAAGAACACAGGAATCGTTTTGCCTGTGGCATTAAGAGGCTCTAGCAATTTCTTGCAAACCGCGTTTTTTTTGGAATATGAATTTCTTGCTTGCTTCATTTCAGTAGTTTCTATAGTTAACGCAGTTTCCTAGGTACCGAGAATATCCTATCCTTATATTATGCATAACATAGTATATTGCAATGAAACATCGTATTCATTATCATCGTGACGCCGTATGTCGATGCTGCTTGCAGATAGACATTTTAGAGCGACACTTGAAAAGAAAATTATGGACCAAATGATCGTGGCTGCATAATATCTCGCCACAAAAATTTCAGTGTCGAAATATCTCAAAACAAATCGCTTCAGACTAAACAAGGTCACTCAATAAAAATGTTCTAGTATATATTGATACACTCAGTTATTCTATTGGCCCAAACAATGCATAGTTTAGGAGCTATATGAGCGGCGTAAACAAAGAATTTGTGACATAAAATGAGCGCCCAAACTACACGCTGTTTGCAGATGGGGTTAGTAGTAAAGGTGTGGGAAGAGGCAGAGTAAAAATTGAGAGATGAAAGTATAACACATTTTCTTGAGCTGTTTGCGTAAGCCAAAGACTGAATTCAGTTTAAGATTAGTTTTAGATTTCACTCAGGTAGATATTCGAGTGATTATGGAAACTAGGTGATCTACAGTCAGAAAACAGAAAATGGGTTTCGCCTGAATTGACCTACTTGTAGAAGAAACGTCTGGTACAAGACTGAAATTTGTTTTCTTCATCCTAATTCTTCACCTCCTGCCTTAGACTAGTTTTAGGCAACAACTCTTGCGGAGGTTCGCGAACTTATCTTTCCCTAGCCTAGCAAAAGCTGTCTCCTACACACCAATCCATGGAAAGAGTGCTCTGATGTCCCACATGTAGGTCCATGGACAATCAATTTCTCATTCCATGAGTGATAAATACCGTCTGTTTTTTTCATCTTGTGCTAAAGAAACCTTTTCTCGACCCTGGCAACTTGTCTAATGACAGGACTATCTCAACTTCGAATTTTATATATAAAATTCGTGAACGGGTAGTTACAAATCTCATGTGAACTCATTTATCTTTCAATCTCTCATTTTAGTCTGCATACCATAAGTTTCATTCAACAGAATCTGCTCTTCTTGCTGTTCGTAATGACATTCTGTGTTCTATGGATAAAGGTAGAGTGACGACGCTTGTTCTTGTTGATTTGTCTGCCGGTTTTCATACTGTGGTTCTTCTCTTCTTCTGTCGTCTAAAACTGAATTTCTGCTACTGGGCGCTCATAGCAACTTAAGAAGTTTAAATGGCTTAGATCTGTGGGACAGCTAGAAGTGGCGCTACATGAATGAACAGATACAGCTGCAGCAGCAGTAGCAACAACAGCAGCAGCAAGACAACTAGCCAGTAGCCCCAAGCTACAGTGGTCAGCATCTTAACCACAGACAGGTTACACAGGTTGTACTGCATGGAAAGGCTATTATTAGAGCAATGCAGGTTAGCCACTGGAATACAGGAAGAGTGTACCTTAGTCAAAGCAATACAGGCAGAGGCAAGTAGAGAGTCCCGAGACAACAAAGAACATTCCTCTGAGCGCAACTCATATCCAGCTAAGCACAGCCAGTCAGATACAGAAATGGAAGAGGTATCCTAATTTAGGATGAGACGGTCAGGCAAAGGCCACGTAGGAACTGAAGTCTGGTCAGCAGGTCAGCAGAGAGACTGAGGATAGAAATTAGCTGCGCAATGAGCAGAAGCGGTCAGTCAGAAGGAAGCTCGCAGTCAGACGGGAAGGTTGGTCGACCATGACAGCCGGAGAAGAGGGAAGGACGGAACGAACGGACGAAGACAAAAGATAAGGTTATGTATATTCTAGTTAATCATATTCCGATTAAGAGTTAGGTTAGATTAAGTGAAACTATGTCGATGCTGTACGACGTTAATCTTGTATGTATGAAATGTAAGTTCATTGTTCATTAAACTATAATTTTATAATAACCTGAACGTCTGGTATATATAAGGCTAGTGTCCCCAAGAGAATCAATCGGAGCTGCCGATTAACCATCTTACAGATCTATAAACTGGGTGACTCGTTGCGCTGGCTGATGCTGCTCGTAATTTGGTAGTTGTTTTCGATTCAAAATCGAGCGTGAGTCCTGTAGAAAGCCAAGAGGGAAATCTGAGAAGATACGGAAATAGCCTACTAGCGAATTAACCCTAAAAGAGGAGATAGGATTGAAACAAAAGAAATAGGCCTACAGTGTGAGAGAAATTTAGGCAATATGCAATGCATTTACGTGGGTGTCGTTGCTCAGAAGAAAGGACGCTTTTATTTGTTCGCGTAAAATAGAATACATAAAACCGATGCTTAGGGTTACATTATGAAAGAGTAGCGTAGGCTAAATTGGTTAATTTTAAGATTAACTACATTACCCGCGCCATATAAATTCTTTGTTTTTTATTATTTTGAACATGCATGCCTGAGACTTGAATCATAAAACCTCTAAAATATGCCAACTGGCTCATGATTTTGTCTGGAAATACCCAAAAACGCAGCCGTTATGCTGTTGCTTATGATTGGTTCGTGGGTAAATTTTTGTGGTTATCAAGCACTAATTTTTACAACGGGAAAATACGTAGTTAACCAAATGTCTTAACACTATATCTGATGGCTTGTCGTGGTTAATTGCGTCATTATGACTGGAAAATACGTCAAAATTTTACGTCTAGGTTTTTCCGAAATTGCGTAGTTAGTGCGCGAAGTGAACTGTATATAAGCAGAATGCAAGAAATATCCACTTACGGACGATCTTTGAGACTTCTAGGCTGATTGTTTGCTTTGCCAATTAAGCTAAACGCGGTACGATTTGTAATGATAAGCGACTACGACTGCTCTTGCAGTAAGCCTACTGTTGCCATGTGTCAATTAGGTCTATGGTTTGTTTAGCTGAGGACATACTGTATATATCATTACAGAGCCTACCACAGATTCACACTAACCGTCGAAAATATCAAACATGAAAGAAAACTAAGGAAAGATTGTCCATAGCTTTTGAATTGCTGTTATCGTGTTGGTGCTTCAGCCACAATGCTCATCAATTTCTGAGGAAGCAAATGTTGATAGAATATTAATTGTTGAAACTCGTCGTCTATGCTCAAAAGTGGACTAAGATAATCGTCAAGTACTCATGATTAATTCTATAAGTGTAGGGACTTAGACACCCGACAAATGTTGACGCATCCAGATTTATCCAGTTCTGTTAAGATCCTTAAAACTTGATGCCTCTGCTTTTCATGCCCTTAAATTCTAAAAGGTTTTTCAAAGCTGTCGAGACTAACCACCAAGAGGCCAAACAATTACAATGCACCAGAACCTGACTTCTGTAATAAAATTCCTGTGTATTTTGGGGCTTAGGGCTTTTGTGTATGAACTTAACACTATATTCTAGTAGGCCTATTTTGTAGGCTTTGATAATTTTTTATCGTTCGTTTAATTCTTAACACCGACGTTTGAAAATGATTCGTTTTACTTCATCTATCAGTAATCCTTTCTTTCTCCACTTGACAAGTAATGTCTACTGTTCAGAAATTCGCCTCTCAATTCTGCACTTAGTTTACATTTAAGCTTACGAATAGGCGAAAGAAATTAAAGAAAATCATTGTTTTTAAAAACTTTTATTCTTTCACTTAATCTCCACCCTAATTCTTGCATGCTTCGTTTCACCTTCCTTTTCTTTACTTATTTTATTCATTCTCTTTAAACTAAATGTTCTTGACTTTTAAATGTGTATTTTATCTATCTTTTTTATTTAAGGTAGACTTTAACCTATTTTATGTTAGTCACGAGTTTGTGTATTTTAGATTAGTCAAAGATAATTCACTTAGGCCTCCCAAAGTCTGTCATGACTTTTGTTTCATATTTTCTTTACTTACTGAGATGACTTCTAAAACGAAGAGTCCGGGAGTAGAACTATCGATGTAATTTTAAATTAATTAATTAATTAATTAAAATTATTTATTTATAATTTTACTCATTGATCGGTAAAAATCTGTGGTCGAAGTTTTATAGTTGTTGCATTTTAAGAACAGGGAATTCATTTTTCCACGGTCGGTTGCTTCTGTGATTATCCGTACCTAAGCAGTCCATGTTTATTTAGGGCCTAGTGATTCTAAGACAAACCCTCTCTGTGTCAGCTTTGTTTTAATTTGTTTGTTGTTTCTGCCACATGCAACATCTAATTTGCACCAAAAGCCCCTTGTCGAGATGTGAAGAGCAAGGGCATTTGAGTTTATTAAGGTATTATTTCTGTAGAAAGTTTTATTTTACTGTACGGCCTCTAAGGTATATTGGAAAGCCGGACACTAGCACAGTGAAGCCAAATATACCGGATCAACGAAAGACCAGTCGGATGTAAATTCTTCATTTTTTAGTCGATAGGTGGTATGTTAGACCGACAGATAGACAGGCAGACAAATAGACAGGCAAAAAAAACAGATTGATGGATGTATGGACAGACAGGCATACCAACAGACAGACAGACATCTAGACAGAAGCAGACTGAATTGGTGGAACCGTGTACTTGTTTCGTGCTAGTTTCGTTGGATGACAATTTATCCTAAGGACGCCTCAGCTTGGTGGAAACCAGGCGATGCATTATTTACTTTTTGTTGGGCAATTTTGGGGGATTTTTTGCTTGGCCTATTTTAGGATTTCCACAAAGTAGACCATGGTTCGTCTGTCTACCTGTCTGCATGGCTCTTTGTTTTCAAGCTTTATATAAATGAAGTAGGTCTGTGCATTTTTTTCGGAAACTATTAAATGTCTATCTAGGCCCTAAAAGTATTTTATTATTAAATACATTTTAAGAATTCACATTAGACTTTGTAAGACTAACAATGCTATGTAACTTATAAGAGGTTGAGTAGGCCTACTTGGCCACCGTGTTTAACTTGCTATTATTGAAAGGACCACGCTTTGCATTATTAATTTGCAAAGTTCGGATGATTCTTGACAGGTTCAGTGTGATAAGGAACGAGGTCTATTATTTAATAGCATTCCTGTGGAAACTAGACAATGCAAGACCAGTGGAGTAGCTAACATGTTTGTAATTTATTAAGTTTGCTCAGAATATTGTACGCATACTTTTAAGAGCTTACTTCGCTGATAAGCTCCTATAAATTCAAAATCTGAAATACATTTGTAAAAATAACTTTACCATCACTTTCTGGGCGGAACTGTGTCTTATTATGAAGATCTGACCATGGGATCAAACAGTTGCGAACAGATAGGCCTACGGGCCAATTGTGTGTTCAACCACAGCTATATATAGGCTACGTATGACGGAATTTCATTACCTATTCACTTAACCATGCGCGTCAGATGTACAGTCGTCGAACCGCGGAATTCCATATACTAGATCGCGAAAGTTTAACAACCACGTACCAGAATATAGTCAATGCCTAGATTGTCTAGATATCTCAGGGCCAACAATTACATTAGCTTGCTTTCTGTTCTTGAACTTTGGCTTTATCAGATCATTTTAGCAACAGCAGATATCACGATATCAGAACAGATAAAATGTTTCAGCATAGGACTAATCTAATCCAATCTAATGGCCTGGCTTCTCCAAAAGATTATAAATTTGGTTACAGTTTCACTTGAAACAACCATCGACTAAGGCATTATGATATTGGAGAAATACAAGTCAAGATTGCATCTAAAAACATCCTCAAAAACTGGAAAACTAAAATAGGTCATCCAAAAGGATGAAGTTTTTTATTTCATAAACCATAATAGGTAAAACTGGTGAAGTTAAGTACGGCCTAAGAACCATGTATCAAGCCTATCATGATTGCGTGATAAATAATAGTACACTAACTTTGGTTATCTCTACGTAGGTTCACGATCGTTTAAGAGGTTTTAAGAGGGTCAGCATACTGGCTTTATTGAAATTCCTTTCTTTGAAAACAAGTTTTAAAACAAATTCTGAACATTCTTCTTTCGTGTTAGTTTGAACATCTTTTGAAACGATAACAGCTTTTATCGTTTCAAAAGATGTTCAAAATAACACGCTGACCCTTGATGAAATCTGGGAAGCGAGATATAGGCGCAGACTTCTAGAAGGAATCTAGACCAAGCTAGCCTACCATCGCAACAATTTTTAATCTGGTGCTTAATGATTTGATGCACCCGAAATATCTAGTAAAACAACTCCATAAATGAAGTTGGGATTTGAAACATTGTACAGCTTTCGTCATTTATGTGAACCCGTCAATCTCTAAAGACGATGGAGAGAGACAGACAGACAGAAAGACAGAAAGACAGACAGAATGACTCTCACTTGTATTTATTATTATAAAGCGCAACGATATTGTTACGAACAGTTAACTAATATAGTTGTAGTTAACGTATGTACATATATATCATGACGCATATAGCGCCTTTTAGGAACCTACAAAAACCGCTTCTTTTAAGATGGTATCATTGTTGTAAAGCCCACTATGATCATCACAGTATAATTTCTCATATTCTTCTGTTAACCAAGGGCCTACTTCTTGCTCAGCTCGATTTTAACATTTATGCTGCTCATTTTTTGTATCTATTTGTGGTAAAACGAGAATCTTAAAGTAGGAAGCTATGGTAAACAACCGGTAGCAGTGATTAGTGAAGGCAGTTTGCTAGGACTGCATTATTTGCAGGCTGCACTAATGTCGATTTCTGAAAATGTTCAGAGTATACTAATTCGTGTGATAAATGACTAAAAATTATGACAAATTTGAAGCACTTTAGAATGTTGCATTGAAAACGTTTACTAAATTTTCTGCTTAACCAATATAGACTAGTTGGTTTACGTACAATTTTCCAGTGATTTCACCAAATTTCAACTTAAGCTCAAGGCATACACACGTGAACAAAGAAGGCCTTATGTTTGGGAGTTGGATCAAGAGAAAGGTGAAATTATGCTAAAAAGTATCAACAGTGATTATACCCTGTGTATGCATTCTCATGAGGCGTACGGCTGGTCATCACTATTGTGAAAAGAACAGGCACACCTTTCTGCTTAACATATGGAATCTATTAGCGATACGAAATTCAAGAGAAAACATGTAATTTTATCAAAAACAGTTCGCAGTGCAACGATACGGGTTCCATATTGATTTCATATGTTTGCATTTGATGTTTGCACATTTCTGTCAACTTTAAAAAAAAATATGCGGCGATTTGTAGTCAATGGGTTTTACCAAATAGTAACTGTTGATGTGTGAAATCATACATAGCAGGCTTGCCTAAATACAAAATAAGGTCTTTTAAAATTGTAGTCTATTGAACTGAGAGGCCAGCGACAAAACAAGATATAATATGAACAGTCAAGACTTTTGCAAAACATGTGTCCCTCATTCCCAAGACTTCTTTCAATAGATTTCACATTTCAACCATGAATACTATATACCACAGCAAGATTTTTTATGAAACAGTTTTGCCCATAATTTGATGCTCTGCATAATAGGCGTAACACGATCTCACGTCATATTTATTCTCCGAAACTAATTTTCCTGTCTCTAAAGGTGAGAGATTACCTTTAATCTCCTCACACTGGCTATCATATTTCTAAAACACATTAAATTCTGATGTAGGCCTAGTATAGAATTTAGACATTGAGTCTGTAAATCAATGCTAACTCCATCAAACCTAAATTGGCTCAGCCAATTGTTTTGATGGATTTTCATGTTAAGTGGGCCATCAGGGTCCCAAATCTGCAATTAAGATGTAAATGCAAAATGTAAATGTACATGTTTTTCTATACCGACCTATGGCCTCGACCCTGCTCATTTTTTGATGAAATAATCAGGTGATATCCTTCACCACCGCTGCCCGTTTGAATGGGCGCCACGCCATTTAAGGTCCCCGTTCACGGACCGTGGTAGCTCGAGATTTAAATCTCTGAAAGATAGCCACTATCGGTATGCGAACCGGCATCCTCACGCTCAGAGGAGATGGCTCGCTCAGATTAGTTTCAGCCGATTTAAGTAACCCTGAGGAGGTCCCCGACCCTCGAAGCTAGTAGGCTATCATGCCATGGTCAAAGCAAAAGAATGACGGCATTTATTTTAAGAAATATTTTGGGAAGGAAATATAAATCGGCATGGTAATTGGACATTGCATGAAATAATTATGCATAAAGCAATGGATTAAGAAAAACTAAGAACATGGGCGCTTTAAAATACTTTCACCACTTCCGCTTTTTGAAAAACTGAAAATATTATGTAATATGATATAAAAGCCTGCCCCATGTAGGGTAAATTGGCTGTTGCAAACATAAATGATTTATAATTACAAATAAATGCAGTTCTAACCTGTAAAGCACTCGCAAATACCTGCTGTTAGACCCATCGACTTTAGCGAAAGTAACGGAGATGCCCAGTTTAAATTTAGCCTTAGGCCGACTAGGCCTTGAATTCTATTGGAACCCATTTGTAGTAGCATTGCCATGCAATATTGTTAAACGCCTGAAGCTAGTACTAGTCTACAGCGGCATCTACGGGCTATCAGTTCATGTATATTTATTTAGAATATAATGAAATAACACGGTCCGTACACGGGACCTTAATTACACATTCAAACGGGCAGCGGTGATGAAGGATCCCACCCGATGAATTCACTAAAAAATTAGCAGGTCAAGCGGTCGCCATAGAAAAACGTGCACATCTACTTCTTTCTGGGCGTCTTCGGTGTTTTGTAGATAGCGATGGGCAGAGGTTTGTCGAAATATTTGTTATTTGATTATTATACCTTAAGAACTACAAGACAGAATTGAAATTGGATTCTTTCTCCATGGACACCCGGTGCAGTATCCATGTGTAAATTTGTTGGTTCGTCACTGGTTACGTTTTAAGACGTGATGATGGAATAGTTAAGCAAATACAAATAAAATCTTAAAATACTTCTAGTTGCATGAATCAAATGAATTTCCAAGAACTTAATGTGATCCAGTGATAATTCATAAATACTGGACCGAATGAGCTGACATTCTATTCTGTTCACACACGAACAGTCAGGCTATATTCGTACAGATCTAATTACGCTCAGTATTTGTTGGCAGATAAGATTTATAATTATGATTATATGGAGCGTAGGTAGATTTAATAATATTCCAGAATTTTACTTAAAACTGGAAACTAGATTAAGAGGAAACCTGGACCCTACTATAGTGCTGAGCCAGAGTGCTGTCAGCTATGGTGACCGATAGTCCTTGGCACTTGCAGGATTGGTGCTGCTCTTGTGCGTGTGATCTAGGGTCAGGTTTAGATTGGAGCTGAAAGTTTGATGGAAACTGAAAATGATTGTATTAAACTTTTAACTCTATCTTCTGTTGAACACCGACAGAACCAACCATCGAATCCAACAGATTCAACCCTCATTCATTCCATCACACCTTCAGAATTGTACTTTTTTAAATTGCAATTTAAAATTCATAAAGCGACTCTCAGAGGATAAACTCAACAGAGGAGCTCAGAAGTTCATCGTAACCTGTCAGTTTGAATTAACTATTTCCGGAAATATTTTTAAACAGCACATGCAGAGAACAGAGGCCGCTCATTTCCATGAATGCACTCTGAGCTCCTCAGTGGAAAATGGGTCTCGAAGAAACATATAAAACACTGGCAAAGATGACAAGGTTCGCGTAAGGGATTTTTTTATCACACATCATCTGTTGTAATGAAGATGGACATCTTTTCCAGGACGATCTAGAGTGGTTTTGCCATTCGAGATCTCCTAGATCATGTTCTCCTCCACAGGTAATCATATTCGTAAACACCAGATTTCTACAGCGCCCAACGAAAGCAAAGTTGCGGGAACTATCTCATTCACAGGCGCTCAGTCAAAACAAAATCGATAATCAAGAATGGTTCGGTTCCAGGTCAAGATCCAAGAGTCAGGCAGGCCGATAATCAGACGGATACGGTGGTGGTGTTTGGAATTGAATCTGTGTTAGAGACAAGGAGAAGAAGAGGAGGTGCTATGTTACCTACACAAGTAAAGCAAGGCCTCGTGCACTGTGATCAAGATCCAGTGGAACCTGTTTGACAAAATTCTTACAGCTGATATTCCAGTTTAATTCACTTTTAATCAATTCACTGCCTCATTGCAACACGGACCAGGAACTCGGAAACTGTGTTAAATGTCAACTCTAACATGAAACTCCGTTTGTTAGGTTGTATGTGCGTGCGAGAGCCTTCTACTGGTGACTTTTCAGCTATTCGAGTAAAAGTTTCTTACAGCTCAACGTACTGCTCTAGCATCTTTTAGACTAGCGATGATCGCCTTCGAGAGATGTTTAAAAGACGTATCCATATTGCATCCCAACACCACGATTCTATTCCACCATTCTGTGCCACCTCACTATCCGGTATAAGCGTTTAGTTGGATACGCATAGACCCACATACACATTTATTTAAGGCACAAATTGCGATCCTTCAAGCGCCTGTTTGATTTTTTTTAAGAATTGATATGACGACGGAACATTTACAAGAGTTCGGCCGCTTGCTCTTTTTTTGCTAGAAAAAGTTGAAAACAATTTCAGGGTAGAGGTTTTACTACTTAAGAGCTAATAGGTTGTGATACTGTGTCCGGGGTTGGCGTTCCTGCCTTACAGCTGAATTGGAAGACCTCGTTAACTGAATCATCGCCTGCAGGTTTACACTTTCTGCATTTTTGCCGAGTCATAAGGTTCAACAAATCCCACGGAAATTTAAACCAAGCTACGGAGAACGAACCAAACGAGGAATTAATCTGTGGCAGTACTGATGTTGTCCGCCTATGCAAAGCTGACTCTCCACAGAGGTTTTGCTACGATCATCATTCTGCCACACCAATCTATGCCGCTTCCCATCCACCAATGTCCCAAAACAGTATCCAACAACTCTTTCACACTGCGATATTTCACAATTCCATCCAAACACCACATTGCCTTACTCCATCCCAACCGTCACCAACAGCTGTTGCAACACAAGGTCACTTTATCTGCTCACCTCCCTATCGCAAACAATCTGTCTTTAGCCCATATATGCGAAACTGAGATAATAATGCTTGTCAGAGATGTTACTCGACTCTTCTTCCTATCCTTAACTTCCTAGCTAAACAGAAGCCGGTTAAAACACTTAAATGCTCTCGCTTCCCGTGATCCGATGTAGCCATGCGTTTGTCCTGTGTATCAATTCATGTCTTGTGTCTCTCGACACTGATGAAAGACCGACTTGAACTTTGTGTTGATTATGATTGAACATGGGTAAATAAGCTGAAACTTCTCTTGTTAGATTCTGAATAAATGCAGATTACTATGTAGAGTTGAGATTGCGTTTATCATCACAATCGTCGTCGTCGTCGTTATCATCAACAATATCATCATCAAGATCATCATCATCAACATCAGCATCAACAACACTTCACATTTCGTGGCCAAAATGTGACACTTGCATAGGGTTGTACAATGACCTAACGCTGCATGTTTCAAAGACGAAATGTAACAAAGTTTATCAATTAAATAAACTTTAATTTTGCATTTTAGTATTTACAACGACGTTATTCCTATACATTGGCATGGAGTACAGTTGCATAATCATGTGATATAGTATGAAACAACTGTTTAAATTATTAATTACCTAGAACTGTCATTAGAATGTCTACACATTACCCTATACTGTTAATAATGCACAACTGCACAATAATAAGTCATGCGTTTGCTTTCTTTCCCTTCTTCCTCTTATCTCTCTCTGCTCTCCAACCCTAAACACCATCACCCGTAGCTGGCACGCTGTCTCTCCGTCTGACTTTTGGATCTTGACCCGGAACCGTAGCCTTTTGCCTACCGATTTTGTTTTGACTGAGCGCCTGTGAATAGAGCTGTTCCCCGCGGCGCGGCTTTCGTTGGGCGTTGTAGAAATCTCGGAATTACGATTACGATTCTAAAGTTGTCCTAACACAACATTGTCAATCTCCATGGTGACAATGTTCAGCTGGTTTCTGCCGAGGGAGTGAAAATATCCTTAGAGTATTTCTAACGATTGGAATGAAATAATTATACGCAGTATTAGCTAGAGATACATCATAATAAAAATTTGCCAAAATGCAGCCATACATCCATCCTGCTTGTGGCACACAATATATCACGATATACGGAAAAGGCTTAATGAAAGTTCTAGGCTAGATTAGACAGAGCTCAGCTGAAAAGTTGACAGAACAAATATATATGTATTTATGAGTAAAGTATGAGAGCATTTGTACCATAATGGTCGATGTACCATAATGTTCAATAATCTTAATACTCATAGCGGAATGTTTGTTAATCTAAATTACAAGTTTTTGTAGTTCACTTCTCCCTTTCACTGCCTGTGGCATTGAAATGTCGGCCTGGGCCTCCTTTGTGTTGTTTCGATACTTTGGCACTTAGGCCTGCACTTAGGGCCTGCACTTAGGGCCTGCACTTATTTCGTTACAGTGTTGAAGCAGAACCATTCGGTGTAAGTGCAGATCCACTTTTTTCGTTTAACCGTCGAAACTTATCTTGTAACTTCTTCCGTATAATACGTTGCCAAGAAACGACTGCAGCCATTCTCCTGAAGCCATCCTCAAATGAAGCGTGAAGCTGTCGTTCTTTGGACTTCTTGCAATGCCAGGGATGCAACCAGCGTGCCCGGAACCTGCAGCGAGAAGATAAAGAAGGACGTCAAAGTCATTTACAACAAAGGCATCATAATGTTCATATAAGATACGTGAGTATATAATACCTATATACAAATGTATGTGTAGTAGAGCAAGGGAAGGATGTTGGATGAATGTTACGATGTGACAATTACATCGCTCAGCAGCTTTTACTTTATTTCAAGAATATTTTACCCATATATGCAGTCAGTTTTTTCCAAGTAAATGACAGATGACAAGCGCATCTGTTTTCGTACGCCTCAGCACATACCAGTCATTGGGCAAATATGCGTCATAGTTAACGGTCGAGTATATATACACCTCTCTCTATATATATACATATATATATTATATATATAGCGCATTAAATCTATATTCTAAATGCATTCCAGTGTCATCATGTAATAACGACAAAGAAAATTTACTTTTCCAAAAATTGAACCGACTAATCTGTTTGATGTTTACAGGCTTGTCATAATAAATAAAAATGTCAATGGTCATCACATGACATAAAGAAGCTGCTGAGAAGAACTCTTAGCAAGAAAGGCGGAAACTCGTGGATCAGCAACATGGACCAAAGAGGTAGTCGGAGGCATTAAGAATGTTAAAATCATATAGCGCATGCAGGATGGGCAGTTAGAGGCAGTTGGAGAGAACACACGATCAACAGAAAACTTGATCAAGTGCAGACAATGATAGAAGGTCGCTCATATTTACAATAAGAAATAGACATAGGAAATGGATAATTCAAATAAAAAGATATGAGATTCATTCTTGAGAACCATGATGGAAGGAAGAACGGAGAGGAAGAACAGAACATAAACCGAAAGCTAAAGAAAAACCAATGCGTTGATATCCTATCCTTGTCAATATCAAAGCAACTGAAGAAGAGTTGACCTCGGTCAGGCAAAAGTGACCTGTATACATATATGTCTGCATGCATGTATGTATTCATAAATGTATGTATGTATGCATGTATATATGTAGGCCTATGTATGTATGCATGCGAACGTGCACGGCTGAAAATATGTATCTTAAAAAGAAAGTATACTAACTCGTTTCAACCTAACGTCTGCAGTGTAGTCGATGATTCTGAAACAGTAAAGTCCACAAGTAGCAGGTTAGTCATGAAGATATGCCATTTACCAGTTTCAAAATACTTTTTTACAGAACAGAAAGATATTTCAAGTTTTCTGTCACACTATCGCCCTCTAGTGAAATCTGATGTAAAAATAAATATAGTGAATGGTGAATTTATTTTTATATTAGATTTCACTATATATAGACGATGATATATATATATATAATATTTCACTAGACTGCATAGGCCGTCTGTATGTATATTGTAATTGTAATTTAAGATTTATAAAGAGCTTCTTAGAGGATAAACTCAAAAGGGGCACTCCCGACCCGAACATGTAAACTCACTGTTAAACAGTACGGTCTTCAGGCGCCTGCGAAACCCTGAGAAGACAGAGGTGGCGTCAAGGATCCTCCGCCGGACCATGGGCATAAGCCTGAATGCCATCTGCGTACTGTACAACGGAAACACTGAGAGGGATGAGGGTCCAAGTTATCTAGAATGTGGTAGAGTGGGGCCAATACGGAACCCTGAGGGAGACCATAAAAGGCGGGGGACAAGAGAGACCGCGAGGGCCCGAAGACAACCGATTGAAGGCGGTCTGAGAGGAATGACCGAAACCAGGTTAAGGCAGAACCAGTTATGCCAAAGGATATTTCACAAACGACCCAATAGGATGGAGTGATTAACGGTGTCAAAAGCAGCACTAGCATCGTAGAGGGCCAGAAGAGTGACCTGCTTAAGTCGACAGCCCCGAATACGTCGGCAAGAAGGCGGTTCATAAGTGATTCAGTTGAGTGATATTTCCTGAACCCAGAGTGTTCAGGAGAAGAGCCCGTATGATAGCGGGCAAGCACCGTGTATGTACATACATATGTATGTATGTATGTACGTACGTATGTATGTATGCATGTATGTACATAAAGTGTATAGAATAGGAGCAAGAGGGTTAAGTTATTGTACATTATACGTCTTCTGTACATTTTGGCGGGAAATCCGACGGTATATAAAGGTGTTTTCTTAACTTTGGCTCAGAATAACTCCGCCAGTGCGGTACTAGGGTAGAGCCAGTCCCAAGCCTGGATAATGGAGGAGGGCGACGTCAATGGCCTTTGATGCCATAAGATGTCGTTATACATTAGAACTACTTTGACTCAGACTGGATTTTGGTTGTTGGACCGTTTTTGTTGCCAGTCTCTCGACTAGTTGTATAGTCTCCTGCATGGATGTCTTGTTTGGTTCTTTGAAGCCGTTTTCGGGTTTTAGCTATTTTCGTCACCGTCTGTTGGTAGACGTTGTGTGTTTCTTCGCCTTAAACTTCTAGGTTTCAGTTGCAAATTGCCCAGGTTCTAGCCCATTCAGCTAGATTAAGTGCACTTCTCATTGGTATCAACCAATAAGATGTGAATTGCATTAGAGATTTGAAACAATTCTAAATGGTCTAGAATTGCCTGGCTATGGTCATAAAAAGCTCCTAAATATCGGCATATTGCAACTCCCTTGCATTCATTACGCTGCCAAGGATGGCCACTGAGCAAGAATTCAGTTTAACATCTGTCTTATAATACATAAGGTATTACAATTAAATCAGGCGACCTGGCTCTGCTCCTTGATCACCCATGAGACTCTTTGGTTCTTGTCTTGCCTCGCATCAGAACAATGTTAGCCTCTCGGGCGTCCTCGATGGCTCATCCGAAGTTTAGAATTCACTGCATAGTTGTGTGCATTCTGTCAGTCATTCAATGGCATTCATGTCAAAACTTAAGGCTTAACTACTTGTACTCGTACTTTACTAGCAACTCAACTACTTTTACTTGCTACTCAAGTATGTGTACTCATATTTGTACTTGCACTTCATTACTTGAAATAAGCCTGTTCATACCCCGATGTAATCGCGAAGATGTCCTCGCCATATCCCGCAACCAGGACACGTGATCATTATATGTTCTATGTCTTTTTTGCGAGCTCTGTCTTCATAAAACTGCAAGAGAAAACATTTTTATTTTTTACAAATTGTTAAAGCCTATTAATTGGTTCATTTGTTTTTCGTCTACCATCTTTCATCCATCCATACGTACATCATTGATAATTCAAACGTGACACAAATATTGATGCGGATCTGCTGAAGACACGCTCAGTTATATCCATATACACACCAGCATGAAGGCTCCCATACACAATATTATATGTATACGTGTAAGAATATACGTGTAAGTAAGAAAGCAAGTAAGTAATAGATAAGTAAGTATTCTTTATTAACACGAGACTAATACCCACGTTTTACAATGCTCACATAAGTATGTACCTAGCTAATTGTATAGCGCCTTTTATTAAGAGCCTCACAAAGACGTCAAACTGTAAACAACGTATATATGTATTGCGTGTCTGAGAAATTTTTCTGAAGAGGCGCTATACAAATGTGTGATTACAGGTATAGTTACAAGCAAAACGCTCATACTTTACAAGCATGAATTCTTATATGCCCACACGTTACAGGCATGAAGTGTACATAATGCATACAATAAGTAGGCCTATTGTGTGTGTTGAGTGTTGAAGTTTGGAAGAGTTAATAATCGGCGGAAAAAGAGTGTTACCTTCTTCAGTAGTACCACTTTTCCGTCATCTTTCTCACAGCTTTGGCAGAAGATCCACTCCTTGGCCATAGTCATGAGTCGTCGACCACTGAATAGAAAGATTGCAGCAAATATCGCGATGCTAACTGAAATTAATCCACTGATTAGGTCCTATTGAGAAGCTTTCCGCAAACTGCGCTAAATAAATACCATATCGCATGACATAACACGCATCGCAAATTGCAATATTAACACCTCTCATGGGTTTTCTATTATCTCTTGGATAACATCAATTGGTTCTGTGATTACCCAATGGCTTTCAAACATAATGTAATTTAACTTAAGTACAGTAATATATGTAGCATCCTACAGGTAGTGAGCTACTTCTAAGGTTGTTTACAAAGTCCAATATCAACTGTCAGTGCAAGTGGTAAGATAGCACATGAATAGTGTTCATAAAGATAGTCGCTTTTTGAAAACCCGAACACTTTTAGCCTCTTGAATAGATGGTGAAAATTCCCGGAAAGCTGTTACACGCAAGAGGGCCATCGACTCAAAAAGTCCCATCAACTGTTTTTGTCTTAGTATGTGCTAGAAGCGCCCCTATGGGTCGATTGATGTTTAATGTACTACGATAAAGGTGCTTTATAAGATTAGATTAGATGTTCGTTTGGCACTATGGTGGCGCCATGGTTTATATGGCGCTAGAAAGATTGGCTATATTTGCTGATTATAAACGAAGATATAAACTAGTAAGCAAGCTAAGATAAGATAAGATAAGATAAGGTAAGGTAAGTAATTATAAGGCCAAATATGGAAACGTCAAGTAAGACAGGGTATAGGCTAGAGTGAGATGAGATCACAAGGTAGTCAGTGAAGAAATTAGTAAGTAAGACAGAGTATAGGCTAGAGTGAGATGAGATAGCAAGTTAGTCAGTGAAGAAATTAAACTGTAAACAGAGTAAGGTAATAGCACAATAGATCTAATTAAAGCCATCTGTCCATAATAGGTTTAAACTGACACGCAAGTATGAGAAGAGCATTCAGCATGCTAGCCAACCCTTCAGTGCTAGTTAAACAATGCGATAGCATATTGTCATTTCTGCATTACGAACTGGGAATGAAAACCCAGATGTAGTGAAAAGCAAATTCGTTTAAGTCGATCTTTGTTCTCTTTCAGAAAAATAACTAGACGAGGTAAATAAGCCAACCGGTTGTGTCTATTCGTGAAGTTGGCAAGAAGGAGGAACTCCAAAGCAGGAGTATTGCCTTGTCCCCGGCTTTGTATCCCGCTTCTGCAAACATTAATTATTGTCAATCAGGATCCCTCTATAAGTTTAGATTTGCAAGTTTAGTTGCAGATCATTTGTAAAAGAGTCTTGAAAATGCAGCAAAATCGCTCTAATAGTCATCTCGCCTTGGATCCGAACCTGACCCTACCTGCCTCGCCGATTTTAGTTTGACTAAGCGCCTGAAAAAGCTGGTTCCCGCAATTTAGCTTTTTGGGAGCTGAAGAAATCCAGAGTTTATGCTTACGAATGTCTCAGATGTGTGCGAGTGCATATTGGAATTATAGACTGTACGTTGACGGTATAAAGTTAAGGGTTTAAGTCGATATGAAATACCCTTACGTAGTACAGCCTTCGCAGAAGATGTGTCCACATGGGTAGTGTTGATATGGTTTTATGGGAACTCCTTCGCAGGTGACACATCGGTAATGTGTCAGATCTGGAGTCTGTTTGAAGAGTTCATCAGGAAAGACGTTCTTCCAGTAGCCACTGTTTTCAGCCATTGTCACTAGAAAATACAAGAAACAAGGTAATGTAAAATGAGGATGAGGATGTTAGTTTACTGAAGTTAGTTTGGAGGATGTGAACTAGTGGTATAGGTGACCGGTAACGTGAATCCGGCACTGCTCACCATAATTCTTATCTAGGGATCTAGAACAGCTATAGCTGTTTTAGAAGTGCTAGCTATATTTAGCTATGTAACGGTTTGAGGCGCGTGGAGGGACGCCACCGTTAGCTGTCGGGAGAGCCCGGAGGAAAGAACTGAGGATTTGTCGGGTGACGGTAGTGGGTTCGAATCCTGGTCGGTCGAACTTGCAGTTCGACTTCGTACAGCACCCGTTCCATAATAAGTGGGCGGTTTCGAACTCAATCTTAAACTTCTGCGAAAGACAGGAAGTTGCTTAAATTCTTCTGCCGTTCGATCACCAGATGGCCAAGTGTTGTCCGTGGCGGGCGGATGGGCCGCTACCCCTCTCCTAGAGCGTAAGGGTTCGTTGTGGCTTTCCCGACAGACTTTTCTACTTCTAAACTCGAGCGCTGCATAATGTCCGACATAGGCGTTACATGAATTTGATCTAATTTGTGTTCTAACTCTGCTTGGCGCTCTATCAATTGATTTTGGCTCTCTGTCACTTGATTTTGGCTCTCTACCATTTTATTCTGGCGCTCTACTAAATCTTCTCTCAGTGCAGAGAATGAAGCAAGTAAGGACTCTACCACTTTACCAAAATCTGATTCAGCCATATCTTTCGTTTTACAAGTTTATTCTTAACTAAAAGATTCAACCTTAACTATTTGTATTAGTCTATTTTAATTCTTTACTAATTACAATTTCTTTAAGCCTAAAGAGTTCTTAGTTACAACAACTGCTAAATCGAACTCTAAAGCTTCGATCTAATAGAAAATTGGCTGCCTGACATGAGCTCAAAGAATTCACCCACAATTTAAACATAAAAGAAAAGGTCTGACTCCCTGATTAAAATGGCGATCTCGTCGTTGACAGCGGCGACGACAAAGTATATTCTAAGAATTATCCCGTTTACTTCCCAACGACAGCGTATTGACTAAGCACATCGACGGCACAATAATCCACGGCGGAAAATCAGCTTAAACGTACAACTCCGCCATAGCTACGAATTACTCGCCTGAATTCGAGAACTAGCGCGACAAACTACCGCAAACTGAGCTGTAAGGAGATCCTTATCAGGTCGCAAACTACCGCCAAGTAAGCTGTCAGATTGCGCTCCTTCTGCATTCTTTATATAGGAAATATCCGCGCGCTTTTGACTAGGCGCCAACTCTCCCGCGTCTTTGTACGCGCCTCTTCTTTCGCGCCAGCCCTTGGCGGCTTTTATTTCCCTCGCATCGTTCGCGCGCGCGCGCCAACTTAGGCGGGCTTATTTACCTCCAACTCCTAGGCGCGAGCGGCAACTTTAGGCGGCATCCATCGTTCGGCGCGCTTCTCGTTCCCGCCTACTCCAGCTCTTAGGCGCGAGCGGCATCCATCACTAGCGGCAATCACCGTCGGCGGACAGACCTAGTCTAGCGCTCATACAGCAGCCGACTACAGCGTGAAAACAGACAGCCGACATCGATCAATAATACTATCATCATCACTCCCGCATTCGCTGCCCGACTAAGCGCAGTCTTGCCTGGCGCTATAGCAATTTCCGTTACAGCTGTATACCACTAGAGTGGTCAGGGCGCCATGAATCCAAATTGCCTTATAATAAACGCAGTAATTGTTGCTTGATACACAACTGCTCTGTAGAGCACAAATCGGGAAAGTCGACGGTTCGAAGTTCAGTCGATGGCATCTTCGAAAGATGGATGTAGCATACAGCTAAAAAGTTGCACTAGTCTATTCTTTTAGGGCATCCTAAAGTCGTTCGGTATATACTCGGGATGGGGCCTCTCCTCGATACCCACTGCTTTCAGACTCTAAATAATTCATGCGCTCGTCTTTTCTACACACAGATATGCATTGACCGATTAGTACCTTTGTAACTAATGTTATTCTGAACCCAAAAGCAGTAAGGATACTGTTAGAGAATATCTTCCAGCATTAAAACAAAGGTCACCTTGCTAACCATTTCCTTCTTTTGGCGTACGTGTCGTCAGCAGAAATGTAGGTCACCTTGTCGTTCATTACTCATATAGGCCTATGCTAGCTTTTAAGGGCCTACGTGCCTTCACTCATGTCTTCAACTGCACTTGTATCATCAACTACATCAGTTGGTGTACGTGTCATGTGACAACAGTACTATAAACATTAGGGTGGTCCACTTTGTATGGTAAAAATAGTTTCAGTTTTTGTCCTCAGCATAAGTGTAGGTCACCTTGTCGTTCATTACTCATGTAGGCTTATGCTAGCTTTTAAGGGTCTACGTGCCGTCATTCATGTCTTCAACTGCACTTGAATCATCAACTACATCAGTTGGTGTACAGTACGATAAACATTAGGGTGGTCCACGTTTGTATGGTAAAAATAATTTCAGTTTTTGAATACTGGAAGGCCCCAAATAAGTCCAATCTATAAATTAGTAAATTCAGGTAAATCGGAGAATATTTAGAGGTTGTCCAGGCCCTTGGGAGTTTCACCCAGTATATCGTTTTGCCTTCCCTCAGTCATCTACTAGGTGAATGGAAAGTCTAGCGTAGGTATGGCTCCCGTGCCGGCAATTGTTGCTTTTCTATTGACATAAATGTGATAGATTAATTTTCGATTATTAGAACACGGAAAATGGAACTGAAAGCCAGTAAGAGAGTCCGAGGAGAACATTTTTAGAGCAGAAATGGAAGTTCTGTCGATCATTGTAGAATCGGAGTTAAGCAGTAACGATGAAACATAAGTGAAGAACGCCGTGACCCTAAATGTGTTAGAGAATGAGAAAGCAACATTAGTATAATAAAAAGCTCAGCAAGAGTCCTTTGTTACTGAGAGGGTGGCTGTTGAATTGAATCGAAGTCACTGTCAGGGAAGCACCACATCTGTTGGCTGCTACTGCTCAAGCTCTGAGTCTAAGCTAAAGAGAATGAGAAAAGCAACGAAGAGTCTACGTCATGAAATTCAGGACTTGTCATTGGGTCGATGTGTCATAATTGCCAAGCAAGCAGATTACATTGAGAAGATTTTGCCAACACCTTGACACATCAGTTTTCACCAGGTTATGCACTGGATGGTCATTGGAATGGTATACTCTGTTTCCTGATATCACTGGATGTTGAGAAGATGGTTGTTGTTTCCGGTGTTGGATTAGAGCAAGTACCTGGTGTTCCAAAATTAACTCCGACACTGGAGAAGTTCAGGCCAATGCAGCGGATCAGACCGAGACTCCTGAGTTCAAGGAGCAACGTTTTGCTTATGCAGGGGCAAACCTTGAAGTCCATTATCTCAGAGATGACTTCAAAGTATTGCTGACATTACTAATCCCTTTTTGGGTAGAATTCCATCTTGAGGTTAATACGCTCTTCTCCGAGCTCGGTAGATGGTAAAAATCATCTGTTCATTCTAGATCTAGATGTTCTGTTCGATTTCGTCCAAACTGAAGCATGTTGAAGAATAGAATATCTTCTAGATTCCTCTGTTCATCTTTAAACATTTACATTCTATGCCATCTCTGTCTCTGCAGTGATCTTCGTTTTCTTCGACAGCTGACCGAACAAAGAAACAAAGAAATTCATCTGGCCACCACTACACTGGTCAATCGTCATCGGTGGTACTTGAGTGAAGTCACAGTTGGGTTGGCCCTCTTCGATCCAAACACTTAGTTCACTGAGAAAGTAAGACAAGGTAACGCCCACTTGTGAGGCTTGACGCGACATCAGTTAATGTTTACAGCCCACTGAACTCTTGCTACCGCCAGCCCAGCGAAGTATTTTCATATCCTGGAACTGAAGGATTCATTCCTGCAGTTCTCATCAGAAAGCTGGAATGCCACCGAGGATCATGTTGCTTCACTGCAAATCGTGATGGCGCTTAAGGTTGCCAATGACACAGTGAGAGATGAGTGAAGATTACGACCAATTTTTACAAACAATGAACAGCAGACACGATTCTTACTGCAAGTTATGCAGTAGCATTGTCACAAATTTCCTGACTCCAGGAAGAAGACTGCTGGCCGTACTTGAATCAAATACAGAATGACAATCTGAACTGTCATCACATTAAACACTGGCAAGAACACATGACTTAGCCCATGACTTTCAGATTGTTGACTTACTATTTTATTACAGTAACCTAATATCGATAGTTTAAGTTATGCTGAAATACATATTTTTTATGTTTTGTACTTATTCTTGAGTGTTTTCCATAAGGAAGTATAAGCCTAATATCTCCATAAGGCAGTATAAGCCTAATATCCAATACCCAGAAACCTTTGCTCCACTTGTGCAACCACTATGGTTCACTTTGGCTAAAATTTTCATCATGGCAGTTTTTAAAAACATTGACTTAATGGCGGGTTCCAACTTGTAACTTTAAACAAAAAAAGTTTGGACCACCCTATTATGCATAGGTCACCTTGTATGCCGTTCACACAGGTTGGTGTAGTGGCCTACGTGTTGTAGATTATGCCACATATTTTATCATCAACTACACGCTTTGGCGTACGTGTCATAGGTCATGTCTTGCTAGTATGAACTTAAAGGTCACCTTGTCTATCAGCACAGGCGTCGACATAGTGGTTCGCGTGTTGCAGGTTTCAGTGGCCTTAATGGTGTACGTGTCATAGGTCATGTCTTGCTAGTATGAGCTTAAAGGTCACCTTGTCTATCAGCACTCACGTCGACATAGTGGTTCGCGTGTTGCAGGTTTCAGTGGCCTTAATGGTGTACGTGTCATAGGTCATGTCTTGCTAGTATGAACTTAAAGGTCACCTTGTCTATCAGCACAGGCGTCGACATAGTGGTTCGCGTGTTGCAGGTTTCAGTGGCCTTAATGGTGTACGTGTCATAGGTCATGTCTTGCTAGTATGAGCTTAAAGGTCACCTTGTCTATCAGCACTCACGTCGACATAGTGGTTCGCGTGTTGCAGGTTTCAGTGGCCTTAATGGTGTACGTGTCATAGGTCATGTCTTGCTAGTATGAGCTTAAAGGTCATCTTGTCTATCAGCACAGGCGTCGACTTAGTGGTCCCGTGTTGCAGGCCTTACCCTTACTCATGTACATTTAGTGGTCTTAATGGTGTAGCCTAAGTGTCATAAGTCTTATCTGATAACCACATATCGCAAATTCCTTAAGCTTCACTGCATATTGCTTTCCACAGGACCTTACTGAAACAAACATGCTTACTACATCTCTGCCATTTTTCAATCCTTGCACGCCGATTAATGAACTGATCAGCAGCCTGATGCAGAGCTCTTACTGCTCATGTTTGTCGTCTACAGACTGCATCTATGTCCCGCTGTCAACAGTTTGGTTTCCCCTCTAAATTGTCACAATAAGTAAAATCTGTGACTAAGTGAGTTAGGCTGAAACACGACTCCAACATGCTGATAAATTTGAGGACTGTTCATCGAAAACTTCGTAATCGTTTATACAGCAAAATTAGAGTCAAGAATTTATATAACGATATTGTGTTATTTTTTAATTGCTGATGATTTTTGTGACAATGGTGACAGCCGCTTATGACATATAGACTCGTGCAGTGTTTTCAATTGTAGATTTGGTGGTATATCTTAGGCAAAATAGCTTCACAAAGCAAGACGAAGATTCTGCGTGTATATTACACTGTTTTAAACTAGGACGAATACTGCCATACTTCAAACTCATATCCAGTATATAACTAAAGTTAGTCATAGACTCATATTGCAACAGGGTTAGGGTAAAAATTGCTGATACATTTGCTAAACTTTGGCTTTAGGTTCAAGCAAATTTATTTGAACTGAGAAATTACAAGGCTTCTTTATGTTTCCCTCGTGAGACGCAGAAAAAGTTTAGAAAACATTGTGCTGTACAGTTCAATTCCAAAAGTAGTGTATTCTTTATAATTTGCTGCAAACCATTATCAAGCTAAAACCTGAAGTTAATATTGCGTATTCAGTGAGATCGTATGCAGTTATTCATATAATGTCAGCTGCTTTAGGTCAATGTATAATCTTTCGCAAAATATTTTTGACTTCGATTTGAGTACAGATCAGATCATCGTTAGTGGCCAAGTTTACGCCCTGCAGTTTGGATGAGGAAGATAGAAGAGAAGACCAAACTAAAGTCCTTTCGGGTAGACGATGCAAGGAATGGAAGACAATCTGTGCAGCCATGCACATGGAAATTGAAGAAACCTCACAGTTTGGCGCTATAACATATGTAGGATTCGGTAGATGTCCTTTTGTGACGCGAAATTGCCACTAGGTTTTAAAAGTCAATCTCAATTAAAACAAAATGCTGACGAGTCATCAAGAACGATATAGATTCTAAGAAATGCAGTTCTGGTATTGGACTGATGTTGTGTTTGCTACCGAGTTGAAAGAGCGTTCAAATCCCAGATCACTATCTATGGATTAGGCCCTATCTGCTATCTCTGACATACGAGATTGCCTTGCTTTGCATCAGTCCTCAGCTCACCGTCCAATAAAACTTATTGTCGGTAGGGTTTGTAATGCAGTAACCGGTTAATGTCCTACGCCACAATGAGGCAGGATAATCGCAAAATGCATATTGAATACGATCTCTATTCACGTCAGTGGTCATAGGAACGAATACACACTGACAGCAATAATCCAACAACGACACAACAGCGTTGCATAACTAGACTTCGATTTTCAAAATTCTCATCCCGCGATGTGAACCAAAGACCGGGCGCATGGTGACCGGAGTTTCGACAGAAGTACGAGCCGGAAAATGCTTATGTAGGCTGTAGTCAGATGAAGTGGATATTAATTATTCACGAATGACTCTCGTTCATTAGACGAGATGCACATCACGTAGGCCTGCAAGTAACTTTGTTGCACAAGTCATGTGCGGTCGATCTACGTAATACAATACCCTTTTACACAATACAATACCTTTTACTCGGTGCTCATTACGACAAAACCATATGCACATGAGATCATTGGGAAAATACGCAGTCTGCAGAAGACTAAGTCAGACTGACTCATGCTCTCATGAAAGTAATGCCTGGTTAAAAGCAGATACTGATATTGATAGAAAGCTGTTATACACTAAATTCTATGTCACTGTGACATACAGTCAGACGTACATAACATTCTCTGTCAGTGGGACCTACAGTCAGACACTCATTATATCCCCTGTCATTGTAATCTACAGCCACACTCTTAATAATTAAAAGGCTATTACTGTAAACTTCCACACTATTGGTCGACTGCAGGTGAAACAGACTGCTATAAAACAACCTAAGTATGATAAGATTTGATTAGCTATTACATCTATAGAGATCTCACTCTAATGAACAAGACTTGGACCGATAGCACACCAACGCCAATTCACTGTATTGTGTTTTGCATGAGGTCAGTCTGTTACGACAGATAGAGACAGGCTATGGATAATAAGAACAACACTGGAAAACCTGGAAGACAACAGAATCTCAGCAAAGCAGAGAACCTGATGAAGTGCGTTGTAGAAACTCAGTGTCTCTAACAGTTTTAGCCTTTCTGGCCGTCACATTCATCGTTGGCCCGACTGTAACTACTCCCATCGCCACTACTCCGTCTCTCCATCGCTCTGCTCATTCCTGCACAGCAAGTCCGTTCTTCCTCCTTTTTATTTCCTCTACACTCTTTCATAGACTAAACTGGGTATCAGTGCATAGAGATGAATGAATGTTACAGACAAATAAGCAGCAACATTTGGACTTCAAAGCGAGATAACATTACCCCTTAATGCACTTAATTAGCCCCTCAATGCACGATATAACACTGCCCCTTAATGCTCTGAAAGCTAACCTCAGTATCCAATTTATAAACCACCATTGCCATCTACGTAGATCTCCGATGGTTAACGATTTGCCAATCATGAGTATGAGTATGTACATATAACAAGTATACCTATACCTATGCCTATCCAAGGACTGATCTTGACTAATCAGTTGGCCAAAAGCAGTGATATTCTAAAATCATCCACTTTTCCCAGGCCAACTCTACTTTTTGAAACCTGCTTTGATACGTCCTGCTAAGATGTTGCGAATGAGTGAAGGATCACCGACACTTTTCGAGCCACGTGACACCTTCCGCATAATAATCGTAAAACTCGAGATTTCTACAGCGCCCAACGAAAGCTAAGTCGCGGGAACCAGCTTATCCACA
This sequence comes from Norana najaformis, assembly GCA_964023275.1. Classification (NCBI taxonomy): domain Eukaryota; kingdom Metazoa; phylum Annelida; class Clitellata; order Crassiclitellata; family Hormogastridae; genus Norana; species Norana najaformis. The sequence goes on from OZ029914.1 coordinate 28,118,021, forward strand.
GACGCAGTATATTAAGCATGTGATAGAGAAGAGTTTCAAGCAGAAGTTCATGACCGCAACGTGAAGATCAGCATCAGGACAGCAACAGATTCTGGTTCTGTCACTGTGAGATGAATCAAAGGACCTAGACTTTTGAAGAACCATACGGGTTATGATGGACAAAGTCATAACGTCTTAAAGTCAAGTACTTTATGAGCATGCACTGGTTTATTCTTTAGCATAATGCACCTACTTTCACTATCATTATCACAACAACGACAGCACAACAACAACAACAAAAACAACAATAATCGTCATCATATCCACAATGACAACAACATATATATAGGCGAGGCAGTCTGCTTGCCACCAAACACTTTAACAAGTAAAAGGCCAATTGCTTACCAATTGGTAACGAAGCGTGTACTTCAATTCGAGGTAAAGCATGCATGTTAACAAGCCTTCTGGCCACACAATGTGTCTGCTTCTAGCAGACATGTTCTAAGGAGCGGTTATTCGTTCGTGGGTTTCTAGTGCAGTGAAACTTCAGGAAAACCCAAAACAGCACCTGACGTTCACGTCAGCCAAATATTCGGCCTGGTTATATGAAAATAACGGAGCGAAGCGCCGTTGGTAAAATTTCCCTGGTTATCAGAGGCTGACGTAAGCTTCGATCAGTTTCAAGTAAGAATAAGCTGCGCTAAGTCTAGTGTAGGCGTTGAATGGTTTTATAGGCGTCGACGTGGCAGACTATGTCCTGGTAGCGGGAAATCTCCAACAGAAAACCGTTAGTAGGTTTTCCGAAAATACCGGCTATCTGGTGGACCTACTTTATATAAAGACTGTTGCGGAGCGGATCAACTGTCTCTCTAAAGAAAGGGTTTACACTTTTGATGACTAGCGGTTGTGACGTTTCGTTGGCAGGAACTTTCTTGCATCTACCGTGCGGGGTATTTTAGAAATTCTGAGACTCTAAGCATAACAGTCACTGGTAGATTCTCCAGTCTAAGTGACAAGTAGGCTAATAAGGGAAAGGTTAACAGTCTTAATGCCTGGTGGATTAAATCAGAAGGTTAACAGTCTTAGTGACAATTATATTCAAACATAAGAGTTAATAGTTTTAGTGACGGTTAGATTCACCCCAAGGGTTTACATTTTTAATGACAAGTAGGTTAACCTAGAAGGGTCAACAGTCTTAGTGACAGGTACGTTAACTCAGGTGGGTTATAACAGCCTTGGTAACAAGATTGTTGCTAAATAGTAATAGTATAATCATTAGTAAATAGTTGTCTTTATGCCAAGTAGATTTTCTCAGAGGGATCATAATAGACTAACTAACAGGTAAGTTAGTTCAGATGGGTTATAGATAATTAGTATTAGTGACAGGTACATTCACCCACAAGGGTTAACCTTCTTAATGACAAGTAGGTTAACCTCCAAGGGTTAATAGTCTTGGTGACAAGTAGATTCAACCATAAGGGTTAAATCAGAGGGGTCATAATAGGCTTAGTGACAAATAGTTAATAGTTTTTGTGATAAGTAGGTCAGCTTCGATAGGTCATAATAGGCTTAAAGACAAGTAAGTTAGCTCAGAAAAGCAAATAGATAATTAGTATTAGTAACAGGTAGATTTGTATAGCATTACTTAAATTAAAGCCGTGTAGGATCTATAGATTTAGAGTGATGAGGACAAGTAGATCTGTTGACTTCTGGATTTAGGCAAGATTGATAGAATTATTTGCCCTTTTAAACTAATTAACTTGTCACTGAACCTATCACAATCCCTCTAAGTTAACACTGGAATCTATCAAATAACAGCTAGACTCACACACTAGTGGCAGGCATCCACTGAGTCTAAATGACAGTTAAACTCATACAACCGCTTCTGGGAAGGTAACTATGAGAGGCAGAGTAACAGAGAAGCACTAAAAGTGACAGATTCAAACAATATGAATGAACAATTACGGATCTGCGCCGTAGAACTTTACTGAATTACATTTTACAGATTCGGACCTTTCTGGTAAACCGAGCCTGGAAACCGCATCAGAAGGTTTTACAATTATATTGGCTAGTTTCAAGACCCACCATCTCCTTAGGTTAACTGAAGTAACAAAGAAATGCGTGTTAAAATCACACTTCAGAAGGTCATAACGCATTGGTCATTTAATTACTCAGAAGAACCATTGTTTCCTCGAGAACATTTAAGCCGATCTTGGGCTTCCAGCATCACTCCGATTCCTTCAGATTAAAATGAACTCTTAACACTACTTTAAAGATTATCACATTGGCTGCTGTTCTGTTAATTAATTTAACTGGCTTGTCATGGCGGAGTTGAGAAATACTCGAATATTTTCTAGCATTACCATACACGTCACACTCCTGCTTCAATTCAAGAAACCAAACACCTGTTAGTGTTTGTTTGTAATATATACAATATTTTATGTAATGTTACCAGGCCAATTAATAGCAGATGAAGATACTAACCTAAGGCATGTCCAACAATTCAGATGAATTCGAAAACGAAGGAACTCGTTTATTGCATATAAAGTGGATCTAATCATTTTCTATTATCATAATAAAATTGTTGTGTTTCTCAAATTCAACAATAATCTCTTAGGAATTGTTTTCTGTGTGAGGCATTTCGCCCATTGGTCTTTCCCCATTGAGGCCAACGAAAACTCGCGCAAAGTCCAAGATACGGTGGAGAAATGCTCTATTAAACCTACAGCACACTGGGTTTTGAAATTCTTGACTAATTAACCGAGGACATGTTGGGACCCTTAATAAGCTTTCAAATTGCAAACTAAGATAAGTAGCTAAGCATCATGGGCTGATGTGCTTCATTGGGGTTTGGTAAATTTGCTCTTATACCTTTTGACATTTGAAAAAATGGGAAAATCCGTTATATGACAAGTTGTGAAGCTTGTATGGATATTTCAGAGGATTTTATACGGTCAGGATTATCTCACTTTTTCCACGGTCATGGTGGAGCTTATGAAAGTAACCTAGATACATTTATAAATAAATAAATAAATAAATATGTCGACCTCTAAACTCTTAGAAAAAAGCGTCATTGACCTAAGATCTAGGTATAATCTTTCACACTAGTCAACGTGGCCTATCTCTGCATCAAAGACAAACGCCGCTTCTTTTTATATCTGCATTAGATCTTCTTTTTCATAGAACAAACGTTATCACATACATAATGTATATACAGTCCTACCTCCACGACGTACTAACACCGACTGATTTAAAATCTATATACAAGCAAACCCACACACACACACACACAAACTCACAGCCCTCTCTCTATCTACCTATCAACAACCACACTCCTAAGCCGCACACATGTTTGTCCCAGTATAATAAGGTTGACAAATATCTACAAACACGCACATACATACATACATATACACATACGTACATACATACATACATACATATACACACATACTTAACTACAAACACGTACACATACACATTACACATACATGATTGCATTCAGACACTCTACATGCTCAATATACATATACAGATACAAACTCGTTAGAAACATTCAAAAATTGAACTCTGAGAAAATTAAGAAGCATATCTAATTCTACTTATTCAGGTTCAAGAAACATTTGCTATCTATCTGTCTTTTGGGACGTGTTTTCAAACTGTCGGCGGTTAAGCAAATCAGCTGTCCATCTGTAATTCTGTGGTAATTTTTGGGGTCAGTTCATTTACTTGATTAAACCATCTATCACCTTCAACCTATCCATCAATCAATTAGTCTAGTAAGCTATCTGCATTTCTCTAACAACTCCTAATGTGCTGCTTTGTTTACAATACCCACGGTATCATCAAAAATCTTAAAGAAACAAGAACTTGAAGCTATAATATAATATAGTCAAGTTAAAATTGTGGTTATCTGTTCGGTAAGCAATGGAAACAGAGTTGCATGCGTCAGCTGGTGCGGTGCCAGTCAAAAGTCTCTTGGAAGGAATACAGTTCAGCTATAATTGAGAGCGTTGACGTTTAAAGTTTACTGTTTGCACAAGTAGTTTTTACTGTATTGCGATTAACTCTGATGACTCTTCAAATTCTTCAAACAGTAAATTTCTTTACTAGTTACTGCCAGATGATATAACTGGAAAAGAGTTACAGAAGCCCTTCGTAAGCTCCTCTCCAGCTGTTCTTCTGAGCGAGTGCTTATAATACAATTATGTCTGGTTTCATTATGGTTTGATTGAGTATCGCTTCATTAATGCAAAAACTGATAATTTAAAAATAACTGTTAACAGATAGACCATAAAAAGTATATCTGTAGTCCTAAAACAGCAAAAAATATATGCCAATATAATTAAAACCTATGTAAGTAGAAGAATAGCAGTGCCTTGAGCTAAGCCCGAGAAGCAGCCATAGCAACTTCACTTTTTTAGCCTCGGCGTATGTGGGCGGCTGGCCAGTCCTCTCCCTCTCCATAAGATATTCCTACCGACAGTGTACATTTAGTATACTCTTTTTATAGCTGAGTTGGCTGGGGGCACAAGTGGTGCAGACATTTTGAAACATCTTTCTGCCCTGGCAAGATGTAAACTCCAGACAGCTGGCTGACAGTGCAGTATGCTAACTACTAGAATATTGTACATCCCTAAACGTTAATCCTTTCTTCTGTTGTTATGTAATGATAAAAATAAATTTATCTCTGAGTACTGTTGGCAATTGTAACCAACCGGAAAACGTTTGCTTTGTGAATAGGCTATCAAACAATCCATTCGACTCGTTTAAAAATTATATCTGTTTAAACGCTACTCATAAACTTAGATTACCTTTCGTCAGTTGACTGGATAGTTGTGGCAAGCTCGTATACTGCCGCGTTACAATTTGATAACGATACAAGTACAAGAAGCCTTATAACCACTCGAGACACCGAAGGCTGTAAACTGGGACGGCTAATGACTATGCATGAATGACTCGCGAATGTAGTTAGATTATTATTACTGGCCTAGTTAGCTACATCAGTAAGCGCGTATGCCAAGGAAGCCTCGGTGCGTGAGGGTCCCAGGTTCGCGTACCGGTTGTGGCTTATTTCAGAGATTTGAATCTCGGGCTAGTACGGTCCGTGCGCGGGGACCTTAAATGGCGTGTAGCGGTGGTGAAGATCTCACCCTTGCGCGGGTGGAGACCATATGGTCGCTATAGAAAAACGTGTACAATTTACAATTATTATGGGAATCAGTTTTCAATGCCACAGAACTTTACTACAATGTGTGACTTAATATAAGACCTAATACAGGATGCCACAGCAGTGCAGCCATTGTGAATGGCGACATGTCTTAAGCAAAAAAGTGTACGTCTAACTTTTCGTGAATTCGAAACGACTCATCTGTTTGACTTATTTGATTTTAAATATTAGCCTGGTTTATTTTACTCGGCAACAAATTAAATTAAAAAATTGGTCAACAAATGTTTGTGGCACTTTGTGTATTATGTGGTCAGTGAAAACAGTCTGATCCAAGCTAGACGAAAATTTAGACAGCTATGGATTGCCCATGTCGTCGACCTTTGACTCTGTAGATTGTGGCGCCATCTGGAGACTGCTACTATATCATGGAGCGCCTGAGAAGATAGTTGACCTGATGAGGAAATTGTATATGGACACGACGAGCGGGGTTCGCATTAATAGTGCAACATCGGAATGGTTCCGGATGAATAGAGGAGTGCGACAGGGGCGCAGAATGCCACCAGATCTGGTCTTAAGCCCGATCGATAGGATCATGGTTGAGATAATTGGACAGGGGCATCCAGGTGCTTGTATTGGGTTGGAGCGGTTCACTGACCTGTACTATGCTGATGATGTGGCCCTTCTCGTCGAAATGCTAGAGATACTAATCCTGTCCTTGGAGATAATTGATTGGAAGGCATATGAATCTGGACTCGAAATCTGCTGGGGCAAGACAAAACTCCAGACAACAGTGGCATTAATCACAACATTTGATCATGTACAGATGGTAGGAAATTTGGTTGAGCTGGTTCGTGGGTTTTTCTATCTCGACTCCCATGTAGAGGCTGATGGTAGCAGAAGAACTGAGGTTCGGCGTCGCATGACTGTTGCCAGTGAATGCATGACCAACCTTCAACAAGGAATCTGGAGCGCTAGCATCCGACTGAATATGAAACTCTGGATTTTCAAGGCATACATACTACCTCTTCTCCTGTATGGAGCTGAGACTTTGACACCAAGGACCAGTAGAGCTCACGTCACCAACGAGGAGGTCTATCGACGCACGATGCATATCCCTGTGTCAAAGGTAATACAATCAATGAGGCTTCAGCTGTTTGGACACATCGCAAGTTGCGATAGTGAACAGGACCTTGCCAGAGCTATACGAGCCATGATATCTGGCCCCACAAGAGGTTGCAAGAGACCAGCTGGACGCCCTCGTCACACATGGACAAGCAGGGTGGAGTCCGACCTACGCCTGTTGAATTTCGGACTATATATATACGACCTGGAGATGTGTCCAGAACAGAGACGGCTGGCAGCGTATTGTGGAAACGTCTACGCTCGGATTGGGGCAGGTCATAGATGATGATGATTAAAACATACACTTTCAATATTGTAAAACTATTGTCACAGAGTGCATTATCTTGATTCATTAATCAGTATTTTAGATATCTGGGTATTAGATGGGGCTCAGACTTCTGAATAGGGAAGCACTTCGCATTATTTTCAAGCCTTATTGGATTCGTTTATATGGCCTAAAAATTTGATTAAAACAAACACCTACACGACCACTGACCAACTCATGAGATCAAGAAAGCCGTGTGAATTCAATTCTCGACAATCTGCCAGCCGTGTTTACAATATTATCTCACAAAAACAAAAACACTAGGACTTGTGTAAGATAAACAACAGAAGAAAACTTGTTCACTGGCCTCTTGGCACCACGCGTCTACGACGAGCTGTGTGCCAAACAGACATCATCATTCTGAGAGTGGGTGCTTGACCGTTCACCTGGTCCAGTTGACTTGCAATTTGAAATTGCTTGAAAACAAATTAGATCAGGAAAGAAACAAGACATGTAAATGTTTCAGCTTAAAACTCTGAAATTCGATCGGTCAGAAATATCACCGGCTACGAAACAAATTTTTGCTTTGCATTTCATCGCTCGTGCATCGTAATCGTATCGTAATCGTAATCTCGAGATTTCTACAGCGCTCAACAAAAGCTAAGTCGCGGGAACCAGCTTATTCACAGGCGCTCAGTCAAAACAAAATCGATAGGCAAAAGGGTCAAGATCCAGGAGTCAGGCACTCAGACAGTCGGACGGCTACGGTGGATGCTGTTTGAAATTGAAGCGAGAAGAGAGATGAGGGGAAGAGGAAGAATCAGGATAAGATTTGCATGCCATTTATTCGAGCAATTCGCTCTTCACGAAAGACCACGACCAGTGACATTAACTGTCACACCACCAGCAAGGAAGCTGGGAGAGTTTGAAATGTGAAGTTACCCTAGTTGAGCTGCTTGGCTGAAAACTCAGACTTGCTTAAGCGCTGATCTCTAATGTTAGTTGTTGCACAACGGATGAGCTGACTTTCATTCAGTAATAAAATTGGCAGACGATGAAGACAAAAAATAAGGCCGTTCAGTCTTAATGCATACCGTCAGAAATGTGAAACCGGGATTATATGCGATATAGACGTATTGGAGCCTAAACAATTACTCTGCAACTGAAGCTTATTCAGTGGCTTAACCCGTACCTTTAACGAATCCTTTCGAAAGTGTCCAGTATCAACAACTGTTCTTACGAAATTAGATTCTAAGAAGTATGCTAAATTCAAACCAACTAATAACGTTGCGCAGGAAACTAAGATTGTCTTATTTGAGGTCTACCTGTTTTCGGACGATGACGAATCGAAAGTTGGAAATTTGCTGATATTATTAGACTAAGACTGCAAAAGAGATAGGCCTATACGTTAGGCTTCAATAGACCATTAGACTGACGCGAAGAGTCAATACGCCTACACATTGGTTTAGCTCCAAAATACCTTGGGCCTGTAAAATTTGCCATGCATAATTTAGATTGTAAAATTCTATGAAATAAAATTCGAGGCAACAAATTGTAAAACTTCTATCAAACAATTTGTTCTTGCATGATAACCAGTTTTGTTTTCGAAAAATTCATACCAACACAACATATAGCTATAACACTGACTTGATAATATTTTTAGAACATTAGTAGGTTTCATAATGATCACTGGCGTTTTCTTGGACCCAACGGAAGCTTTCGAATAATAGAGTAGTCCTCTACAATTTGCCTAAATTTTTCAGGTAAATTTATGCAGTGGCATTACGAGTTTTAGAGTTCTAACCGTAATTACTAACAGATGACGACTGTTTCATTAATGCGTAAGTAATCTGATCTAATCATCTCTTCTTTCTATGAATTACTGATTAAGCGATTTACTCTAATCATCTCCTCTTTTCGGTAAATTATTGATTAAGCAATTTACTGTTTGTAGGCCAATGAAACGTATGTTTCATGATTTACTTATAACCGTTCAGATCAATCTCTGTGATTTTTCTTTAAACGTTTCTTGAGGCCAACAGGATAGTTCAGCCATTTATATGGACATTTCTATGGCCTTCTAAGAACTCTGTAGTGCACTCCTTGCTATCCCAATGATATCACAGTACGAAGAACGGTAGTCGAATGATGCTGGCTGGCATGGCTAGAGGAGGTCCGTGCTAGTTCACATATGAATACCGACCAACGAAATTACATCTGCGGTTGAAAGGTGATGCGCTAACGACGTGCCGCATGAGAACACGGTTATTCTAGCTGACTGGCCCTACCTAGATTGACAGCTGAGCTCGCCGCTTTCCGAGGTCTCTTGCATTCTACTCCTGGGATGCTCGAAGAATTCGCTTACAGACTCAGGAACGAAACAGAAGACTGCCTCGCGACTGCCTAACCGAATCTATGCTTTCACGGTCACCGATGGCGTGCAATTCAGGATTCAACACTGTGCAGGAAATACGTCTAGAAGAGGCTCATCGGGTTGACAGACCCTCCATGATGGCGCTCAAGCTTTGACGATGGTTCGAAGTAAGTTTTTTAGTTCAGATAATCCAAAATCAGAGGCAGACTCGAAAATAAATAATTCCGGAACTCCTATTTTATCGCAGATTAACTTTGAACGCACAAAAAAATCTAGCATAAACCGCAAAAAAGGAACGTGTAAAGTCTATTTTCCAGACACGCGGAACTCGTCATGTAGGCAATATCCACCACAGATGTTTACCACTAAACGAGAAACAGTTTTCGTTCAGAAACCTCCACGCAGGCAGTAAATACGACGCCTTTTCTTTATTGACATTACTTACAGTTACATTGCTGTTCATCGTGACGATTTACATTATTTAGGTTGATGTATTAGGTCCACTACACATTAGGCCTATAGTTTTAACTTACCGAAAACTTATGAGTTCAAAGTTCAGGCTTCGTCCAGTAGAGTTCTAAAACGTCCCTGATATTATTTGACAATCCTTGCTAAACACTTCAACGATCGACCGTCATAAGCGAATGTGAGCCAACAGCATGCGAGTATGTTAAAATTCCTTTACTGTCTTTGGCAGTTTAGTATGCTTCCAAAGATTGTGAAGCCGTAGAAAGCACGAAATGCGCGATGATCATCATGAGAGCTGATAGTTCGTCTAGAAAAGCAATTCAAAACAAAACATTATTGCTCTTGCATTTAAGTTTGCTGTTTAATGAAGCAAAGTTTCAAGCCCTGGCTTCGATAAAATGTTCATAGTATTTTAGCATAAAACATTCACGATTCCAGCAGCATTATAACGAAACATCGTTTTCTACTGTTAAGATGAAAACCTCATTTTTTCTCTAGGAAAAATTAGAGATTTTCAGCAGCATAGTTATAGTTGGTTTCAGCTTCGAAGCAGTGTATGATTTTCTCTATAAAGTGATTATGTTCTATTTCCTATTTCGCCTTCAAAAGTGCCAGGCTTAACTTTGTAGTAGTTGTATTGATATAATATTTAACCTGTCTAATCTAACGACTGCTACATAGCACCGCCATAATGAGCTCAATGAGCAGCCTGCCATATCGGCCAGTATGCATAGGGTAAGTCTGGTCAACGCAGAAGCATCTAAGAGGGCAAGAGCTCCTATCATTTTGAGGTGGAATGATATCAAAGACAGAGCGGGATGGACATTGGAGGGAATCATTTTCAAAAACTATAGATTCAAGAGCAGAACATCTCTCTTACTCAGAACTTCATTCAGTGACAGAAATTAGGCTGTCAGAATACCTAGGGGAGCATCTTTTGGTCTGAAAACCTTTGGCATACTACCAGAATAGTCTCACCTATAGCAGTATTATGATTTGGTCCCGACTTTAATCGCTATACACTCCTACGCTATGTTTAAGTAATGACACAATCATCAGTAATTATCATTAATGACTTTTGACAATTCTCGTGGCCTAAATACACATTTTATTTTCATGGCTCTGTATTCGTTTTTTAAATTTCATACATACATAGGTTCTGAAATGAAGATACATTGTTATATCAGCATTTCACAGGATATTGGCCAATTTCTGTTGGAAATAATAATATTAATTATGTTTTGATTTATATTACTACCAATGTTAATAGTAATGTTAATGTTATGACTAGTATTACTATTATATTTACTTACACAGGTTCATTATCTGGGCCTCACGCACACATAATATGCAAATGTTTTCAGTTGTAGTTTTAATTACCTTCATTCTTGAAGATCTGCTTTGGATATCAGAACTGCAGCTGGAGAATAAATAGCAGATCTGTAACTTAGATCTCTAGCTATAATTTGAAAATATCAAATAGCTTAAAAGTACAAACGAGCATAAGGAAAATTAAAACCTAAAAATGCCATCGGAAGTCTGATTGCCAGCAGAAGGTAGCAAGTGGTTTTATCAGAAAATGCAATAAGCCTAAATTGGTAATACGGTTGGCTAGAATTTTATAATAAACCCTGGGAGTTTGTTTACCTATGGTCAAAATTATGTAATAAAAACCCTGGTGTTTTTTTCACATAGGCCTATATATAGATAAGAAGTTAATCGCCAGTAACCACGTGGTTTAGATGCAATGCTTTTCTGTTGGCCAGCCTAAAGCGCACAGCCTGAAATAGTCTAAATGAGTAAAATGGTTGGTCCAGATTATGTAAAAAAATTATGTAATAAAACACTGGGAGTTTTTTTACATATAGACCTATATATGGGTAAGAAGTTTTGACATAAGCCAAGTGGTTTTGGCACAGCCTGCGATAGGCCTACATCGGTAATACGGTTTGTTCAAAATTATTTAATAAAAACCCTGGTGTTTTTTCACATATAAGCCTATATATAGATAAGAAATTTTGACATAAGCCAAGTGGCTTAAAATTGCTCACCAGGCGTGCGAGGAACTGCACTAGTTATCTGTGAAGAAACGCATAGAGTTTAAGATCTTGTTATCTATGCAGAAACGCATTGAGTTTAAGATCTTGTTATCTGTGTAGAAACGCGTAGAGTTTAAGATCTTGCTGCTTATGCGTAAGCATATTGCAGGCTGCGCTCCATATTATCTTCAGAAGCTACGCATCTTGGTCTCTTCCATTTCTCGCCGGAGGTTTCTTCGCTCTGCTGCGCCAGGCGACCTGGTTGTCCCGCCGGCCCCTATGTCCACAGTCCAGCATATAATCTTCGCTCTGATCGGCCCATCGTTCTGGAATAAGTTGCCTAGCAACCTGCAACATGAACTCCTTGGCCTCTCTTTGCCTCTTTTCCGCAACCAATTTTTTATATTAAGACGGATACTTTAAAAGTATTTAACTCAATTACAAGAAAGTATTCATCAGCTTTGCTGATTTCAAACAATTATTCAACAACATATACCGTTAAGCAGTGTCGAGAGCATTGCACACTGCAAGAATAGGCTATCACTTGGCCATGAAATATATAAAAAATCCTAGAGCGCAACAAAAACTTCCAAACAAAATAAGGACTATTTTACTGTAGAAGGCCCCAATACTTGTTCAATTTAATGTTAGAGGTAGGAGTGACATTAAACTTAAACAAAATAAATGCAGGAATCAAACCTGACATTGGATGAATGGTGAATAATGTCTCTTTTTCGGCAACATTGGACTCCTATCTGCAAACGGAACATGTCTAGAAGACATCAACTCACAGGAGCGCACAGCAAGTTGAATATTCAGTTTACTGACAAATGCAGAGAAAACAGACAATGCTTATCGAAAATGTCAGGACTAATAGTGGGTAAACGCTGAACGCATAAGCCAAAGCTCAATTACTACATTAAACTACACCTAGATGGTGCTAATATAGAAGCAAATAATATTGATTGCAAGAAAACAGATATAGTACATGCAATTAAAATTTAGCATTTGCATATGAGCTCTATCAAGTGTGAAACGATTTTCATTCACCTTTGGTAAACACCTGGATACCGTCCGCTTACGCCGGTTGTATATGACTGCCCCTGCGTAACCTACATCATGAACGGGCGCTTTATTATCGTATTATTATCTTATGTTATTTTATGAGACAACGTGTTAAAGGATTACTATTAAGTAGTCGACTCGAATTTCCGCTGCCATCTGGCGAACGTCTTGTGATCTAATAGCGTCTGTTTGAAAGATGTCACGAGACACACAGCCATGCATGCTAAAGAGGTATATCCACTTGTTCCAGCAGTCAGGAACAAGAAGTAGTTACTTATGCATAAGCATGTTTTACCTGCTGCTTTACCTGTGTCGCTTCTATTGTGTCCCATTAGCATCCATTTGTAATAGCTCAATCAAGTTTTTACATTATTAGTCAGCTGTTTCTGCTACAAACGTATTGCCACTAGAAGGCAAGTGGTTTTATCACAATCTGCAATAGGCGACCGTGTAGCTTCGACCCTAAGATCGATATATTGGCATGTATCAAGTTATTTTGTCTTTTGTGAAGTTGAAACATTTACAAGTCGAAGTGCTGTGGTGGCGTCTTGAAAGCTGTGGCGCAGAAAATGGCGGAAAGAAACTGGCTAAATGGATGTTGGTGGTCAGTGCTATTCAGGTAGTCACACCACTTAGAATTGCCTGAAGCTGCTTTAGAACATTGGAACAAGAGCTTAAACACAGAATAGTTTACAGTTGTTTCACTCAGGGTTGACAGTTGACACCATATTTAGAGCTCCTGGTCTGTGTTGCATTGAGAACAACGAACTACAGCAGTCGTGTGGAGATGTTATGTGTGACTTAATGCATATTTGACTAGCTTAGCGAAAAGTTTAGTGTATCATCTTCATTTTGAGCTATGTATATAATTTTAACTCTATTTTATATCTGACTTTTACTTTATCTACGGCTGTAATCTGATCTGTGATTTTGTGCTCTTAATTCTTTTATCTGAATAGATCTTTCTGATCAAAATTCCGTGTCTCAAAAGGGAACATTACCAACTGCAACTGGTTTTGTATTCGCTAGGTGTCATTAAAAGTTACCTGCTAACTAACACTTTTTGTTAACTGAACACCAGTTAAGCTAGCACAGGCAGCGATGTTTGAGGTATTAAAAGGTACTACATTCCATAATCAAAAAACTTCTTTAGCGCCACTGTATAATGTTCGAGGCATCAGTCGATGGTCCTACTAAGCAAAGTAGGCGTGCTTGTCAAATTCCAGGTTGAGTCTGGTCAAAAGCCAAGAGAGAAATCCTAGAAGACAAAACTCCGCCACTGCCTTGTTTGGGGGTAGTGCCAGTCCCAAGCCTGGATAAAGAAGGAAGGCGACGGCAACGGCCTTTGATGCCATAAGCTGTCGTTAAACATTGGAACTACTAGAAGACAAACAAAAAGCCTGCGGAGGAAATGAGTCCAGGAAGGACTGGGTTTTTAGGCGGAATCTTAAGGCAAATACATTGCTGAGGAACCTTTGCCTGAAGAGATTTCCAGAGTCTTCATCTGTCACTTTCCTTGGTATAGTCACAGTGAGACAATCAGATAACCTAACATACCTTAGCATATCTTGCGAGTCAGCGTGAGAAGATAGTGGGATTTGCTGAAATGTAGAAGTTTACAGGCAATTAGCCCGGTCTTGAAAATTTATTTTATTTTCTGTTGGTAGCCTGTGCATCGAGTTTAAGGCTGAAGTTAAATGTTGATACTTTGGAGTTTTAGTGACTATAATATGCTGAACGATGAGATGCACAACAGCACAACAGGCACGCTGATGGTAGGCTACTCAACCAGAAAACGCCGGTGAGTAGACTGGGGTAGGGTTTCGCCTCGACGGGCAGTCCTTAGACATTCCTATGGCCGATGCTAGAGGCTTCTAGGTGTTCCCAGAATCCTATAGAAGCCTATTGAAGTTCACACGTGCACAATTGAGCCTAGTAATAGGAAGCATCAAGAACCAAAAACAGATTTGAGTAGATTATCGTGATCTACAGTCAAGAGCAGCAGAGAATTCGAAAAGTTACATATCCCTCTTCTTAGCTAGGAAAGAAACGTCGTTAGAGATAGGCCTGTATTTATGGTAAAGAGTGAGATCGAGACCGTTCTTCGTAAAACGAGGACATATGACTGCTCCTTTCCGAGAGGAAGGAAATAAAGGAAATATGCCAATAGAGAGAGAAAGGGAGAAAGGTTAATAAGAAAAGCTACGATAAAGGCAAAGATCTGAGGTTGAGATTTAGAAGCCATACAGGTGCAGATAACCGGAGGGTCGCGGTTTCGAATCTATCTCAAGCCACCGCGTAGCGACCTTGGACAAGTTGCTCACCCACAACTGTCTGTGAGGAAGGCAACGGGAAACCACCTCACTCATCTCATCCCCGGATGCCATAATGCCAATGGACAGAGAACTCATCATCATCATCATCATCATCATCATCATCATCATCATCATCATCATCATCATCATCATCATCATCATCACGGGTGCAGGGTCAAGTTCATTGTAGATTGTACAGTAGTTGCCAAGAGAGGGCATCCGATGATAGTTTTAGTAACAAAGAAGGAAGTATTGAACAAATGTCGTTTTGAAGGTCCGTACGTCTAGTTTATGCCAAGCCAGGAGAGTGATAATTTTTTTGCTGTCATGTTATTCGCAATATGACGCTGACGTTATATTTTGCCTTTTCTAAATGTACTATATGGGCCACGGTCCACTCGTTTGATGTTATTATAATTTAAACAAAACAGGCATCTGTCTGTGCCCACTTTCTATCTCCTCCCCGTCCACGTACCTGTCTTCGTCTCTGTCCCTGTCTATGTCTCTGCCGCTGCTTCTGTCCCTGTTCTCCCTATTCCTCTCCCTCTCTCTTTTGTCTCCGTCTCCGTCTTGCTGTCCGTCTCCCTCTCCATCTCCTCATCCTATCGGGTCATGTGCAGAGAAATTACAATGTTCTCTTTATTCGCGAGATCACGACGGGCCTATATTCGCCCTCTCAGGGCGTACACAATGGACCAGTGACCACAAACTATGTCAGGGCTTTTAATATATAGATTTATTGCCCACGTCTATCAATCTTTGGGGGCAATTCTGGTGGGAGAAAGCAAACAATGTCTAGCTTACATTTCTCGACTCAAAAGGAGTTGAACTCACGACACTGCAGCGGTCATAAGCGTCCACCGTAACAGACAGGAACATAGCGTGACAAGTGGTTTTGTGAAAACAAAATTTGCGCCTTGCGTGGTGTTTATCTCCAGTTCAATGAACACGGTACAAATGACTGTTGGGGACCTCTTGGGAAAGTTTAGCACCGCCACTGTCCATTCGAAAACCACATTCATTTGGCCTATTATACCTATCTTTATAATTCATAACGAGATCACAACAGGTGGTTTACTAGTTTAACGATGCTGTAGCATGACTTAAAACACACACTCATAGCTCATGTGTGTATATGCATATTGTGACCATAATAGATGTATTTACGTGTGAATGTGGGGATAGGTATGCATGTTTATGTGCTTGTGTGTGTGTGTGTTTTATATATGCATGTATCTATGCTGCTGGCCTATACATCTAAATATTTGTGAGACAATCGTCTAAGGTTGACGCTCATTAATTGGCATCACATATCAATTCGCATTTCTCACTTTTCAAGATTCACACCATCTCCCGAGTGTAGAATGGATTCTCATATCAAATTTTAAAAAAGTATAAAACAGATTTTATTAACCGTGACTCTATATACTTAGGACTATTTTAGGCCCATGCATTACATATAAACTGGATAATTATCATTTTGCGGTGGATGCACGCTCCACTGGTGCGGAACGACATCACGCTTTAGCGGGGCAGACGACACGTCGTCTGTCGCAGAGGACGAGTTTTGCCCCCGATTTCTGAAGTTCACGGGTTCACAGATAGGTGGCGTCTGGGGTTGGTGCGATGGCTGAGTTAATGCGAGTGCAGAGCTCCTCACCGCAGACCTCAGTCGAATTTGAGCCAACCATTCGCCAGTATCTACGGATCATCGGATCAATTGTCTTCTGCCTCTGCCACCACCGTGGATGCATCGATTGACACATTAAAAAGTCTGAAGTATTAATTAATTGAAGCACGTTGAAACACGCAGAGGTAATCATGTTCCTCCCTAATCTTATCATTGCTATTTATTTACTACTACTACCACCACCACTACTAGTGCAACCGCTGCTGCTACTACTACTACTACTACTACTACTACTACTACTACTACTACTACTACTACTACTACTACTACTACTACTATTACTACTACTACTACTACCACTACTACTACTACTATTATTATTATTATTATTATTATCATCATCATCATCATAATCATTGTTAGTAGTAGTAGTAGTATTAGCATTAGTATCATTATATTATTATTAATATGAGAACTAGTAATGATCATTTTAAATCTCTGTTATATTATTTGGTCGTTGATCTAGTAACTGACTTGTCTGATATTCGATATCAGATGCCTTAAGTTTTATATAGATTTTATTTACCCAACCTACAAGGAAAGACTAATTTGCAATTGTAGGCCCCTATACTGTTGTTTCTGTTGGAGGGAGCCAAGTGGCCTTCAACCCCTTGATCACAACTCTGACAGCAATAGTTAAGAGGATTTGTATGGTGCATAGACAGTGCCTTCTATTATCTTAATTGACCTCATTCCTCTGGTGTCCTGCTTTCAAGGTGCTCTAGCAGCACAGTTCGTACCGCAGTAAAGCTTCCCTCCCTTTCTCATTATACCTGCATAATGTGATCTATTTATCCATCCATCCATCCCATCCATCCACCCATCCACCCATCAATCCATCCATCCACATATCCATCTATCCATGTATCCACCCATTCATGCACTCATCCGTCCTTCTATCCACCCATCCATCCATTCATTCATTCATCCACCCGTCCATCCTTCCGCTAATGCCTATGACTTTCCGTATAACTTGTTACAGTTGAACAACAGAAAGTCAGAATGTCCGATTCTCTTCGGGGTTCGGCTTCGTTCTCCAGAGCAGCTTCCGTAATGCCCCAAGAGGACTCCAAGACTTACAGCTACGCAAATCTCTGTCGAGATCATTTCCGAAGCCCAAATACTTCGACTCAGTTCTCACGCAAAGACCTCGCCCAACCACTTCTAAAACACACGTCGGACAAGGACAAAGAGGTCAGATATGCTTTAGAATCTCAATCAATTATAAGCCACCCAAAGGTAAATAAGAGATCAGATCAGTCGAGAGAGATGGCCAGAATTATGCATGCATGTATGTATGTTGCATGCGTGCGTGTATGTATATATGCATGGTAGTTAGTTATATAGACATTTGATATAGCGACATTTAATATAATACCTCACAAAAACGCTGCCTATGCTAGCCTAAATGATGTTAAATATGATTAAGAACAGAAAGTGAGTGAGCCAGCGAAACAATGCACAGATAACTAGAAGAATCACCAGTGGTGGGTTCACCCACCAACACGTAGATCTCGACCAAAGGATTCCTATCCACAGTGACAAATGACACGATGTTCAGAGTTCATGGACTAGGCTGCGTCAATGGTGTAGGGTGACAACAGGTGGTTGGGTCCGCGGTATACAGTAACACCACCGCCCAGCAGTCCCTCATTGCTGGTAGATGTCGCAACGTCCGCATATATCCCTCGAACCGCCGGGTATGTATATAAGTATGCATGTATGTGGATTCGTGTATGTTCGTGTATCACAACAAAATATGGCATTTTTAAAGAACCTGCCAAAAATCTCTACACATATAACTATCTAACTGATCCGAAAGGTGCGACTTGACTAGATTGAGATGTACGCTGAGCAGAGTCAACTGGAACAGCACCCGTGGGAGAGGGAAAACTTTCCACTAGGATGGTCCAGAACAGGTGAAAGAACGATGGGCTCGAGCTGATGCCGCGCCATCTGCGTGCCTCCGTTGTGAGCAGAATGCCACTAACTTTCCTTTCTCAGCCTTGACATATAATTGCGTTGGTCTGACCTGTCCGTCCCCAATTTCTTCCCACATAGATAAATCAGCAACAGCTGACTATAAATAGCTTTCAGTTCAGGAGTTTGAATAATCGAGCAGAATGCATGAACCGGGTTAATTACCATGAATATCAAGAGCTGCAATGAAACGTTTAGGGAAACACGTTCAAGCGAAAAGCAACGTTAAAAACAGGAGCAGCTGGAAGGAGGTCAATTGAAAAATCAAAAACTAACATTTCGTTGGTATTTCTATTTGTATAATTAAAGCGCCACCAGATGCACCAACTGATGCACCAACTGATGCACCAACTGATGGTGCCAAGGTGCTAAACAACGTGCGCGATATATAAAATTAAACAGTTTATACAAACATATATTACAGATCCACTTCTTTGCATGTTGCATTTTCCATTCAGCGTACACATGTAGACAAATTGCCCTGAGAAGAACACATCATTGTAACCATTAAACGTGTGAACGGTTCGTACTGTTCTGCATGAGTTGCTCGGCGACTTCATCATTTATTTCATGTAATATTGCATTTATATTCAAACGTGCGTAGTACCCAATCTAACACAGTGTCGTATAATTACTATTAACCTATATGTGCCATAGGTATACCTGCGTTTGTTTATACGCTTATGTAATTAAGAGGTATGCGTGTATACCTGAGGGTGTATAGGTGATAAATGTTCGTAGGTGGTTGCAAAAATATGGCGCACCATCGTCCGTTTCATAACCGAAGACAGCGATGACAGTTCCTCGTCTTCTTCCTCCTCCTCATCGTCGACTCGTTCTTCGCAGAGACCTCGACAGGTAGCTAGAATGATCTTTTCACTGTAAATATCTGTTATTGCTGTAGATACTACTAATTACTATAGATAATGGACGCATGTGGTTTTCGTTCGTCTGTATGTTCACAGTTTTTGCCTTATCTTTCTGATTCTGCATCTGACAGACAATAGGAGTTGACTGGCTGACTGACTGACTGACTGACTGACTGGCTGGATGTGACAGGCTGAGTAGCTGAGCAAAAGACTGACCGACCACCTTATAGCGAGACAGACAAAATAATGACATACATACATAGGGCAAAACTGGCAGGCAGGCGGGCAGGCAGACTGATAGGCAGACAAGCAGGCAGGGAGACAAACAGACAGACACTAGCACACAAGCGACAGCGACAGGCAAGCAACCAGGTAGTCAATCGTGTGCTTTTCACTTAAAACGATTTGAGTTGAACATTAAGTTGACGAGGATAGCTTTATGAGAATTTCATGTGCTCTAGCAAGCATTCCTTTTTGTAGTGTGGTCATTTCAGACTCAATAAAACGCCTATCAGGCGCCTCTAGACACTCTTACCTGTCTCTCTGAATATGTCCAACAACGCGGGCATAAAATTTTAGGCTTTATATATGTATAAATATATAGCCTATGCTGTGACTGTTACATTACTGCATATGCCTTGGAAATATGTAGCCATAGGGAGTTTGTAATTATGTGTGCATTTAATGCTTGGCTGCATTGGGTTAACATCCGACAACTACGATGTACAGCACAATTGTAGAATTAGTAACTTTCGTGCAATCGTTCGTGCAAGGCAGTTAAATTTTAGTCATTTTACTGCTTTTTCTCCTTTTATTTGTGACCTGTTTTTAACTGTCTTCTCTGTATTTGTGTTTAATTATTTTTGTACTGCCTGACTGTGACAAAGTTCATATATAAAAACGTCTTTTGACGATCTAGATCAATTGTTTGTTGAAATTTGACACAACAGCCACGCACCGTGCAAAACGTCTGCGCGCACTTTGTACAGTATGCCTACTGAGTTTGATTTATTGGAAGAAAAAGAAAACTGGTCCAGCGAAGCGGAATGTTTTCATTGGCAAAGAGTTCATTTGCTGATTTATCTGAGTTTGCTCCCACAATCAACCGCACCTAAAAACTCCCGCCCACGTACGCCCCCCTTCATAAGGGGCAAAGCACTGGGGTTTCACATGGTCACGTGAGGCCGTTAATGTAATGTAAGGTTATGAAATTTCGATATGGCGAAAATATGGCTGACTTGGTAAGTGTCTGTCTTGGGTTGGTTGGAGTTTTTCTCACTGTGCAAAGGCACTGTAGACTTGTGGAGTGTTCTGGATGATAGGATGGACAATATGTCACAGCTTTTAAGGGGAAGCTAGGAAGGATAGGCTATTGAGACTTCTCGGTTATTTCCATTTGTTCTAACAGAGATTAAATGTCTTCTGAACCACTTCGCATCCCTGTAGTGTTATGTCATATTATTGAGCAAATCTTAAACGCAAAATTGCCATCGTTTGATCCCTTGAGGGAAGCACGCCACAGATGCTGCTGCTGTTAATGATGATGATGATGATGATGACGACGATTATGATGTTGACAGATCAAAAGAAAGAAGGATGTAAGTAAGCACTAAATAGAATGACAGGAGATAGAAACGACAGATGGATGAATAACAGCAAATTAAGAAAGAAGTGGACATGTGAGCAAAGTAATGCATTTCTAAGCCTAATATCTGGATATGTTTCTCATCATAACGATCAACTGTGCGGTTCATATTCTGCACTTAAAGTGAAGTAAAACTCTACAATTTCGTGTACTTTACTTCTAATTTTCCAGGGGTCAGTGTCAGTAACACAACGCCTTTCGCAAGTGTTCTCTTCAGAACCAGCGGACGACGCACTGACAACAATCTCTGAAGAAAAACAGGTTTACTTAAATGATGTTAAACATTTTCTAAAGCTACTTACCCAGTCCAATCACTTCATTACATAATTTACATCGTTTTTAGCAATCCAATTAACGATGCGTCCTGAAACATGGCGGGATTTTCCTCCCCTCTGCCCAATTTCCTCTCCCTTCCTCCTAAAATCCTCTTTACATTCTTTCACATTAATGCCATTGCTAGTTCGAATTGTTTCTCATAAGAACCCCAGTTTCGACCTTATTACATTGTATTACAGTGGGGTGTGGGACATTTGCGTGGCGCCAGTAGTCTTGTACTCTCCTCGTACTCGTTACTTTCCTTGTCTAAAGTATGCCTAAATGATTCATATTTGTCTTCCAGTTCCAAGAAACTGAAACTGGGAGTAGTTTGTCTGGAACATGGAACACGATTCGTCTGAGGCAGCTGAAGGAGAAGCTTCGACAGGGACTGAAAAGGTCATCGAAGGCCAGTTTCTACAAGTCCTCATCGCTAGAGGATTCACTCGTAACGCCATTCGAACAAGTTCAGTATGTCATCGCATGGGGCTTACTAAAGCCGGCTCTGAGGTAAGATATCACTAAAGAACCTGGTTTGGGCTGCTCTATGCTTAGTTTCCGTTTTCTGCTTTAATAATAATAAATATTATTAATATTAATTTACAAACTATCCCTTCATTCTGTTTTAAAACATTCAGAAGCATTCTTAAGATTTCCTCTGTTCTGCCTTTTTGTTTCATAGTTTATTGCCTGTCCGTGGGCAAGATGACTGCATGTTGCGTCTAGTGCATAGTTTTTAATCAGTTAGTTGATCAAATGCGGATATTGCTGAAAATTTTCGTTCGTTCGGACTTCTTATGCGACCCACTCTGCGCTTTTGAAATAAATTCTCTCTTTCGCCATAGTTTTGTGTATTTTGAACTGTGTTCGGATGTTGTTATGGAAGCCTCTTGCTCCATCATTGGACTCGTCGACCTTGAGAGGGTACAGGTTCTTTATACTCTGAACATTGTCCAGCTGCAGGTGGAAAACCAAAGATAATCTTTGAAGTGGTGCTGACCATTCAGCTGTGGAGGCCCTACGACCAAACGGTCGACTGTTGAAGGCTGTTCTGCTTCCCAGATGGAGGAATGTCCGGACGCTGCATCTTCTGCCATCTGCGAAGAACTGCTGGACGTTGACATTATCTTGTGCTATGGGCTTCGTCGCTTGTCGTCATTCCTCTTCGACTCTATGTGATCAAGGAACTCTAAGCATTCTGTTAACTGCCAACTTTGATTTTGAATCCATCGGTTGGGCCATACGTGTCTGCGGGAGCCCACCAGTGGTGACTCTTGTAATTATCTGAACACTGTTCGCATACTGATGAACTTCTTGTTCCTAATGACTAATGACGTTCCTAATGACGTCATTTAGGTTGACGTTGGCAGCGCTTTGGTGAATATTAAGTGTCTCGATACATACATTTGTACATAGGCTATAGCTTATGACATTGTCATGTTATTCTATTCTATTCGATATCCTTCCTACATTTGGGCTAGTACATGGTCAACGTATTTTAAAGATTTTAAAAGTTATTACTTAGTTGTCTTTTCCACGATCATTTTTCGTCTGTTTTAGGGATGAGATCTACTGCATGGTTCTTCGTCAACTCACTAATAATCCTCAGAAGATCGGACGATTTCGAGGTTGGGTGCTACTCAGCCAAATCGTAGGAATTTTCCTGCCATCTGACAAGGTAACTAACAGTCTGCTATGCCCTGCGTAGGACGCATTCACCGTTCGCAAAGTACAGTGTTCCTAAACGTTACTCATCTATGTCAACGAATGTGTTATTGGTCCAATTTACACAAGTCTTTCAATGGCATAGTTCAATCGATCCATCCAGCCATAACTTCCATTCGTCGATTCAAAAATCCACCAAGCCATCCGTTTATCAACCTATCCATTCATATTTCCATTCGTATAATCCATCCATCGGTTCATCTGACCATCAGTTTATCCGTCTATCCATTCATCCAAGCTTCTGTCTATCCCTCCATCCGTCTATCTGTCCGTTCATCTGTCCGGCTATCCCTCCATTTATCCATCCGTTCATCTATCTGGCTATCTCTCCATTTATCCATCTGTCCATCCATCGATCTTATAGTTCACTGATCCATTTATGGATGTATCGATATCGAATGATTTTCCGCGCAGATCTTTCTCTACGTCGCCCGCTTCATAGACGAAGGTCCATCGATATGTTCCAGCAGCTTAAAGAAGCTCTTCGTCCGCGGCATAACAAACGGAGCAAGGCACCAACCACCTGCTTATCTCGAATACACGGTAACCAGGCAAACATATCATGTCATACGTGTTATATTTTGCGGTATATAATAGATATTATATGGCTTATTTGCATGTTATTATTTCTGTTAATAATAATAATAATAATAATAATAATAATAATAATAATAATAATAATAATAATGCACTGGTCGCACTGGAGACCAGCGGCGCATGGAGTACGGAAGGATTGGATTTTGTGTGGGAGTTAGGACGAAGGATGACAATGGCAACCCACGATCCACTGGAGACCAGCTACCTGCTTCAAAGACTCCCAGTAGCTAGCGGTTCAGCGTGGGAACGCCATCTGCTTCTCCGGAACTCTACTATGAACATATAGGATAACAATAATACCAATAACTTATAATAATAATAATAATAATAATAATAATAATAATAATAATAATAATAATAATAATAATAATAATAATAATAATGCAGAACGAAAGATTGCAAAATAGGCCTACTCCAAGGTTCTCTCGACAAACTGCTTTGTCCCTCTGGCCTTCGAGACTCTCGGCCCCACAAATCAGGAAGGCATTAGCCTCATAAAAATACTTGGTCGCTACTTATCTCAAGTGTCGGGAGACAAAAGGGAAACTTCTTTCCTGTTCTAGCGCCTCTCCATCACTATCCAGCTCTTTAATGCAGTCGCTTTCAACGCACATTCTTGGAGCCAGATTTTAGCGAAGACTAGCAATCCCAGAGAACAATCACCGGCCGGAATACAACCTCAATTCAGTGTTGCTTACATCCTACCAGAGACAATGCTTCTTCGCTTCCTTGTCATCTCCCTTGTCTTCTGCATGACCTAGAACAGGTGTCTTTGTGTGACCTTCCATCGGTGGAAGAAAAAGCGATTGACTTCAGTCAGGACGAAGCATTAACAAAGGTTAACAGTAGAAAACACGGACGAGACCTGAAGGATTTGGTTCAGAAGAGGCGGTCAGATGAATTCACGATCTCAGAACTAGCACTCCATGGAACGAGCGAGCGTATCCAGTCGCAAATTAAGGTCTTCATCGATAATAACAAAATTAAAAAGAAGGCGCCTACAGCCGAAGTTAAAGAAGGAGAGAAGGCGGTGCCTGTAACCAAGATTAAAGAAACGGAGCGAACCTGGAGCTGTTCGACGAGACCCAGCCGACGGGTCCCAACCGGTCCTCAAGGTCAAGGAGCCGCAACGCCTGACCTAGGTCAGCCGGCGAGTCAAGGTCGAGGAGACGCCGACGCTCTGACAAGCGAAGCCCACGACGCAGGCGCCATCGAAGCAGACGACGGCGACGACGAAGAGGAGGGAGTCGGAGGAGCAGGATGTTCGTCCGATCCGCACCGGTCACGGTCCATCGAAGAAACGCGGGCAGAACGTTCTACA
Organism: Norana najaformis; assembly: GCA_964023275.1. Taxonomy (NCBI): domain Eukaryota; kingdom Metazoa; phylum Annelida; class Clitellata; order Crassiclitellata; family Hormogastridae; genus Norana; species Norana najaformis. The sequence goes on from OZ029914.1 coordinate 28,142,960, forward strand.
CTTACGCAACCGCTGATTCAGGGTTGCTTCTTCACAACTGCGCTTAACGACAAAACCAATGCAGCGCAAAGAGAAGAAACCTACGAAAAAACTTTTAAAGATTTGACCGATCGACTGAAGGATGCGGAGACGCGCGTTTCCGAGGCGGAAAAGCACGTGACCCTGCTCCAGAAGGAGGTCGACAAACTGAAAGACGAACTGTTCGGCGAAAGAGACAAATACAAGACCATCAACAACGAACTGGATGTCACTTTTGCCGAACTCACTGGATTCTAGACTCCGCCGTTGCTTCTACATTCATCCCTTCTATATTTAGCACGTCTGCATTATAATGGCGTTGTAAGAAAGATAATAATAATAATAATAATAATAATAATAATAATAATAATAATAATAATAGTAATAATAATAAAAATAATACTCAGCGCAGAAGCTTTGCGGTGGTAGGTCCTACTTCTTGGAACGGTTTGCCTAGTGACCTTTGACATGAACTTCTTTGCCTTTCTCCTCCCTCTCTCCTCCGCAAGCGTTTGAAGACCATTATGTTCCCCAGTGGTTCGGGATTATTGGGCCGAGAGCGCCTATGAGATTTTCTTGAAATGGCACTTTAGAAAATCTTGATTAGGATTACGATGTTATTGTTTACCCGAAGTACATATGATCCCTCAGTATTACAAAATTTAAAAATATCAATATTATTATTATTAATATTTATATTATTAGTATTATTAATTTTAGTAGTAGTAGTCGTAGCAGTAGTGGTAGTAGTAGTAGTTGTTGTTGTTGTAATCAGTTACTTATATCGCGCTAATTTATGAATACATCTAAAAAGCGTGGGTAGCTGGAAAATAAGATGTCTTCAATTGTTTGCGAAGTGAAATTGGAGAAGAGAATGATCCCTCTTAGCCGGTTGTAGTGAATTCCATAAATGTGGACCAGGATGTGAAAAGGCACGAAAACCACACGCCTTTTTGGTAAGTTGGAATAAGCATTTGCCCAGAGGAAGCCGATCTTAAGTTTGTCCTGATGGAATTAAGTGTGAGTGGATGCAAAAGTCAGATTTAAAGCTCTGGGCTATACCATGGAACGCCTTGTATAGAAAGACGGCATCTTTAAATTGAAAAATAGAAATGCTAGACAAATCAGATCTGGGAGGACTTCATCAGAGAACTTCAGTTTTATTCATGTTAAAAATAGTTGATTTTGAGGCATCCAGTCATGTCCTGCGGAGACACATTTGACATAGGCCTATTTGAAGACAGTTCAGTAGCTGAGTGAACTAAACAAGATGAATTCATTTGGAGGTCGTCAGCATATGCATGAGTATGATGACTAAATGATGACACGAGAAAAAGCACAGAAGCCGATTATAGGAGAAACAGTAAGGGATCGAACACAGAATCCTGAGGAACATCGCATATGTATGGCGCAGGAAAGGATATGCCACAAAATTTAACGTTGTATGTTCGATTGACAGATCTGTGGTCAACCACGTATGGACTGGACCAGTTAGTCCATATCTAGTGTATAATCTGTCCAGAAGAATGCTATGAGCAACCGTGCCAAAAGCAGGATTTAGATCAGGAAAGTTAATGAGAGTACAGTGGCCGGTATCAGCAGAAGTTAATAGATTAGTCCGAACTCGAAGGATGTTAGTTTTTGTGGAATGATACGACCGGTTGACAGTGATTAGGAAGCAGAAGGGAATTGTTATTAAGATAATTAACCAGCTTGTCATATACATGTATACATCTTTCTGAAAGTTTGCATTTAATTATTGCGGTTGAAATCGGTCTATAGTTCCATAAAACAGATGGATATTTAATGTTGCACATTATATATTAGATAAAAAATTTCGTAAATATAGATAGCTATTAATTAGTACCTAATCTAACAGAATCTTATTAACTATTAACATATTCACACACACATACACACATTCGTACACTGCAGTGAAAAAACTAGACAGCGAAAATGAGGTTGCTCACATGAAAACCTCGGGTACGTGGTAATTGTAATCGTAACGTAATTGCACATTTATATAGCACCTCTTCAAGAAAACTACTCAGAAGTACTCCCGATCTGATAACAGGGGCCATGATAGAAAGAATGGTCTTCAATCGCTGGCGAAGTAGAGGTAGAGAAAGGGCAAAAAGCTCTTGTCGCAGGTCGCATGGCATTGTTGACAGGATCGCTTATTTGTGACATGTTTTCAAAAGATGTTCGTTGCAATGTGACAAATGAATAGCAAAGTGTCATCCGATTGTTCGGTGGATTTGCCGGTGACTATTGTGGGTGCGGAACAATGTCACGACTTCTGTAACCAGACCTAAAGCGTGATCATTATGTGCAATATGTCACAACAAATGCTTCTTTGTTTGGATGCTCTAACAGGGGCCAAGCTTTCTCTTCTTGGTCGCCCTAACTCCATGCTGCAGACCTGCAGTCTCTGTGCATCCCCGTTCCCTCTCTCTCTCTCTCTCTCTCTTTCTCTGCTCTCTCTCTGTCTCTGTTTTTTGTCTCTCTGTCTGTGTGTGTGTGTGTACGTTTTATCACTACTTTGTCTTATTTAACAGGATCGCCATTTGGGCTAAATAATTATTACATATAATTCAGAATTTGGAATTGTTTGCGTCGCAAGTGGTTATGAACGAATAAAATTAATACTTTACGCTGGTGGTAAATAAAAAGAATGGTGACTAGTTCTGGTATCTTACCAGAACTAGGCAGCATTCTTTTTTGCTTCTAGAGATGAGATCACTACTAAACGTCAACTGTAGACCTAATTCGTGAGTTTGTGGGGAAAAACAGACGAAATCGTGACTTTACGACCTGCTGGCCTTCAGTAACATTCGACTTAGTCAACCGCTCAACGCCTTATAAGACGATGACTGAGAAGCAACACGAAGCTTCAATCTTGTTGTTCAGTTTACTTACGTATATGTATATGCATGTATAAGACTATCTGTATATCATCTGAGCTTTAAAATATATATGCTTTAGAATATCTGGGGGTAACAATGCAACTTTTATTGTTAGGTCAAAGGTCTTCTGTCAGAACAGCATTCATAGCAGGGGCAAATATGCAAAGAAAAACGTTACATTCTGATCGTTAACTACGCCATTGATGCTGATATTCAAAACCGAGATATTAAACTGGATAAAAGTGTAGACCGATTGCTTTCAAAGCCGACATCAATAGTTACTCACTTATGTATACGTACCTGAACAGTTATATGACGCATTTTAAGAACCCAAGGAGGGCGCTGTGGCTGTTAAAAGTTATACGAGTAACACATCAGTTTGATTTGTTATTTTCTTGTAAGTTTTACGAGAAAGTGGAATGAGCTCTTAAATAGCCATTTCTAGTGTACCCGTGATAGATTCTAAAAGATTCTACATAATCTCCTGTTGCAGTTATAAACAGAATCATAAAAGCAGTCCTATTACCTTCCATTCTTACGTTAAACTACATTGTAGTACATAACATCTCATCACATCTCACTACGTCGCCTTAAGGGAAAAACATCGCAATTGATTCGGTCATAGCAAGATTCTTTATCAAAATCATGACTCCAAAGAAAGTTACATTTCAGAGATTGTGACTCAAGCTTTGTCACTGCTTTATGCGTGACAGCTGAAAGAAACACTGTCTCGACTGACTGCAAATAAAGCTAACAATGCGAACATTGTGATCAGCTCCCGTTTTTGGTGATTTCGCTAAAAAGCCCAATACAACGGCTTTAAGAAACATATTGTGTAGGCCGAATACATGCAAACCAGTTAAACACAGACCTATAATATTACACATTACGGAAATATTGCTAGCGTAGTGCATAGCCTAAAGCTTAGCCAATTGGACATGGTTAAATGCATTACGGCATATGCGTGTTTGTGTGTGTAGGTTTGTGTATAGATGTGTGTAGGTTGTGTAGGTGTATCTTTTATAGTTTGTGTATGTGTCATGTAAATTGAGTAAATTTGTAACATGTAATGCATCTGTAGTCGGCGATGGAGAGGAAGCCAATGGAGTTGCAGATAACATTAATGAATGGAAGTGTGCAAACGGTTCCAGTTGATTCGGCCGTCACCTGCTCCGAAATCATCTCCAACATCTCCAAGGCCATCGATCTCAAAGAGAAATTCGGGTTCTGCCTATTTATAGCCATGGAAAACAGGGCAAGTCATGTAACGCTGCTTTAGGGAAGGGAACACTATCTCGTGGAATCAGTTTCTAGTCATAGTCGTCAGTTATTCTTGCAACTGAGATCAACGCATCATCATCATCGTCGTCATCATCGTCATCGTCATCATCATCATCTACATTATCTGCATCACGATAACCATCCTCGTCATCATATGCATGTGCAATTTCATGTGTCTAGTTTGGCTTATATCGAATGTTGCGTTCGAGTGAATGACTGAGAATAAGTGACGTCATGCTGTTGTTGCCAGGTGACGTCTTTGGGTAACGAAGGAGACAAAGTGTTCGATGCCATCTCGCAGTGCGAGCAAGTCTTTCGCAACCAGCACTCGCTTCCGGAGGCCGACGCCCCCTGGCGACTATTTCTGCGCAAGGAGATGTTCAGCCCGTGGGATGACGTGACGCCAGATTCGGTGGCCAGCAACCTCACCTACGCTCAGATCACCCGAGGAATCGTCCTTGAAGAGTACGTCTGCAACACAGTAGGTAGACTCTGCAGCTATATTCAAGAAGACACTGCGAGCAATTTATCAGCATCCGTTTGAATCACTGAATCACCATCGGCTCTGAATCTTAATCTGAATAATCATTATTGCCACTGCCCTAGTCACCAGTGCGAACATCATCATCATCATCGTCGTCGTTGCCACGGCCACTATCATCATCATCATCATCGTCATAATCGTCATAATTGATTATGTAATAGAACGCCAGCAAAATGAGCCCATCATTCAATGAATGTCTGGTCAAAAAAGTCATCCTACATTAATACCACAGTAAGCTGGCGGCTGACTGCGATCAAAGGAAGGATGTTTCCTTCCTGAACAGGATGCAGAACTGGCAACGCTGGCCGCAAAGCAGTACTACTGTGAGTTCGAAAACGAGGTGAGTGAGAGCGGCCTCGTCAACCTATTGGGCACCTACGTCCCGCCCAAGAAGCTCAGTGACAACACGAGGCTTCGTCTCTGGGCGAGACAGGTCGCCCTTCGATACAGGAAGATGTTCAACCTCAGCGAAAACCTGGAGGCAAGGCCGCCGGTGGACGCGGTCAAGAGTGAGGTGGTCAACTGGGCGAAGGCCAAATGGACGCAGGCCTTCTCACGCTATTTCCAAGTGCTTTGCGTAGAGGGACCGAAGTGGGACGAGGCCGCTTGTGAGGTTCTGACGATGGCCATCAACTCAAACGGGATGTCGCTGTTAACGGCCAAAGGACGAAAGGTGTTGGATGTTACGTTCGCCCAGATCTCTTCTATCGTAGGCGAAGGGTAAGTCTCGTCACTATCATCAGATATCTCTCGATATGTGTATCACATAAGCTTTTCCTATCGTAATGAACTGAATCTACCAGTGTAAAACAGTAGGCGTCGATCGCCGAGACAGGATGATTTTTCCACTCGAAGTTTTTGGGTTGAGCAGATGCCAATGGCTTTGGCCTTAAGACTTAAGTGGCTTTTATGAATTCAAGTTAGCACTTGTCTTAATTACCAAACGGCATCCTTGTCACTCGCTACTAGCAAACTATCTCGGGCTAAGCAATGCTAACAATGCTGTGGGGAAGCACAAATCCAAAATTGAATACGTGACCCCTCTTCTAGCATCTAGAAAGATTCATTGGCGTAAACCTGCCTCGGTTAATGCGAGATGCCGCAAAATACTCCCCTCACTTCATCTTCCTCCTCTTCTCTTGCTCTGACCTCTCCACCCATCCCTTTAGCCAGCGGTTCTAAGTATCCCGAACCAATGGCGTAGCTACCCTTCTGAGGGCCCTTGTGCAAACTGAACTTTGGCTATTTTGCTTTAAGTAATTGAGCACCGGGTCTTGGTCCCTTGGGGGCCCAGGCGACCCCTGGCCTTGTTACCAGAAAAATGTTCAAGGTAGTTACATCCCAAGACAGACATCGCCTTTCATAAAGAAAAAATGTTGTGCATTTGATCGTCGGCCATTACGCCCGATCAGATATGTCTAGTCCAATTAGTTTCTTGAACGCAGGAAAACCAAACTTAACAAAGGGTCGCTTGTATGACGATGGCTTGTCGTCAGCATCTACTTAAACCTAACTTTTGCGCTGCATGCAGATGCTGCCCATAAAGACGTTCGGTACAGAGGCGTAGCAATAGGTTGTGCAGGTTGTGCCGATTCTGGCCCAAAGAAAATGAACTGAACGCATGTTTGCATCTGTACTATTATTTACTGCCTCTCAGGAACCTGTTAAAGTCTCAGCAACGTCCCGCTCGGGAATATTGGAAACTATTTTTAGTGCTGCAGGCTGTGCGACTCATATAGCGCAATATGCAATTTTCCCTTTCACTTAGGCACCGTAATATATACTCAGTGTATGCATAATAGCTTCTGTCTGTTTTAATTATGTCAGTCAGGACCCGGAATTACGGTCAATCAGTGGTGACGTCGTAATCATAATCCTGGCCGATGGAGCTCTGTTGAAGTTTGAAACAATGGATGCTAACGACATCTACCGATTGATAGCATACAGCATCAAGGGCCTGAAGGAACGATCCATATGGGCAATGGCTAAGCGCGATTATGACGGTATTTAGGCCCACCGTATAAATTCTAAGTGAAGCACCTTAAGTCCATTGTTAGCGGTGCACCTAGGGATTATTAGTATTATACACAAGTCTGCAGTGGTAATATAGGCTTTTGCAACGAAAGCAACAATGTGGGTCTAATTAATTAAAGTACGCTGGTTTTTAGCAAACTGTATTATTTGTATTACATCATTAATCAATAATTATTATATTACATTAACATTGTAATTAGACGTCCATAGCTATAACTGTTACATAAAATTTGTGTAGCGCCACTTTGCAGCCTCTCAAAGACGCAATTCGCGCAAAAGGCGGAAACTCGTGTACGCCTACATGTTAACCTAAAGAGATGCATATATTCTGCTTGTATTCTAAACAGGTTCGTTGAAGGGTCATCTGACGATATCTGAAGGAGACTTACTGCGGTTAGATCGATCAGCTAAACAAGAAGCGATGACGTCATCGATTGCTGCATGCACAAACATGGCCGACCTCCGAAGCGGACCGCTGCCGACCGAAATGCTTCACGTTATTGCCACTTTGGACGAACCTAAAGAAGAAATATTGGTAGGACAACATTCTCGAAAATGATATTGGGTCGAAAATGAACTATTATCGAATTAAACGTCTACAATGACGGTCCTGAGGTGAAGACTAGGATGCTATCGATAAGAGGACGCTGCTAGCGAAACCGGCAAACGTCGGTGAAAAATTAGTCCCATCATGATGGTGGCGAAGAGGCGTTCTAACCGAATTGCGAAAGGACATTGATCCTTCCGTTATTATTTTGGCCATCTACCACAAAGGTCCGATCATATTTATAAAAATTGTCCAAATCCTGCATACCTCTTTACGCAGTTAATGAATAATCTTGGCGAATAGAAATAATTCGCAGTTACTTTGGTTTTGTATGAGTAACCTATAGACGTGTTGTTGTGTATGCGACTCATTTTTAAATTGAGTTTTCTAGAGCAGCAGTTTTAATGACTAGCACATCTGGTAGATATTTTACAATGAACCAACATATTGCCAATACTGTTTTCTTGTAACCCATTAGGAATCCATCATATAGATCAATTTCACTAAAAACAGAAAAATAATTAAGTAAATATTTTCAGTTATTTGACCCTACTGCATAATTTGTTTAGCTTTAGCTGATCTGAATAAACCTCCTAGAAGACAGTAGAAGTTATATCCGCAGTAAAAGTAGCCTATGTGTGTAACATAGGTGCCTTGTATATGTCGAGCTGTTTAACGACGGTCTGTCATAACAAAGATGATTAGCGTCGCCTCCTTCTTTATCCAGACGGGACTTGTACCACCCGAAAACACCAGTGGCGGAGTTATATCCTTAACAGTCTTAGTGGGGTGCAGACTTTCTGGTTTTGACCTTGGTTTTGGTGCGCCATCGCTTGATGCTTCGTGAATTAGACACCGGCGCCATAGAAGTTGCTAATTATTAAATATTATGTGCCATGGGGACATGTCAGTTTAAGTTAAATAAGTATAAGAAAATGAACTAGCACATATTGTAATTCCAGCGTTTGTTCCGCTCGCCTTGCTATTATTCCAAACGAACATCTGAAGCAAATTGCGCAGAGAACGACGAATCCGCCGGCGATTGCATCTCACCAGATCTCCAAGATGAAGAAATAAACTCTTGTCGCTCGGGCTCTCAGCCGACACCCAACAGATGTGATTCGATTCATCCGACCTGCGAGGTCACAGGATCTAAAACCACCGAGTTGCAATCTGTTAGTTCTGTCAATGTACGAGACAATGCTTCATGCATCGCCGACGAGGTCACTTTGCATCATCAGCCCGAAGACATTGATCTCTAATCGTTTTTTTAAACTTATTGAGGTAAACAGACGGCTTCAGCAAACAACAACTCTTATGATACCGGCTTGATTGGATTCAATGGAACTGCGCGGTTCCACTCTTACATCAAGAAAAACATCAGTCCATCTTTAAAGCAATTGCTTGTCATCAGATCAGAACCTTTAACTAATCACTGTGTAGAAAACGAAATTCAGCATGTAAATTTCATGTATCTAGATTAAATGGTCAACTGTACATTTAGAAAGCCAGTTTCACAATTTAGTCTACGTTTTTGCGTGAATAAAAGGTCAGGATTGTCTGAATTACAACCCAAGAAGAAAAATTGCTTAGAGGTTGTAAGTTAACAGCTTTCAAAATAAGCAAGTAAAGCCAACACACATAGGGCCTTTCATAGCTCTAAAAACTACTATTCAGTTAAACGAACTACGCTTAAATGCTTTACAGTGCAAGCAACCCAGTAGGGTTAGTACTTTGTGTCACGGCCAAGGTCATCCGTCAACGCGAGGAATGGTGCAGATACTCGCCAGATGTTTCGCTATGGCGTAAGAGGAATTTCCTGGTTACTCGTGAGATATGTTTACAGGTCAACTCCATGCCTCAAAAGGATGTCGCTACAGATCATCTTGAACATTCTATGGTATCGTGGCACCTTCTGGAATTCATTAATGGACAATAGAAGCCAATGACCTATAGACGTCCAAGCTATGGAAATGAATGACGGAAATGATGACGATGAAACCAAAGATGCTTCTGGTGCTGTTGATGTATTTGATGATAATGATGATTGATGATGATGATGATGTTGTTGTTAATGATGATGATGATAATGATAATGATGATGATGATGATGATAAACTTGAAGTTTGAGTGCTACCTAATTTAAATATACTTGAATCAAATATGCTAACTATTTGACCAGGCAAAATAAACGTTTAGAAAAGTCTCTTAACTGCGATTCAACTGATACGGGTGTCAGTTATGTTTTGGTTTAGGTCCAGTTGTGATGGTATCCCAGTGTTATTTAGTTGCCATTGCAAAGCTTATAGTATGCTGATAAGCATCCTTGGTGCCTCGGTCCATTCGTAGTCTCTATTTCTACACTGATAGCAGGATGTTTCTGTTGGGGCAACAAATCAACGAACGAACGCACGAATGGATGGATCGATGGATCGATGGATCGATGGATGGATGGATGGATGGATGGATGGTTGGATGGATGGATGGATCGATCGATGGATCGATGGATCGATGGATCGATGGATGGATGGATGGATGGATGGATGGATGGATGGATGGATGGATGGATGGATGGATGGATGGATGGATGGATGGTTGGATGGATGGATGGATGGATGGATGGATGGATGGATGGATGGATGGATGGATGGATGGATGGATGGATGGATGGATGGATGGATGGATGGATGGTTGGATTACAGACGTATCACTTACAGGTTCAAGTATACCAGAATTATTCAAAAAATACAAGACAACAATCCGAAGAAAGATTCGAGTTAATTGAGCAAGTTGGAAAAGATAAGAAACATTAATAAAGAAAACAAATTTCCTGAAGTCGATATACGATAGAACATGTATATTATACTAGCTTTCTCCACGCTTGTTCAGCAAATGTTCTTTGTGGGGAAAACCCCGATGTTTCCGTTAGCTATGAGTCATGAAAGTAATTGCCAAAAACTGTCCCGATTTTTAGAATTTTATCCCAGCACACCGTCTTTTCTAAACAATCTTTTAATTCTTATAGTATTCTCCAGATGGCGACAGCGTTCACCATAATACAGCCGGAGCACGCATGCATACGTATAAGACTATTGTAATATAGATATAATTATGGATAAATATAATTATATATACTATACATGTTATTCAATTATATATGGTTATATAGTGTATTTTAAGGTTATGCGATACAGTATATGTACAGAGTCATGAGTATCTCAAGAAAATGGAAAAATATACTGATAATATATGAAGAAAGTTAAAAATAGATGTACTGTACATCAAATACGTATGTGCTACCTGCATTAAAACATTAGAGTATCTGTGCAACATTGTATATATTACGAGAAAGTAGGCTCGAGTGCACTCAAAACACAGAAATTCAAGCAAGTTTTAGCAAGACACGAGCTCGATATTACGTCATTAATTAATGCGCATGCTACTGCGCGTGCGCATTGAACACACAAAATGGCGTTGCAAGTTTATAGGAGCTATTTTCATTGACGAATTACAACGAACATCACAATACTAAACTAGCAGCAGATGACGACGGACTAAAAATGCCATGACACAATAAATCTCAAGCACAGTTGAATACTAAATAATCCGGTATCTTTAATTTGCATTTGAAATCAGAAATATCGCAAGACTATGGGATATAATTTGAATGTGATGAATTAAGATTAGAATAGTTTACATTTCTATTTAAAACACTAATTAGTCAAGTTTCATAGTAGAGTGACATCAAGTTTAGATTTTTGCAGAAAAGTTAAGCGATTAACACTTACTAACAGCTATGCCTGTGTACTTAAACAATTTAAGTTTATCACGAATAGGCTTACCAAAATGTCATTTAATATTCAGAGCAAACTAAACAGCGATGTTAAATCGATATAATATAGGCTTATGCTTCGTATAGAAACATGTTTGTTGAAGACATACATTAAGGTCTATAAACAGTTAGTTTGCATTTCAAATATCGCAAGACTATTCTATTCAGAATGAAATGAGACCAAAGCATATAGATAGTCTAAGTGGAAGTAGGCGCTGATGGCCCTTTCGAGGGAAAATGAGCCAAAAAACCGGAAGACACCTTTGAGGCTCTTTCCAAGTGTTCAGTAATTTCAAATGCAGAACGATCCGATGATGCACATCGATGCAGAACGTGTGGAAAATAACAGTTAATAAATTAGCTGCAGTAAACCACGCATTATTCCGTCTTAATAACTGAAATACTTCGAAAGTAAAACAGTGTCGACAGAATGACAAGCTGTACGACAAGCTTGTCAGCCTGACATGTTGATGGACTGCGCAGGAACTGAAAAGTGTTGCCTAATCAACACCGAAACTGGAAGGAGGCGACATATAGTCCTGCATAAGCCATCATACGTCAAACATATTGACAGAACAAACGTAAATAGGAGGTCTCTACTACTGCAGTATTTAAATCGACCTCAGTAGTCTTACCAGAAGACATCGCTATTTGCGTTTGTGCACCTAGAGCCATGGTTCTTATGGCACTAACTACAGTACATAGTACTGTATAGACCCAGTTTCGATCTGGAAGTCATTAAATTGCTAGAGACCTATGCAAACACTCAAAATCACTTAACATGCTAATTGCGGCATTCAAATAGTGCACATACACTTAGCCAAAACTGGTACGATGCAAACAACAAAAGGAACATGAATTTAAAAACAGGCTAAATAGCGTTAATGTATTAACTGCAATCCGTGTCGCAAATATAGAATGAAATGGCTAGCGAATATTCTTATCGATTCAAAGATAATTCACAAAAATTCGTTAATTGAAATTTGCTCAAGTAGGTTCACACTAACATCGCTATAGGAGTAATGAAATAACCGGGAAGAGATTATAGGCTGTGTATGCATGATCCAACGATGATAAAACATACCTACACGTACTACAGTAGAAATGGCTTTTGAGAAGGATAAGGCGAGCATTCTCGCTACATAACCTCACGCATAACCTCAAAGTCACAACAATACGTTGCAATCAAATTACAAGAATTGCGTGTCTTGGTATTTTAGCTCAGGATTTGTTGATTTGAAACAGCGAATTGCGTTTTCAGGTTAAGACGTTTCAGTTAAATTCCAGAAGTATAGTTAAATTCAATTTAAATAGGCCTTTAGATTGAAGCTCAACTAATAATCGTGACAAATATCATCTACTGAGGCAGTGTTACGCATTTAACTTCCTCGCTTACTTGGTCATCAAGCAAAGTGCAGTAATTAACGCAAAGAAAATCGAAATTCATACGACGACAGAGAAGGTGAACTAGTATTAAGGGCGAGATCGATGGCATTATTATTTGTGTTGAACAATATAACTGAGACATAATAAACAAATAAGTTTTGCTCTTGTCAATGACTGGAATGATTTAATGTAACAACAAGGCGTACACTAGCTTATCTCCGTAACCAGAAAAAATATGTTAGGCTGATAGGCCTTTTTCTGTGGTCGTGGCTTATGTTGATATTAGCCTGCTTGTCACTTTTCAATACATCACGCGAGTCCATAGAAACACTGTTCTGCTTGCTTGCAGTTAGAATCGGTTTTCACAAGCTCCTTGTGATTATTTATGGGTTGAGCCAAGCTCGAACGTATTTAAAATACGTAACTCAGAATTCTTTTCATCACAGCTTTAGAAAAGCTTGTGGAAGCTTTAAAACATATCTTTTTCTGGGCCAGATATTACCACTCGATATTCGTCATAAAAGTGGTGTCCAAAGCAGATTTAAAGTAGGTCCATGCCATTTGACACTGATTAGAAAAGTCGCAAGCTACGTTCACCGATGATGTAGTACCCGTTACGCAAAGGCTTTGCCATGCATATAACAGGTGCTAGCAATGCTTCACCATTTCTTTATTTCTTTCCCAACAAATAGCGATATTGTAATACCCAAACACATGACGTAGCTCTCATATCTACCGTTGTTAGCAGTTATTTTACCAGTGACGTCACATCTATGTCTAGAAATGACGTATAGTCGCAAGAAATCTGTGCAGCCATGCTGTGACAGCTGCGTTTGTGACTGATGTCCATAGCACCCGCTGCACCAAAGACACAGCAGCTTACAACGTCGACACAAGATGTCGACACTTTAGGTAGTTTGTAAATTTTTATTCATAAACGTTAGTAAGGAAACTAAAACCAGCTTTGAAAGAGCGCTGGCAGTGCAAAAGCAGAACCGGTTGGTAGACAGAAATTTGCAACAAACAGTATAAAACGATCAAAAAATAAAATTATTTGAATTCCAAACTTCTTAGCTCAATCATTGGATGGTGAGACTAAGCTGCATAAGATTCAAACTGAGTCGGCCACAACTTTTCGTAGCCGCTGTAGATTCTGCCGTTCCCAAGCTCAGATTTCATCGGAACCAAACCGATGATGACGTCATCGAAAGCGATCGAAATGCCATGAGACGTTGCCATGAGTCATAGGTTGCTGTAGATGACGCTGACGATGACGACTGTCGTCATGCAAGTGATGGCTGTGATGGCCAGGATGAGCCAGCGATACTTGAAGCGACGATTAACGACGTGACGGAGAAAGATGGGTCCCGGATGTTCGTTGTCGTCTGCTCCCTGCTTCGTCCCCGATGATATCGAGGCTCTTTTGATCGACCGAGCACTCCCGTCAGCTACACGATTGAAATTTCCAGTCAGGTACAATCTGAAACGATTTCACACCAGGGCTCTTAAAAGGTGCGGCGATAGTGGTGGTAATTGTGTGATGACTACGTTTGTGTGTGTGTGACCTTTTTGGCGCTGGCGTTTGCATAAATAATTAAATGTTTTTCAGTGCAAATAACAGCTTTTAACAGCCTCTCAAAAGCTCTGATCGCATTAGTCTACGTGAGTCCGAGAGTATTCAAACTATATTCAAACATTCCAAAGCATCAGTAGATGATGAACGAACAAAAAACTTTAACGGAAGCTATAAACTGATTTGAAACAGTGCTGCTGACAGTTCTTTACAAGACATTGAATAAACGAGAGAGAGCCCGATATACACAGACTGGTTTCGTATTGTGCAAACGACGCTTTAAAGTGCAATTAACTGAAACAATGATGTTCGCGTTCAATACTTACATGGGCGACCGCCTGTAGAATATTGGACCAAGGAGGCCTACTCAGACCACCATCCTTCCTGGGTCGGTCTCGGTCGGTGAGCATCATCGGAGGTCAAAAGGTGTCATGTTAGTGGTTTGTTGATTTCGTGTTTGCGCATCATATAAATATTGAATTTATGTATGTATGTATGTATGTACGTATGTATGTATGCATGTATGTATGCATGTAAGCATGTGTGCATGTATGCATGTATGTGTGTATGTACACTCCTCTTTCACAGATGTTATCCTGACTCCCCTTCTTCCTCTTATCCCTGTTTCCGCTCAAATCCCAAACACCACCCACCGCAGCTGCCACGACGTCTCTCTGCCTGACTTTTGGATCTTGACCTGGAACCGAACCCTTTTTGCCTATCGGTTTTGTTTTGACTGAGCGCCTGTGAATAAGCTGGTTCCCGTGACGTGGCTTTCGTTGGGCGCTGTAGAAATCTCGAGATTACGATTACGATTATGTATGTATGTATGTATGTATGATGAATGTATGCATGATGTATGTAGATATATATGTGTGCATGTATGCAAATAGATATATATGTATGCTAGTAAGCAAGTGACTCAACTTGCACATTCATACCTGTATATTGTGTTTACATAATTACATGTAAAGTGAACTGGTGTTACCACCTGATCGTAAGTAGGAACTTGATTTCGTCGGCTGGTGGCAAAATCTGTAGGTTCTGTTGTGGATAGATTTGCATAGGATTTGCCACCGTCTCCGCACAAAGAACATCGGCTCCTGTTGTGCGTCCAGAAACAACAGGTTATGCAGGCATACCAAAGGAGTAAGAAGAAGGTAACGAATAAGCCAATGAAAATTAAGATAAAGAAAGACTGGGAACAATTAAGGTAATAAAAGGTTAGATTAGGCAACTTATGCTAAAGTAGGTTAGGTAATTCAATAAAGTGATGGGTGGCTTGGCTTCGGCCGTATAAGATGGGTAGTTTTATATATATATATATATATATATACATATATATATATATTATATATGGATGTACTGTATGTATGTATATATGTATGTGTGTATGTATGTATGCATGCATACATGCATGTATGTATGTGTGGATGCATGTATTTGTGTATGAATGCATGATGTATGTATGTATGCATGCATGCATACATGCTTGTATGTATGTATGTGTGTATGTATATATGCATATGTGTGCATGCGTTATTTGAGTAACTCTCCAAAGTTGGAAAATATATCGCGCATTTTTCATCAACTGAGGTGTTCAAAGAACCTGTGATATTTAGCTTCCAGCTGTTGTATATTTAAACCGTAGTATATTTCTATATATTCGTCAGACGTGTTATGTGTCTATATATATATATATATATATATATAATATTTATTAAGGTTTCTTCTTCGCTTTGTTCTTATTCATGTTCTTCTTCGTCTTCTTTGAACTGCTCGAGTGCAGATGCACTTGACTTTCTATTGATTCGGGCGCACAGCTCTTAAGGACCGTCGCTGAATGGCTTCCGGGTCAACTTTATAACCGAATAAGTCTGCATTCTTTGATATCCCATACCGCCTGTTCCTTACATTGTATATATATATATATCCTTACACTAATTTCATACACATTAATTTCCAATCTTTTCCAGTAGCTATTTGATATAGTATATATATTTATATTTATATATATATAACCGGTCCGGCCAGATATAGGCCTAATATTCTAATTAGAAACAACTTGTTCTATCTACTTGTATTTAAGCGATGACTGCATAATCGGGACTTTAACTAATGGAATATATGAATCGATGCATTCCGTATGCACGGCATGTAATTTAATGTAATGTGATTAGACATTTAGGCCTGTATAGTCATATCACTCACTGGTTCACTGGCTGCACACACTAATTACCCTATGGATGTATAGAATAATTACTTATATATAAGAATAGACGCATAGATATATTTTATGCACACTGATGCATATAGACGCATTGTCTCTGACCGATAGCCCTTATACTAGATGCATGTGTTTGCGTTGTCGTATCTTGAGCTGGCTTGATCGCAAAACTCTACATAGATAAGATACTCCGTTCTTGATCATGGGTCTCTCGCTGGTATTCTGTCATGACGTCATCGGCCTGTGGAATCTAACTCCAGCAGCAGAGGAGGAAAGATTGCAATCAACCGCGCGGCACTATTTAGCCTCGTCGGCCGGCTGAATCTTTTGACCTCTGAACCCAGTAGGTGACCGAGTCAGAGCGAATCAATGGAACCAATCAGCGCCGAAATACACAACAACGACAACGGCCATGTTGGACATAGACAACCATCGCATACACATTCTATGCAACCGCTACATGATTTCATTGCCACCATTACATTATGTGATTGCATCACCACAATTACATAATATAATTTTATTACCGTCACTACAAAATATATTACATTACCATCGTTACATTATGTAGGTTAATTACATTTCCACCGACATATTATATGATTACATTTCCACGGTTACATCATATGATTACATTTCCGCCGTCACAGTAGGTACATTACTGTTACGGCGTATAGAAATGATATCACATTCGTCGTGATATCATTTCTATGCTAATATTACTCAAATTTACGTTTCTCTAGACAGTTTATCTTGTCATTCGTTGTGCAGATGCTGTCCACTGCCTTTTAAAGGAGCCGCAGTCTTGGATGGCGGCTAATAAATTCCTTATTAACCGTAGAAAATTGAATTTTGAAAAATGAATTTCTACCAATGGGCACTCACTCCACAGCAACTTATTTTGAATGGCTTAGATTCTTGAAACTGGGTGACTCGCTCGTTTAGTTGGTTGATGCTGCTCGTAACTTGGACGCTATTTTTGATTTTACAAGTCTTTCACCGACTATGGAAATGGCATTTGTAAAGCGTCATTGGCCTACATGTAAATTCGTGACATGTGCAGAATTAGGCGTCATGCCCTCATGTCTTCAAGGATTGCTCTTGCAAACACATTGACCTGTAGCCGCCTCGATTACTGTAACTCGCTTCTTACCAGTATCACAAAGTCAAACACGCAGTAACTCCAAAGAGTCTAGATCAGTTTTCATTCCCCAGAATTATCGTAAGACTAGAACTGTTCCGGTGAAGGGGCTTTTTCGGTTGCTGGACCTAGGCTTTGGAATTCTCTTCCTGTATCTGTTCCTTCTGCTCAGTCGCTTGAGTCATTTCGTTCTTAGGATTTACTGTCTTCAGATCGCTTATCCACCAGACACTGTCTCTCTGTCTTAGTTGGCTGATCTTCAGGTTGTTGATCTGATTGCTGCTTGAAATGCGTGCGCCATCAGTTTATGTCTTGTTGATTTAGAGACCGGCGCTAGATAAGCTTCTAAGCCTTCCACGATATATTTGCCAGATCTTGACGATTTCCACCCGTCCCAGAATTTTTTATTTTTCGGAGAATTTTTTAAATCTTGAGGGATCATATATACCTCGGGTAAAAATACCACTACTACTACTACTACTACTACTACTACTACTACTACTACTACTAATAATAATAATAATAATAATAATAATAATAATAATAATAATAATAATAATAATAATGAAGACGATGACGATGACGTGATGACGATAATGACGATGACGATGATGATGACGATGATATTAGTATCATCATCATTATCATTCATAAGTAATAATTAATAATAATATGATTGCATTTCCGCTGTTACTTCATGTTATTACATTACCACCGTTTCGTTATATGATTACATTACCACCAGTTCAGCTCCATGTTTCAATAAGGTACACTGTCAACGCTCAGTTGACTATTGTAACAAACCGTATGTATCAAAATGAACAGTTGATGCTTATTAAGTAGAGCATATGATCACAGTACCCTTCACCCGGTCACTTCCCTGACTGTAGCTCATTTGTGTGGTACCATGTGCGCTGTTTTAACGGCATTACAGAAAACAGATTTGTAGACATAAGCAAGCATCGTTAGTTTTCGTCTTTATGCCACTAAAATTTCTTCATTACACGACAATTTGTGCTTATGGGCCGTCATGACTGATGCTCACGAGACATTTCAGCAAAGGTAATGCGATATGTAATGCAACTGTAATTAATTCTTTACACAGCGCAACAGGGATAATTTTTAGAAGCGTTTGCTCAGCGCTAAAAAATACTTATTCTTGCTTACTCAAGCAGACTGACTGACTGACTGACTGACTGACTGACTGACTGACTGACTGACTGACTGACTGACTGAATTACTGACTTACTTACTTACTTACTCACTCACTTATTTACTCATTCACTAACCCACTAACTCACTCATTCACTCTCTCATTCATTCACTCACTCACTACTGACTCATTGCCTGACTGAATAACTGACTGACTGACTGACTGGCTCACGAACTGATTGACTCACTCACTGACTCATTCACTGACTCACTCAGTGGAGACTTGGTTTGTCGTTTACTTTGATGCAGGTACTCTAGTGTAGTACAAATTGGTTTGAATGCTGTGTCACGCGATGAACCTATCTGTGGTGCGTGATTAATGTTAAGGGACGTCGCGCAGTATATGTTGCAAAGCAGTGTCGCTTGGTATACGAACCAGTGCCACACGTTTGAGCCCAGGTCTTTATTTGTCTTGCTGTCTCGACACTTGTGACGAACTGTAGCAGGGAGAATCATTTCTATTGTTTGCCGTCTCCTCTGCACTGTTCAGTTTATTGTTTGATATTATTTTTATTTTGGTGTGTGCACTTTTAGCACGATTTATACGGCGCCATTTACTATTCAAGACCGAGGAGGATGGAAAAAAAGTTATGCTTGCAAGTCTTTAAAAAATTAACCCAGCACGAGATTGCTCTTTTATAGCGCATGATGATAACCCAGCCTCTGTGTCATCCGTTTGTCTGCCTATGCTGGGGTATTCTGCTGTACGTATCCGTCTGTACGTCTGTCTGTGACTGTAATTATAATTAGTAACTTCTAACGCGCCGTTGTGTAATGTACGAAGCATCAATCGATGCCGCACCAAAGCCATGCCGCAATCAGGTCAATATCGAGAAGGTCAGTCCACAAGACAGAAAGGCAGCCTACAGTGGATAAGCAGTTTGAAAAATGTAAGTCTTAAGCTGAGAACGAAATGACACAAACGAACAGACACAGAGAAAGAGTTCCAAAATTTAAGTCCAGGAACCGAAAAAGACCGTTCACCAAGAACAGTTCTAGCCTTAGGTATAACCAGAGAAAGACAATCAGAGGACCTTGTAGAACAATTAAAGTCTTAAGAATAAGGGCTGATTTTAAGCATTGTGGTTGGCCAGACTTCAATGCTTTATAAGCTGTATGCCTCAGTTTGAAATAAATCCTTGGTTGAAGAGGAAGCCAATGCAGAGATTTAAGCACATGGGTTATATGCTCATATTGTGACGTGTTTGTTATGGCTCAAGGCAAGAGGTCTGCATGTCTGACTTTGTGATTTCAACAAGAAGCGAGCTACAATAGTCAAGACATGAGGACATAACACCTAATTCTGCTTATGTTACGAATAAACACATATGACGACTTATATCAACACCATTTACTTAGTCGGTGAGAGTCATAGTAAAATCAAAACAACGCCCAAGTTACGAGCAGCAAGCAACAAGCCAGTCACCTAGCTTTAAGAATTTAAGCCATTCAAACTTCTTAAGTTGCTGTGATGTACCCAGTGGTAAGATTCATTCTTCGATGAGCTAAAGGTGAAAATATCAGTCGCCATCCAAGATTGCACCTCCTCAAAAGCAGCGGACAACGACTGCACAGACGAGTGACAAGACAAACTGTCAAATGAACTATAGGCCTACATATGGGTATCATCCGCATAGAAATGGTCTCTTAGTGAATGATTGTCCAGCAATGTACCTAGTGGTGTGGTGTGTAATGTAATTAAAAGAGGAACAAGTAGAGAACCCAACGGAACACCACATATCACGAAAGAACCAGACGATTAATGTCCAATTAAATATTTGGTATTTACTGTAATTTTTGAATCACATTTCGTATTTAATTTATTTCCTTCTTTCTACATTATTCTTTCGATTCCTCGTTTATATTCTTATATTTTTATTTTTTATTTTCTTTCCTTCTTTCTTTCTCTTCCTACTTCCTTACTTCTTTCTTTATTTCCCTATTTCTTTCCTTCTTTCCTTCCTGACTTCAATTCTTTTTTCTTTCTTTTCTTATTTATTTCTATCTTTCCTACTCTCTTTCTTTCTTCATAACTTTCTTTCTTTTTTATTTTGTTTCTTTTGTCTAATTTTATACGTAAGTTTGTGATCAATACCGCAATTTTGGAGGAAAGCAATGACTTTGGAGAACGTTTCCTTCATCTTTTCCAGCCTTTCCTTATGACTTATTCCGAGTTCTTTAGTCTTGACAAGTTCGGGAGTAAACGTTTCAAAGGTCAGCGGATAGACGATTGGCAGGTCAACCAAGAGTTCTCCGATCGGCTTCAGATAGGCGATTCTCAGAATTCGGAAAAAGTCCACCGGAAGTGGTCTGTTCACTCCCGGCTGGCTGTAATAGCAGGCACTTCCGGTTTCAGAGTGAGGTCCTACAACAACGAATATCAACGGTCACGAATTCAATAAGTGCACGAGTCGCTCAGTCAGTGTGTCAGTCAGTGAGTCAGTGAGTCAGTCAGTCAGTCAGTCAGTCACAGTCAGTCAGCTTCTTGCAGTCTGTCGACAATCATTCACCGCCAGTCAGACAATTAGTGTCTTTTTACAGTTATTCAGTCAACCGTCACTCGAAGTCAATCAATCTGTTTGCCAATCAGTCAGTTTGCCATTAATTCAGCCGATAAGAGAGTCGTTGCATATCTGGGTCAGGTGAGCATAAATTAAAGAACCTACCGTCGGTCTTCTGAACCATGACGGACTGTAGATTCGTGATGTATATGTCTCTCTGGTCTTTCAACCAGCAGTTGGTTCTTTCGATCAGGTCTTCGAAGCCTTCGTATGAGTCATCCGCCGGCAGAGGGATCATGTCCTTCAGGCCTGTCAACATCAAGGACAACTCACATGCTCTGGATCAGACTCAACAGAGGAGCTAAATCGTGCAGCAGAATTGAAGCAATTTTCAGCTCAGGTAAATGAACGCAATAAGTGTCCTCAGGCTGCTATTAAACTTTATTTTTTTTATTTTCTATTCTTGTCTTTATTGTCTTTCAATTTCTAACAATTATCATCGTCGTCGCCGTCGTAGACGTCGTCATCGTCATCCTCTTTTACTGTCAATGTCATCATAATCTTCATTATTTTTGTTTATCGTCATATCGTCATCGTTTTTGTCGCTATCATCACTACTGGCTTCATTATCATAATGTTATTGTAGGCCTAGTGCTATTATTTTTTAGTAGCCGGATGATTTCAAGTTTAATCAAATTAAAAGACAACGGAATATACGATTCTAACTGCTTCTGCTTTGACGATTTCGTGAACTTCTTCAACGATACATAGTTCTAATAACCTCTAACAAAGCGATGCGCCTCAGACAGGTCTTGTAGCAAGGTAGATACCAGCTTAATCGGCTGTGCTTCTTGCGAGCACGGTCCTCAGGTTCAGTTCAGACTTTCAGACCGGAGCACAGCCCCAGCAAATGAGAAGCTCCAAAGAGGCACGCCCGTTTCTTTAGCTCATTTTCTCATGCATATCCTGTATTCAAATCCAACAAACCCTAAGAATATATACAAGAGACTTTTTCTTGAATGTACGAGTGGTAAATAAAGCATGTATTACCGACGATGGCGCGGTCGCTGCCGTAGAGCCTTCCGTTGACGTCCTTGTTGTAGAAGACTCTGAGGACGAAGGCGTAGGGAGCGTCGTTGTTGGCCGATTCCGTCCAGTTCGTTAATCCACTTTCGATGGCATCGTTTAGGATCGGCACATCTATTGTCTCCACCGTTATTATCTGACCTAACACAAGCAACTGCGGGTTCATATGTATGTATGTATGTATGTGTATGTAAGCATGTATGTATGTATGTATGTGTGTATGTAAGTATGTATGTATGTACAGTATGTATGTATATATGTATGTATGTATGTATGTTGGTATGTAAGTATGCATGTATGTATATATGTATGTATGTATGTATGTGTGCATGTGTGTATGTATGTGTGTTGGTATGTATGTATATAGTATATATGTATATGTATTAGGGCCAGTATATGTATCACGGGGAGGTAGCTGATTGGATAGAGCGCTCAGCTTGTAACGCAGGGAGTACGGTTTAGAGCCTCTGCTTAGACGGTTACAGTTTATAAGGGACCTTAGGCAAGTCCTTCACTCACAATTGCTTCGCGTCTCAGAATCAGATTTACTGACCTTGCGTGCGTAATAAGGGAATACTAATAATAAAATATATTACATGTATGTATCTATATATATATATATGCATGCATGCATGTATGTGTACATGTATCTATATATGTATGTATGCATGCATATGGTCCATGTGCGTGTATGCACCAAGACCTCTAAAATAGCGCCCTTAAGACACCTCTCTTAAAGCGCTACACCCTTTGTAGGGCCTTTGGACATAGTATTATTACATAGAGTGACTGGCTTGATGTGCATCACTTAAATGATAGGCCTCGAGTGTTTTTCCTATTTCTTGCTGGCACAAAATTATTTATATGTGCTCAGTCAAAAACAAAATCGGTATTATTGTTTGGTAATGTTTTAGTCCAGATCCAAGATCAAGACTGTCGACACATGAGAATAATCTTTGGAAGTATGTTGTTGAAACCGGCACAGCCAGATTAAATGTCACTGTCAAGAAGAACTTTGAAATAGGGCACCTGGATCTAACGTTTACTCTATAGCTTTGTAAGTTGTTTTAAAACGCGAACAATTTATAATGACATAAAATTAGTTATACTGGTGTAATACGAACTGAAAACTCAGATTTTGTAGCTATAAGGTTGCCAAAACTGCGGAACCATTTTACATCAAGGGAAGCTGAAATTTGGATGAACGTTTTCTGCGCCCAGAAAGCAAGATCTCGAACACGTGACTGCGCTGTTCCCACTGCACTGCGTTGAAGTTTAGGGGTCAACAAGCATAAACTATTTCCGGCTTAGTTTAAGTCGACTTTCTACTATTACCGGGGACAATTTTAGAGCATTGTTGAACGCATTCTTGTATTCCTTAAAGCACTTAAAGGTTTTCTAGGGTTTCATGATTTTTGCACTGGATTTATTAACAATTTCTTGATAATTACCTAGATTTTAGTACCTTTGTAAAATTCTCAGAAAATTTCTGTCATTTAGTTTCTTAGTAGGCAACCAGCATGGAAAAGCTAGCTCAATGGCGTCGCCCCGAAATCAAATAAGGGCATGGTCTGATTGACCTTTGATCCGCCCTTGCTTATCATGGATGCGATTGTGACTAGTTGTCGTAATGTTATATCGCCCCATTGTTCGTACTCGTAATTTAATAGCGCAATTTTAAGTAGTAAACGCCCCATTTGTTCAAGACTATTCATTTCAAATTAAATGGTTCGTTAGGTTTCGAAAAGTTAAGGCTGTGGAGGTGTTTCGTGGTAAATGTTGATGGGGATAAGGGGTATTAGGGTATACAAAGTAATGCTCCCAGCATAAGGCATAAGATAACGAATTTTGTATGTATTATTTTTTATAGCAGCCGCCGACGATTACCCGCATCCTCACTATTTTGTATTTTATGTATTTGTACAACCACCCGTTGCGCAGTCGTTGCTTAGCAGCAACTGTCGTGATCGAGACGTTTCGGTTACATGATGTCTCTCACTTTATATGTATATATATGTATGTCGGGAACATATGTTTGTGTATATATATGTATGTGTATGCCTATATGCATGCACGTATGTATATTTATGTAAATATAGATGTATATGTAATATATTTATATTTATTCCTATATATCACACGAGGGTACCTGCGTGCTGCCTTATTGCAGGCTGGTTTTGCAGCATAAGCTGCAGGTGGTCGTTTGGCTGGCGTCGATCCAATCCATCAGATATCGCGATGCTCGGTGCGTCTCTAGATGGCCGCCTGTCACGACCGCTAGGTGGCGTTCTTGGGCCGGGTTCGATAAGGCGCCTTCATTTCGAGACGTATTAAACGGGTCGAGGGTAATTCAAGCCATCATGCAAGCTCTGCGTCACACGCAATGTCCTCGTCGTCGTCGGCATCTCCTCTTAACCAGGAATTTACGAAACGCCTGTTCCCGTAGAGCGCCCCGCTCGTACTGTATTATGCAAGGATTGCATCTCTCTAACTTTAAAAATGCTGCCTGATTATAGTCAAGTATATAAGGAGGGGTTCGAGCCGCTGGGTCGGGGTTTGTGGACAAACTGATGACGTTCTGGACTGGACCTTATACGCAGCCATATTGGTTTCATACAAAGAGCCACGGAATTAATAAAGGTAGCACACCTGCTTACTCGCCTTTATAGAAATGGTTCAGAAGTGTGATTGTCGAAGTTGGTCCCACTAGTCTGCTGCATCATAAGGATGAAGACAACTCCGAATCTAATCTGATGTTTAACGTTTATGTGCTCTAGCATTAGGTCTGTTCGTCTTGTCTTCGCTATATTAGACATCTGATTGATAGCGTACGGGTGTTCCGGATTGGTCGTAGTTTGTTAGATTCCTATATCAGTTATACAGGCTTTTGGAAGATTCCCCAAAGGCGCTATATAATTGTCTATGTACACAACGCCCAGTCATAAGAAATACGTTGTATATGAAATATAATACGACGTTGGCGTAATTATTCAGCACGAGTTCTGACGAGACAAAGGTTCATCGTCAGTGGACACCCTTTCCATTTCCTTGAGTGTCATGCATGGCTGACCCAGGCTGGGAAACGAATTGTCGGATTCAAATCATGCGTGCAGAGATTTTCGAAAAAACAGCCTCGCCACACCCAGGCGTGTTTATCGGTGAGGGAGAACTACGTTTCTTCTCATCCTGCCTTTCTGAAGAACCAAAAAGTGTTAATATACACAGGCTTAGTCATACCTCTGATATGTTTCCTCCCAGAAAACAATTGACGCCATTCAAACGGCGAAAGCCGAAGACGACGATTATCAACAACAGCACAGATAGCGGGGAGCTGGCCAACCTATCCTGCCGAAGAGTCGAAAGCGCTACAACTATAAGTCGGCTTTGAAGACAAACTTATAGTCAGCGGCGGTTGTGTGTTTAGAGGCCACCGTGTTGTCATCCCCGAGAAGCCAGAGACAATATATTCTGAAGCCCATTCACGCCAGACATACGGGCCTGCAAGTCAATGTTCTTCCCCTGCATAAAGGGTCTGTTTTTTCTGCGGCGATAAAGGGTCTGGTTTCAAAATGCCCGATCTGCCAGCGTCCAAACCAAGACCCTACAAGAGCCTTTGATGTCGCATCCTGCGCCAGGAAGACCTTTTAAGAAAGTGCACATTGACACATTTATGTACCGTAGCCAAGAGTATCTTATTATAGTCGACTATCTGTCTGAATACCTCGAGAAAGATCGTCTACCTTCAAATAATTCATCATCACTTATGCCCTCCGCCAGCAACTGTCTCGCCATGACATCCCAACAGAGATGGTATCTGATAACAGCTCGTTTGGTGCAGCTGAGTTCAGAGTTCGCCGAGCGGTGGGAATTTTTTGCCACCGCCTCTTCCTCGCGATACCCCAAAGCAAAGACAATACCGAGACAGCTGTAAATGTTTGTATTATGTCGAAGGCTAGATAATCAGGCGGCGATCCCTTCATAGCTCTACTCTGCTTACGTAATACGCCCTTAGAGCAGCTGGTTTGTGTCCAACGCAAATCTCCTTTGGAACAAGGATACGCACTAAGCTCACAATGGCCGCAGCCCCCTGAAAACACCTACCGCAACTACGGCGAAAAACAGCGCTAAGTCCTGCCAAACAACGCCAGACACTTTGCTATGACTGAGGTTCCACAGAGCGTCCCACATTGATAGTCAGCCAAACAGTCCACGTGCTATTTGATGATTTGGTGATTTGATGATTTGGTGATTTGATGATTTGGTGATTTGATGATTTGATGATTTGGTGATTTGATGATTTGGCGATTTGATGATTTGGCGATTTGATGATTTGGCGATTTGATGATTTGGCGATTTGATGATTTGGCGATTTGATGATTTGGCGATTTGATGATTTGGCGATTTGATGATTTGGTGATTTGATGATTTGATGATTTGGTGATTTGATGATTTGATGATTTGATGATTTGGTGATTTGATGATTTGGTGATTTGGTGATTTGGTGATTTGATGATTTGGTGATTTGATGATTTGGTGATTTGCTGATTTGGTGATTTGATGATTTGATGATTTGGTGATTTGATGATTTGGTGATTTGATGATTTGGTGATTTGATGATTTGGTGATTTGATGATTTGGTGATTTGATGAAGGTGATTGGCGCAAAGCCGAAGTAACCCACGTCCTCCCACTCCGGTTGTATGACATGCAGTTTAAGGATGGCACGATGCGTCCGAGGACTTTCCATCACGTTCGCTTCTCTTTCGATCCACCAATCCTCATATGAACAGAGAGCACGAAAGAAGAAGACAACCCAACACCGTCTCCTTTGCAGGCAGCCAACGCCAGAGCGAGCATCACCCGGACAAAGACTGGGCGCAAGCCACGGCCACAACGGTGACAACAGTTTATCCAACCATTCAGGCTACAGACATAAGGACGCTCTCTGGACGCCTGGTTAAGAGACCCATGTGGTACCAGGACTAAAGAAATGCTGGACAATGGATATATGTATGTATATATATTATATATATATATATAGCAAAGTGACAGACACTCTGAAGGCGTTGCGTCACCTTCTTCCGGCTAATAAAAAGTAATTTAGTTTTGATAAAAGAATTGTGCTACTAAGTTATTTTTGTTATGTAATATAATGTAACTTATTTTAATTCATTTTCAGTGTTTACAACTTTACACTGTTTCAGTGTTTATTGATTGATAAAAATAATGAAATTTTAGCGCAAAATTCCATAATTGTTCATTTCCGGAACCTTTTTTCTAGAAAAAAGCACTACTCATATATATACTGTATATATGTATATATATATATACATACAGCATTCTTAGAATCTTAAGCTCATGGAGTTTGATTAATTCTACTTCAGGAGAGGATGTGACGAGATAGACTACCATTTCAGACATGGACGCTACTGGACACTACAGGCCACGCCTATCGCAGCTTACCCGTAGTAACAGAGACACTAAATACACAAGACATCCGTAGCTACACTAAGGACTCGCTCACTAAACACTGGCCGGACTAGGTGTTATTGTCACTTCCATTAGGTCTACTATTCATATTACGATGCTATAGAATACTAGAAAAAAGAATATAATAACAGTATATTGTCATCGCCATACAAAAGCAGCCTTACTGGTCTGTGCAAAAAGTACCAGAATAGCTAAATGTTGCGAGTCAGTGGATGGGTGGCCAACCTTTTAATTCGTTCTGGTCGATACGGGCGTTGATATTAGTAACGAGCGACTGGATGCAGTCATTCGCGTTCGTCGGAACAAAGTCACTGAAGCAGATCGATTGTGGTTTGTTGGCAACACGGGGAACCAACCACAGTCTGTCTCACACACACAGAAACAGAGAAGATGACAGAAACGGAGAAGATGACAGAAACGGAGAAGATGACAGAAACGGAGAAGATGACAGAAACGGAGAAGATGACAGAAACGGAGAAGATGACAGAAACAGAGAAGATGACAGAAACGAAGAAGATGACAGAAACGGAGAAGATGACAGAAACGGAGAAGATGACAGAAACAGAGAAGATGACAGAAACGGAGAAGATGACAGAAACAGAGAAGATGACAGAAACGGAGAAGATGACAGAAACAGAAAACCAGGAACAAAAACTGAACCTCAATTAAGCGCAGAGAACTACAGTGACATGGTAATGAGAAAAGCGATAATACAGCGGTAACCGTGGTAAAATCGGCGGTAACCGTGTCAAGGACAGTGATAGGACCCCAGGTTTGGTATCAAGGCCTGCGATAATACCGTGGAGATGGAAATAAAAGCGCGGAATTTACCCCAGTAATGGTTGTAAATATTGCCCATTATATTAAATAATTATTAACTCTTTGTTAAGACTAAATAAACAGTGAGCAGTTTTGAAATATGCTATATTTTAAAAACTTTAGATTTTAGTAAAACTGTTTAGTGTGCTGAATATTTTTCTCTTGGTTTCGCTTCATTGGGGAGGGAATAGGGACGAGGACACACCAGATGGGGAATAGGGACAGGTCTGACGAGGATGGAGTTGGAATGGCGACAGAACTACGGAAATGGGGTGGAGAATGGAGAAAACTTTTGTCTCTGTGTCACTTTCTACACAAAATACCTGTGTTTACACTGACCTTATAGGCTTCTGAAGGCGAAGATTCATGGATCTCATAATAGGTTTATGTAGATATTCTGGTATTTGAGGCCGCTGCACATAGGCTTATCGGTGCATTATGTAGACTCTTAAACGACAAATCCTTTGTAAAACATAGAGGTTCAGTTTTGCAACTGCAAATCGGATAAATGAGGTAAAACCTTTGATAGACACAGTTTTGTCCAATTTGCCGGAGGAGTCCTCTGTCACATTTTTCTTCAACTTAAAACAAGTATTTGACACAGTTTTTTAAAACTTACCTGAGTCCTCTGACACAGTAGGTGCTCGCGTTTTCGGCAATTCTCTTGGCCAGGACCATCTGTTCGCTGTCTCCGAGAGCCTTGGAGTTGTGGGACATCCACGAGACGGTCTCACAGGTCTTCACTTGCAAGTCATTGTTCTTTTTCAACCAATCGTTCGCCTTGTCTACCAACTTCCTGGCAAACGAAAAGTTTGCAACAACTGAGTGAATCAAACGTGTGATTGCTTTTAGAACTGTGATTGGAGATTGCATGGATAAGCTGGAAGGAATTAAACACGGAGGTGAAATCCCCTTCTGCCACCTTAGAACCCCAAATTTGGACCTACAGAATACAGTTTAGGACAAACCAACTTAGGTGTAGATGCGTCAATTGTCATTTGTTGTCTAGCCTGAAATTTATCAGGCGGGTATGTCAGGGAGGGACGGAAGATGCTGTCTGATCTCAGGCCTCATAGCTGTAATGAGCTATTTACATTTACTTTGCATCATTTGTTAAACTGTATCTAAATGTTTCTTAATGAGGTTTTCTGCCTTTGGATCGTTAACGTTACAACGACTTGTAACGTGTTACAACCAGATGTAACAATTGGCCGTAAGTGCCAAGTCTTACACTTCGTAGACTTGCTGCTGAATCACTTTAGTTGATGTGGATTATGATGCCCAGTAATTCAAATTCCTCCAGTTGAATGCCAAAATTCTTAGTAGGCAATTATACACAAGCTCCATTCGTTAAAATCTAACGGGTGTGTTGTTCCTATCCCCCAACTCGTTGCGACTATACCTCAAGTTAATTATAGCTGTTTTTATGAGAGATTTAATATTAATAATAATTATAATTTTAAAATAATAATAATACAACAAGGCATCAACCAAAAATAAGCCGTATTCAGGTCAATACCAGAAGGTGAGTAGTACTCCCCTTTCAATTTTGCTATTAACTTAGGAAGCAGATTATATATAGCCGCGTCGCTGTTACCTTAGACATTTAGAAGACACCTACTGATCATATTAAAAATTTGCTATTTGAAGTGCACTTATCCTGTAATAAACTGGAGAACAAAATGCGCTAAGATCACACATTCTGCAAAGAAACTTAACAAAGATGTCGCCTTTCATTCGATGTTGAACCTGGAACAACAAACAACGATACGATGCAGCCCCACCCCGTCGTGACGAGGTCAATCCTGGTGAAGACGTTCGCGTAATTAAGTTGGCGTCATTTGCATAACTAGGTCAATGCTCATTTGCATAGGTGGGTCTACCCGGTTGCGAGCTTTTGCAGCCAACTTCAAAGAATTCTCTTTCTCTTGAACCTCTTTATACAAACGGTAAGCACTTGGCCGGCGAAAAATCTGTCAGCTTTATGCCTTTACTTCGCGTAGATCGTGTCTGTCTTCCATTATGGCCATAAAATGCAAGTGAAAAGCATCAAAAGACTGGAAACAACATATGCACGGTAAATAGATAGATAGCTAGGAGACACCTGAATTTATAGTCCGCCATCAGTCACACACATAATCTAATCTGATCTAATCTGAGAACTTCTACAGCGCAACTATAATAATGTTCGAGGCATCAGTTGATGGTGGCTACTAAGCAAAAATCGCTGTGCAAGCCAAACCCCAGGATGAATCCGGTCGAAAGCTTAGAAGGAAATACGAGAAGATACGGAATCAGTCTACGGAGGAAATGAGTCCAGGAAGAGAAATGTTTAGTCGAGATCTGAAGGTCAAACAGACTTCGCGGAGCGAATGTACGCCAGTAGATAGTTCCAGAGTCTAGGACCAGTGACAGAAAAGGTACTTCAGCTATCCAGTCAGATGAAGTAAGTTAGAAGACCTGGCGGAGTAGAGACAGTCTTATGAGCCAGTACAGAATGAAGATATTGAGATTAGCTACTTCTGCAGAAACGTGTACATCTGCACACACTTATGAGTAGGTCCAACAAATTTCTTAGTTACAGAAGGGTGCATTTTGCTGTTGACGACATTAGGAAGACCGATTGACAGTTGCGTAATGTAATTTAATGGGGAAAATGCTCTTTAGTGGGATATAGTCTAAACCATTTATTATTTCTGAATTTATTAAGTGCCACTATCTAATGATTAGGCATCAATCGATGGTGTTGAGCAGTTGTGAGTGAAGGACATGCTCAAGGTCTCTACAATAGGAACCCTCTAGGGCGAGAGTCGACTCCGTACTCACTGCTTTACAAGCCGAGCGTTATAACCAATCACCTACCCATTGGTCAGAAAGGAAGGTTTCGTTTTTCCCCAGTTCTCGCACTGGTTATAAGTACCATAAGTAAATAAATTGGATAAGTGTAAGTACATGAAATAAATAAATTTAAATGTACATATTTATCTATAGCGACCGGATATGGCTCGGCTTTGCTCATTTTTCAATGAATATGTGATGCCCTGCTTTCTGTATGCAACTTATATCGATGTATTCTGTTTTTGCACAGTAGCTGAGCAGGCCTACCCCACTCTAACTGGGTCACGAGCACAACCGGAAATTGAAAATTCTACATCGACCAAGAAATCAGTCGACCAACTAACCTACGGACTGATGGACGATAGCCACCAATCACATGGACCCACCATCTTCCGTATCATCAATTGTTTTCAGAGCCTTTCCTTCTACCAAATAATCGATGCCAGATCGCTAAATCAACAACTGATCTTGTCTCCTCGATCTATCGATCGTAAGTCGTCGTTTTACGAGCGGCATGAGATGTGAGCCAATTCCCGACGGGGACCGGTTTATCGCCGGTATAAATATCAATGAAGGAAAAACGATCCCTTCAATAGCTGACAGATTCCGTAGTCGGCGTAGACTCAGAAGAAATGGATGTCCGATTAAGCTGTTATCTAGCAGCGCGGGTAAAATGCTCCGCCAGGCGATGGACGCCATTAAAACCAATGTCTGTTCAAAGCAGACAGTCAGACTGCATCGCGACTACTGCTCTTAGACGCAAATTATCTAGCAGGAAATGAATTGTCATTCTGGTCTACATTCAGACATAAGAGTAACCTTTCGTGGTAATGCGACGGAGGATATGAGTAAGTAAGTAAGTAAGTAAGTAAGTAAGTGAGTATATAGACACTTTGTCTAGACGAAAAGGACAATTATTTCACCCGGCACGGGCCCTTTTCCCTTCAAAACAGCACACGAACTAAAACAGGGACTTCTACCTATTTCTTAAAAGTGCTTGGTTACCTCACCAATCGTGGCTTATTTCCGAGATTTGAACCTCGTGCTAGCACGGTCCGTGAACGGGGACCTTAAATGGCGTGGCGCCCATTCAAACGGGCAGCGGTGGTGAAGGATCTCACCCGACAAATTCATTTTTAAATGAGCTGGGTCGAGGCCATACGGTCGCTATAGAAAAATGATGTGCATTTACATTTACACTTACCATCGGTTGTTGTTCGGTTGAAGTCTCTTCTTCCGCCCCTCAGCCCCTGGCTACTTAGCCTCCCTCACAATTAGAGCCAATTAGTTGAGGAGAGATTTACCGTTAAGGTCCTTCCCATAGGACAGGTCTAAGTATTCGGCTCGGGCCCATAACCCTCCTTGTTCCCGTCTTCAGCCAACATGATCCTCAAACACTGCATTCAACAGCACACATACATACATACATACATACAATCATATATGCATACATACATACATAAATGCACACATACATGCATGCATATACATAAATACATACACACATACATACATACATACCATGATGCATACACGCATACATACGTACACACATGTATATATAAATGCATGCATATACATACATAAATACATACATACATACACACATACATACATACATACCATGATGCATACACGCATACATACATACACACATGTATATATAAATGCATGCATATACATACATAAATACATACATGCAATAGCTGTGTATCTTGGCAGAGGAACACACCGACTGTACACTAGATTGGTCTAGATAAACATGATGTGTGTAATCAACACCTTTTCAACTGTCAGCAGAGTTAGACAGTTAGCTGGCAGTGCGTCGCCATAGCAGTCTGTTGCTGTCAGCTTAGGCAAGGCCCCAGGTCGGCAGGTCATCGCACTGGCGTTACAGCATCAGTCGTGAACGCCAGCATAATATTAATTGCAGCATCGCCGTCATGTAAAACCGAATGGCCACCAAGTCGTGCCACTAGAAGTGTATGTATGTATGATTGTATGTATGTATGTATGTATGTATGATTGTATGTTTGTATGTAAGTATGTATGCATGTATGTATGTATGTATGTATGTATGTATGATTGTATGTATGTATGATTGTATGTATGTATATATGCATGTATGCAAGTATGTATGCATGTATGTATGTATGTATGATTGTATGTATGTATGTATGTATAATTGTATGTATGTGTGTATGTATGCATGTATGTATGTATGTATGCATGTATGTATGTATAATTGTATGTATGTATGTATGTATGCATTACAAAAATATGTATGTACGTATGTATGTATGTGTGTATGTTTGTATGTAAGTATGTATGCATGTATGTATGTATGTATGTATGTATGTATGATTGTATGTATGTATGTATGTATGATTGTATGTATGTATATATGCATGTATGCAAGTATGTATGCATGTATGTATGTATGTATGATTGTATGTATGTATGTATGTATAATTGTATGTATGTGTGTATGTATGCATGTATGTATGTATGTATGCATGTATGTATGTATAATTGTATGTATGTATGTATGTATGCATTACAAAAATATGTATGTACGTATGTATGTATGTGTGTATGATTGTATGTTTGTATGTAAGTATGTATGCATGTATGTATGTATGTATGTATGTATGTATGATTGTATGTATGTATGTATGTATGTATGATTGTATGTATGTATATATGCATGTATGCAAGTATGTATGCATGTATGTATGTATGTATGATTGTATGTATGTATGTATGTATAATTGTATGTATGTGTGTATGTATGCATGTATGTATGTTGTTAGAGTCGGCCCACACGGAAGACCTGGAGGAAAGGAGTGACGGAAGGATGGGCCGTCTCTTCAAGGAATGACTGAAGGATGGGCCGTCTCTTTGGGGGGCGTAACCCCAGAATCCCTATAACAGGGAAAGTTTCTGTTAGTTGACTGAGCTTGGCTAGTTAAGATAGGCTGAGTCCTTCGAGGCTGTGTTCCTGTTAGTCGCCAAGACTCCGTTTTCCGAGCTGATGTAAAGGTCCTCCGTCTGTAGGAGGAACCTGCGAGGTTTTGTGTTCGAATTGTTCGCTGATGTGACGACTTCGACTTGTAGCTTCTAAACAGCCGTCGACGTTCTGTCTGATGTCAGGTATTTTGTGATTTTGTGTTGTGCTAAAACCTCTTGCACGAGTAAATATACTTTTTATCTCTACCCAAGCGAGTTTATTGCGTTTTGTTAAGACTAGCACACAACATATGGGGGCTCGTCCAAACGTTTTCCTAGCTTAGAACGGAAATTTTGAAAAATTGTGTTTGGAAAAAGTTGAAAAGAGGAAATTTGAAATTGCTGAGGGGGTTATCCGATACGTTTTTATTAAGGTAAAATGGAAACGCCCGTTGCAGGCAAGCCACTCGAACTCGACGACATTTTTGATATGTCGGTCGAAGAGTTGCGCCGAGAATTGGAGAAATTGGGACAGGAAAGTAAGGGGCTAACTAAATTACAATTGCAAAAAGCGTTGTCAAAATTTGTAACGCCGAAGAAAGCCGAGAAAGAGGAGTGGCGTTTGAGAATGAAGTCCCAAGAGTTGAAAGCTGCTAAGGTGGCACAAGAAGCTGAAATGCAGGCAAGAAAAGAAGAGAGAAAAGAAGAGAGAGAGTTTGAATTAGCGAAATTAAAGCTGGAAGCCGAGGCAGAAGAAAGAAAGTTGCGAGTACAAATGGAAGCGGAAGACAGAAAATCGAGGTTAGAAGCAGAGGAAAGGAAAGCGGCAATGGAGTTGGAAGAGAAGAAGTTGTTAGCGGGAATGGAAGAACAGAGAAGACATTATGACTTGGAAATGAAAAGGCTGGAAGGAGTGACAGAGGAACCGGAAGTTCGAAGAGAAGGAGGAATATTTCGTATTGCGTCGGCTGTTAAATTTGTTCCAAAATGGGAGGACACTGACGTCGAACATTATCTCCTTTCTTTTGAAAAAGCTATGTCTATTCATGGGTTCCCTAAGGATAAATGGACAGCGTTGCTCCATACGCAACTTACAGGGAAAGCACAAAAAGTTTTTTCCGAATTATCGATCGAAGAGTGTCAAGATTATGATATTCTGAAGCAGGCCTTACTTAATGCTTATGCACGAGTGCCGGAATTTTATCGAAAAAGATTTCGCTCTTTAACAAACGGTCCGTTGAAACCTATTCTGCGTTTGCGTTTCGCCTAAATTTGCCATTTCAAAGATGGTTAGAGGGGGAAAATGCTTTGAACGATCTTGCAAGAGTGTTAGAAGTCTTTAAACTTGAACAATTCGTGAACTGTTTACCTTTGGAATTGCATAGATGGATAGTAGATAAGAAACCAAAGTCTCTATCCGAAGCTGCGAAATTGGCTGATGAATATGCTGTTTTATATCAACCGTTTCGCGTAGATACAAATGGGGGTTCCAAGGTTGAGGAAAGTCGTGGATTTGTTGGTGGAAAGAATGCATGGAGGCAAGATTCAAATTCGGGCCCTAGTACTATGGGAAACAAAAAGGAGTTCCCAAAGGGGTTCAGTTCGCCAGTTAGGTGCGTATACTGTAGAAGGATTGGTCATACGGTTTCAAGTTGCTTTGCTCTGAAAGACAGACCAGGAATGGGAAGGGCAGATAATGCAAATACTGTTCCAAAATCTTGTGGGTTGGTGCAAACGAGGTCAACAGGGTCGGATGAGACTTTGGTTGATAGCTATAAGAACAGGATAGATGAACGTTATTTACCTTTTTGTTCTGACTTAATATTGCTGGATGGTAATAACGCTAGGCGCAGTGGTGTGTTTGCGTGATTCTGGGTCACTCCAAAGTCTTGCTAGTCGGGAATTACTTAGACCTACGGAATATAAAGACACGGGTGAAATTAGACTCATTCAGGGGGTCAGTGGTAAGGTAATACAGGTGCCTTTAGTTGAAATGCAGGTAGAAGGTGATAAACTGCACGGGACAATCCTTTGTGGATTAATTCACAAACTGCCAGCGGGTATCCATGTCCTTATTGGAAATGATTTGGTTGCGCAGGATGTTCCACAGGGTGTGGCTGTTGTTACGCGGGCTCAGGCTATGACTAGCGGTGACCTAGATGAGACGCGAACAGATGTGAAAATTGTTGCTTCCGATAAACTGGATAATATTGTGGAAGAGTTGGATATGGAAGGATTAGATCGATTGTGGGAGGATTGCGAAGAGAGACAGTGTGAAATAGGAACGATTGTTTCACGTGAACAGTTTATAACGTTGCAAAGGGCAGATAATACGTTACGTCCATTGTTTGATGTGGTAAGGGCAGGTAAAGATCAGGATGAATGGAGTGCGTATGAATTGAAGAATGATGTACTTGTTAGACGCTGGCGGGATAGGCAGACACCTCAGGATTTGGGTGTGACACAAATTGTGGTACCGTCTGGTTTGAGAAATAAATTACTTCGGGTGGCCCATGATATCCCTGCGTCAGGGCATTTGGGCACTAAGAAAACGTTAGACCGTTTATTACGTCATTTCTATTGGCCTGGTGTTTATCAAGAAGTACGCACTTACTGCCGATCTTGTGATGTTTGCCAACGTTTAGGAAAAGGGGTTCATCAGATTCGGGCGCCATTAGTGAATTTACCTGTGATTTCAGAAGCATTTTCGCGCCTTGCTATCGATATTGTCGGACCATTGCATACTTGTGAGAAATCTCGAAATAGATTTATTCTAACTGTTGTTGACATGGCTACGCACTTTCCTTTAGCGGTTCCGTTGAGAACGCATACGGCAGCTGAAGTTGCTAAGGCACTTATTTCTGTGTTTACTATGTTTGGGTTTCCTAAGGAAATTTTATCGGATTGTGGATCAGATTTTCAATCCGAACTGATGCAAATTTTCTTACATGAATGCAAAGTCTTTCAGTTGAAAACTAGTCCATATCATCCGCAGACTAACGGTTGTTGTGAAAGGTTCCATAGGACTTTGAAAGCTATTGGAGAAGATTTCCCTGGGAACTGGGATGAAATACTACCATGGGTTTTGTTTGCCTATAGAGAAGTGCCGGTTCAGGGATTGGGTTTTTCCAGTTTTGATTTGGTTTTTGGCAGAGGAGTGAAAGGTCCGTTACAACTGATAAAACAAAATTGGTTGAAAGATGATATTGTTGATGATTTGTCTAAAACTAATCTGATTGATTTCGTGTTGGATTTACGAGAGAGGATTAGTTATTCTATTCAATTGGCAAATGAAAATGAGTTCGTGGCGAAATCTAAATCTAAGGCATGGTACGATAAGTCTGCCAAAACTGTTGCGTTTGAAAAAGGTGATAAGGTTTTGCTTTTGTTGCCTTTAATTGGAAAACCTTTGCAGGCGAAGTATTGTGGACCATATGTGGTGTTGGAAAGGTTGGGTGAGGTCGACTACGTGGTGAGTACGCCAGATAGGCGAAAGAGCAAGAGAATTGTGCATGTCAATTTGATGAAAAAGTACATTGAAAGAGCGAATTCGTCTGATATTGATAACCTCGTGAATACTGTTTTGCCAGTACAGGTCACTTCTGATGTTGAAAACTTGGTTGTTGTAAAATGTCGCTTGGATGAGGTCGTTACATCTCATTTAGATTCAATGCAGGCTAATGATTTAATTACGCTTTTGTCTGATTTTGAGTGTGTATTTAGTGACACTCCGGGAAAGACGACGTTGATAGAGCATCACATCGAGTTGGTTCCAGGATCTCGACCGGTGAGACAAACGGCATACCGTATGAGTCCGGATAAACTGAAAAGGGTGAATGCGGAAATTGATGATCTCCTCAAAGCAGGTATCATTGAGGAATCTGATAGTCCCTGGGCAGCGCCTATAGTCATGGTGCCTAAGGCAGATGGTTCAAGCAGATTGTGTACTGATTTCAGGAAATTGAATGCGATGACAGTACCTGATCCTTTTCCTATGCCTAGAGTCGAGGATCTCATAGATAAAGTTGGGAAGGCAAAATATCTATCTAAACTTGATATGACAAAAGGTTATTGGCAAATACCTTTAGATAAGGATTCTATTCCTTTAACTGGATTTGTAACGTCACATGGGCATTTTCAGTGGAAATTTATGCCTTTTGGGTTGCGAAATGCACCTGCTACTTTTTCACGTTTAGTAAGGAAGTTATTTTCTGGGTTTGAAAGTTTTTGTGCTGCTTACCTAGATGATACGATAATTTTCAGTACAACCTGTCGTGATCATTTAATGCATGTACGAAAGGTGTTGGCTGTGATTAAGAAGTCTGGTTTGACGTTAAATGTTAAGAAATGTGTGTTTGCGAATGCGGAAATCGACTTCCTGGGTCACCATATAGGGTTAAATGAGATTCGGCCAAGAATTCAGAAGGTCGAGGTGTTGCTGAACTTTCCCAGGCCCAGGAATAAGAAACAGGTACAATCGTTGTTGGGTCTGGCGGGGTATTATCGTCGGTATTTGCCCCATTATTCCGAAATTACGTTGCCTCTGACTGCGTTGCTGAAAAAGAATACAAGGTTTGATTGGTCGCAGGATGCGGAAAGGGCTTTTGTGGAGCTTAAATCGAGATTAGTATCTCCTCCAATTCTAAGGCCACCTGACTTTGAGAAACCGTTTTTGATGTCTGTAGACGCGTCTCATTTTTGTGTGGGAGCCTGTCTATTTCAAATTGCTGACTAGATGAAACACCCGGTGTGCTACCTAAGCCGGAAGCTCAAGATACACGAAATAAACTACTCGACTGTGGAGAAAGAGGCTCTCGCTTTGGTGGTAGCCGTGAGAGCCTTCAGCGTCTACTTTGGCTCGGCGCCGGTTACTGTATTTACGGATCACAGTCCGTTACAGTTTATCAATACGATGGCCAATTCAAACCAAAAGTTACTTCGCTGGAGTCTGGAATTACAATAGTACTCCTTGAACATTGTCCACCGACCTGGACGGTGTAACCTATTGCCCGATCTTTTGAGTCGGCCTTCGGTCATGTGACTGTGCAGTGAACTATTGTATATTGTCGTTTTATTTTTCTGTTGTTCTGCGAGTTACATTGTGTATAGTTAAGTTATTGCGTGTATATTATTGTTTTCTCTTGCATTTTGGTTTTTGTTAGGGTTTTAACGTTGTATTTTCTTTGGTCGGAAATCCACGGATTTCCTCTCTTCGTGGTGTGGGGATATGTTAGAGTCGGCCCACACGGAAGACCTGGAGGAAAGGAGTGACGGAAGGATGGGCCGTCTCTTCAAGGAATGACTGAAGGATGGGCCGTCTCTTTGGGGGGCGTAACCCCAGAATCCCTATAACAGGGAAAGTTTCTGTTAGTTGACTGAGCTTGGCTAGTTAAGATAGGCTGAGTCCTTCGAGGCTGTGTTCCTGTTAGTCGCCAAGACTCCGTTTTCCGAGCTGATGTAAAGGTCCTCCGTCTGTAGGAGGAACCTGCGAGGTTTTGTGTTCGAATTGTTCGCTGATGTGACGACTTCGACTTGTAGCTTCTAAACAGCCGTCGACGTTCTGTCTGATGTCAGGTATTTTGTGATTTTGTGTTGTGCTAAAACCTCTTGCACGAGTAAATATACTTTTTTATCTCTACCCAAGCGAGTTTATTGCGTTTTGTTAAGACTAGCACACAACAATGTATGTATGCATGTATGTATGTATAATTGTATGTATGTATGTATGTATGCATTACAAAAATATGTATGTACGTATGTATGTATGTGTGTATGATTGTATGATTGTATGTACGTATGTATGATTGTATGTATGTATGTATGATTGTATGTATGTATGTATGTATGTATGTTCCTATGTATGTATGTATGTATTTATGCATTACAAAAGAATGTATGTACTTACGTATGTATTTACGTACGTACGTACGTACGTATACATGCATGCAAGTTTGCGTGTATAAATGTGTATGTAAGTATATATGTATGCATACACGCATTTCGTTATTTATTGTGTATTCATTTTTTGTTTGCTTAAATTATTTAATTGTTTAATTTATTCATTTAATCTTTAGCACGGTTATGATACAGAGTGCATCCTTCGGGCGACACTGAACCGAATAACAGACCCGGATGGGGTGGATAAGTGCAAATACCCCCACTTCGGCGTCAACACAACAACAGGTGCGCATGCGATACAACTCCACTCATAAATATTACATTATATATTAAATATATTATAGGATATTATAAATATATATATATATAAGTTGAGACTCTTAATTAAAACGATGAATGGATCGGACGGACACTGCATTGTTGAAAACTATGGCGATGTTTTATAAATGGACGAGATCGATCGATAGAGGGCGTTCAATGGCGTTCATTCAGAACAAGGGTCGACTCGACAGATGGCGCTCATTGTTCGACTCCAAGGAAACGCGAATAAACAGCGAGATAAGGCCACAATGAACATCATTGTGCATATTTTGCACTCCAGTTGGCAGCTCTTCCGGCCTCCGCTGTTCCCTCCTTTCCATCCCCTCTCCCTCCTTACTTTCCCGCTGATGGAGACCGATGGAATTGACGGAATTCAATGGATCGGCCGCAAGTACCAGCTATTAATTGCTATTAATAGTGGTTACTTGACAATGTGGACCAACGTCACCTCATTAAGTCTTCTTTCTTCAAAACTCTCGCATGCACTACCGGAGTAGGCTCTACATGTAGATAAATATTATAGGCTCATATGGTTCTCTGGGCAGACATACAGACATATGCATGGACAGACATATGCATGGACATACATACATACAGACAGACAGACAGACATTTTGAGCTAGAGCATAGGCAGTGTGGAACTTAAATGGCTCTACTAAGTGCCCAGATAACTAACTAACTAACTAACTAACTAATCAGTTAACTAACTAAATTAAGCAACCAAGTAACTAACCAATTAACTAATTAACTAACCAAACAACTAACCTACTAACCAAGTAACTAACCAATTAACTAACTGTTATAAGCCACACTAGATAAATATTAGGGCAAGTTTTGAACGCGTCCGTAGGCTAATACTCTTAGTTTCTTAAGCTCGAGTAAGAGCATTTAGTTCAGTGGTTCTTACTGACTTGGTTGTGGGCCCGTCTTTCTCATGTTAACTCCAAACAATATGTTAAGCACGTTTTATGAAGACAACTTTGTTATAGAAACATGCAGATAACAATACATAGTAGACCTACATACAAATTGAGCTGTAACAAATATTCTTATTCGATACGCCTTGAGCCCGAATAGTGCGCTGAATAGTTTTTATTCGTAATCGAACGAATAATTTCTTGAATCCGAATACAAAGTTAAAATGTGTTATATAAATGTTAAAGTCTACAAATAGTAAACGGGTTGTATAAGATTTGTGCTTCCGTTTGCTATTTCACTGATGATCTAAACTCTCCTGTTTAACTCCTGTTTTATTCTTTTCAGTAAAGCGATCTTTTGTTTTGTTAAATTGAAGTTTATTGTTAAATTGAACTCATGTAGACTACAGTATATACTCGACTGTTTTCTATCAAATGTGCAGGTCCTTCTGTTTGGAATACTATATCCCACGATATTCGTTCTGAACCTAATTTGATATTGTTTAAGAAAGCAATACGCGCGTACCTTAGCGATCTAAATAAATATAAAAAAATTTGTTTTTAGTTTTTCATTAGTTAAGGTTTATTCTTGTTTGGTTTTTTCTTTTTTGTATTCCAACTCTTTCAGATTCTGACTATGCTTTTTTCCAGTTAATGATGCTGTTAATCATTCGTCATCTAGCAATAGCTTTTAGTACAGGGGGACCCT
Organism: Norana najaformis; assembly: GCA_964023275.1. NCBI lineage: Eukaryota > Metazoa > Annelida > Clitellata > Crassiclitellata > Hormogastridae > Norana > Norana najaformis. Next base: position 28,185,188 of record OZ029914.1, read on the forward strand.
AATAAGCGGGACTTTGGTCCCTTCTGGGTTTTCCTTTTGTATCCTAAAACCATTCTGTATATTGTGCTTATCGCTGTTATATATGTTTTTGGATCAATAAAAGAATGTTCATGTTCAAATGTTCTAGAAATTACATTCGGCCATGGATAAGCAATATTTCATGATCATCTATTGATCTGTCAGTGAAATGTTGTCACCAATCTGTAATCAATGATGTTAACAGGGTGACCTTCGTCGCGGAACATTTTGTTCTTTTTAGGTCTGCCCATTGGCACCAATGTATATGCTTGGCTGTAATTATATAAAGTATTATGGTCATCAATAAGAAAATCTGAATCTGAATCTGAAAATATTTTAGGGTGCTCTATAGAAGGACCTGAGCAAAGACACGTGTGCGATTTGCAAGGCGTATGGTCGTTCGAGATGCTTCACAACAACGCCATAGAGATTCATTTAAAGTAATAGCATGCATTCGAATTGAGCTACATTGCTAACACTGGTCAACATAGAAATCGTTACTGACTGGAAAAGGCCCTAATGTGTAGCATCTTGGTGTGCTGAACACGAATATAACCATAAAATTTTTTTATTGGCTCTCGTTTTGAAAATATTTCATATAGTTCATTTTTTATGTTTCACCATGTAAATTTATGCAGTAGGACTGCGACAATATCCTAAATAAGTCTAAAATGATGTAATATTCCACCTCATTGCATAATCCCATCATGGACACATCATGCACAGTTGATTACGTCATTTTCTGATGCAATGTAAAACTACAGCCAGTCGGCTGCTGACGTAAGATGACGTCAGCAGTGTACTATATAAAGCGAGTCGGAACGGTTGAGCATTTACAATATTACAGACTTTGTGCGAGACAGTTTAAGTTACTGTTTTATAAAACTATTATTACTTTATCCATTTAGATACAATACAGAACAGTAATGCCTCGGAAGTGCGTAAATACTGTGGACAACTTTTGTTACATTTGTGGGGAAGTGACATTTGCCAACCAGAAGAAAAGTATCACTTATCAAGTCAAGAAGGCATATCATGCTTACTTCGAATGCAAGGTTGGTGACCAAGACAAGCCATGGGCCCCGCATATATGCTGTGCTACATGTACAACACAGCTTTCACAGTGGTTGAATGGCAAAAGACCATCAATGCCGTTTGCAGTTCCCACGGTGTGGAGAGAGCAAAGCAACCACGTAGATGACTGTTATTTCTGCTTGGTTCCTCCTCTTTCCGGTGGAATAACGAAGCAAAAGAAGTCGACAATAGTCTACCCAAACATTCCGTCAGCATTGAGACCAGTTCCACATGGTGATGGACTTCCTATTCCAGAACCTCCAGCAGAATATATTTTTCTTGATTCATCTGATGAGGACAAGGGTGAGCCGACATGTTCTTCTCCTGGTCCGTCAGCGTGCAGTGATCCCGATTTTCACTGTGGTGCATCATCAACCCCACACAGAATAACACAGGAAGAACTAAATGACCTTGTTCGTGATTTGGACTTATCCAAAAACAAGGCAGAATTGCTAGGATCAAGACTCCAACAATGGAATCTTCTAGAAGAAGATGTCACAATTACTTCATATAGAAAGCGCCATCAGCAGTTGGAACCTTTCTTTATGAAGGAAGGTAATCTGGTATTCTGTTCCAATATTGACGACCTCATGAATGCCTTACAGATCACTCATGACCCACAAGAATGGAGACTCTTTGTGGACTCTTCAACACTGAGTCTTAAGGCTGTGCTTTTGCACAATGGAAACCGTCTTCCATCTATTCCATTAGCGCATGCTGTCCACATGAAAGAGACATACGATAACCTAAAACAGCTACTGCATTCCATTGACTATAACAGGTACAAATGGCACCTGTGTGGTGATTTGAAGGTAGTTGCCATTTTAATGGGACTGCAGCAAGGATATACAAAATATATGTGTTTCTTGTGTGAGTGGGATAGCCGAGCAAGAGAGTTGCACTACGTGCGGAAGGAATGGACTCACAGACAAAACATGGCAGTTGGACAGAAGAATATCCAGCACCCAGCTCTGGTCGAGGCTCACAAAATCCTACTACCACCCCTTCACATCAAACTAGGTTTGGTGAAGAACTTCGTGAAAGCCATGGACCGCACTTCGCCAGCTTTCCGATACGTGCATGAAAAATTCCCTCGACTCAGCGAAGCAAAGATTAAAGAGGGAGTTTTTGTGGGTCCTCAGATTAGAGAACTCTTCAAAGATGACCGCTTCAACAACTTGCTGGAGGGTGATGCGAAACAAGCATGGAATGCTTTTCGTCTAGTGTCTACAGACTTTCTGGGGAATGTTAGGGCAGAAAACTACAAGGAACTAGTAGAAGACATGCTCAAGCAGTACCAGAAATTTCGCTGCAATATGTCTCTGAAGATGCATTTCCTTCATTCCCATCTGGATTTCTTCCCTGACAACTGTGGTATGGTTAGTGACGAACATGGCGAACGTTTTCATCAAGATATCGCAACAATGGAGCAAAGGTACCAGGGAAAATGGTCCACTACAATGTTGGCTGACTACTGCTGGACACTCCGCAGAGATGCTCCCGAACAGCTGTACAAGAGACAGGCAAAAAAATCGAAGAACTAGTCTATGACCTGGTTTTTACAAATATTAACTGTAAGTGTATCACTATTGGCATGCATTGTGCGATATAAAATTACTTCATTTCAGATTACAAAAAAACTAGAGCCAATTCGGCATTTTCACTGTCATATTCGTGTTCAGCACATACAAATTGATAAGAACTGACTAATTTCATTTCAGTAACATGACTTTTGTAAAAATTTGTTGTCCAGTGATTATAACTTGACTTTGGCGTTTGGCAAGATGGGATTTTTCAAACCCTTAAATGCGCTTCAACAATGAGACTTCAACAACTACAGACCTTGAAACTAAAATCAATAGATTCCTAACGGAGCCTGCATACTTTATTTTATTTTTATTTATTTTAGAAATTTAGGCAGTCATGTGACAAACCTTTGGTAAGCTTTCGCATTTGGTCGTATGCGGCTGTTAAACTCCGCCAAAGCCGGTCCCAAGCCCGGTTGCAAAAGGAGGAGGGTTGGGGCGTGGGGTTAGCAGCCCCACCCCTGTAAAAGTCCTAAACGCTACAGAAACGACAAGAAGGTGTCGACCAATGCTCCGATCGGAACAGGAGGACCTAAGTCTAAGTAAGTCTAAGTAAGGCTGTTAACTCATCAACAATAAATAGAGCGCAGAAACTATCCAATAAAAAATGTGTGTAACACAAGAACTTTTTAAAATAGTAGGTAGGCTGTCGCAGTCGACCGAAAACGAAAGATTACTGCCTTCTCTCTATTAACACATGAAGACATTCGGATTATATACAGATTACAAGAATAAATAAGAATATTATTTTCAAGTATGTCCTACTTTGCCGTTACTTATAATTTGCGTTCGGTCCAATATTTTGTTCAGTTATTCGTATTCGTGCGAATAGTAGGCCTACTAAAACTGCCATCGTTACAGCTCTACTTACAAGTATAATATATTACAGATTATATAATAATAATAATAATATTTTGTTTCATTTCCCCGAGAATTGTTTAATTCTGCATAAACCTCGGGTAAAAATAATGATGATAATAAACACCCTACATAATAGTGAGTGGATATCATAACGTTATACAGTAGAAAAGTTTCTTTTATAGTAGAAAAACAGTAAGGTAAATTTTCTGTGATAAACTTCGTACGTAAAATTAAGCGTCAGTGGTTTCGGGCCTTATGATCTTAGCAGATTGGCGCTTAATTTCTGTTGTTCTGCATAATTATGCATTTCAACTGTATAGCCCCAGAACTTGTTCTTAGACTGCATAGATTTTTGCACTATATGTAATGTAACTGTGCATTTATATAGCGCTTTCTGAACGAGTCTTTAAAAAAAGGCACAGTCAAACATAGACATACGACAGTTTACAAGCAGTTGTTTCTACTACTTAAAAAGTGCAGATGAACACGTTTGCGTGAAGATGCCGGTTGGCATTCCGATAGTGACTACTTTTAGAGATTTTAATCTCGGGCTAGCACGGTCGGTACACAGGGACCTTAAATGGCATTGGCGCTCATTCAAACGGGCAGCTGTGGTGAAGCCTGACCCGATAAATTCATTGAAAAATGAGCAGGGTCGAAGCCGTACGGTCGCTATAGGGACACATGTACATTTACATTCAGCGAGAGTCGATTAGGCCTCATGATCTGTCGTGGCTCCCGTTGCATAAAAGATTTATGAGCCGACAATGACTCCACCTTACTTAATAAGGAACAGCCGCGGTCGCTTCAGAACGACTTAACGATGTACTGACGCAGGTAATTGTAATTGTAATCAGAGATTTGTATAGCGCCTATCCAAGAATCAGTCTCGCTCACTGCGCTAGACTTGATGTTAAAAGTCACTAATGATGTAAAGTGTCATTAAGAACAGAATAGTATCCTGTAAGTGAACATAGCTCAGAGAACTAGAACAGTCGCCAATGTCAAGCTCGCGCAGACACGCAAAGCCATACCAACAGATTCCCAACTAGAGTTAAAAGACGATAGCATGTTCTGAAGTCCCGAAGTTCCTGAAGCACGTAGCGTCAAGGATGAGGAAACGACGATGGGCGATGTGATCCGCTGCCGATGGCACGCGGTTGTCTCACCGTCCAACAGTTCCTCGCAGATGGAAAGCGACGCGGCGTTCAGATATTCCCCGATCCGAAGGATATACGCAGGGCGGACAGGTATTCGTCGGCCGCCGGCCGGTAGGTTGTTAAGCCGTTAGTTAGTTGAACCGTTCCGTGGCTGACAGTCGGAGCCGTTCCTAAGATGGTCTGAAGGTCCGAGGCTCGAGAGTCAAGCTGGAAGCCTGTCCCCCCTCTGTAGGTGGACTCTTCCAGGCACAGAAGGTCACGAAAACAGGCAAAGAAACCGTCCGAATTGCAGTAAATCCGTGTTGGAAAGGAAAAATAATTCCGACACGCAGACTAGGCAACAGAAAGCAACGAAACTGCAGAAAATTATCGAGCTTATGTCACGCTAGACGATATAATCTGTCAAAATGACACATAGAAAGCCACGCGACCAACATGGCCGCGGGCATGCGCAGTCCACTCTATCGCTTCCAGTTAGCTATTATAATTGCATGAAATGCCGCCGATCGAATTACTTCAAAAGGAACCCGTCGAAGATTAACAATGGACAGCTGAGCTGACAATACATCAAGTGCTCATTGGACAGACCGCACAGAAACAACGACGGACAGGCAGAGAAAGAGAGAAAGTCCGACAGGCAGACTGCAGGCAAACAGACATTTGCAGGTATGAAGAGAGTCAGGTACGCAGACAAACAAATGGGGAGCGAAACACGAACAGACAAATGAGTAAAGTATGGAAAGGTGTTCATTTATTACACGACTCTGTCAACATTAGTCATCTGCCATAGTCCTGAAGGTCCTCCATCATAGTCCTCAACCATGGTCCTGGTGGTCCTCAGCCATGGTCCTGGTGGTCCTCAATCATAGTCCTGGTGGTCCTCAATCATAGTCCTGGTGGCCCTCAGCCAATGTTTCTGGTGGTCCTCAATCATAGTCCTGGTGGTCCTCAGCCATGGTCCTGGTGGTCCTCAGTCATGGTCCTGGTGGTCCTCAATCATAGTCCTGGTGGTCCTCAGCCATGGTCCTGGTGGTCCTCAGCCATGGTCCTGGTGGTCCTCAGCCACGGTCCTGGTGGTCCTCAATCATAGTCCTGGTGTTCCTCAGCCATGGTCCTGGTGGTCCTCAGCCATGGTCCTGGTGGTCCTCAATCATAGTCCTGGTGTTCCTCAGCCATGGTCCTGGTGGTCCTCAGCCATGGTCCTGGTGGTCCTCAGTCATGGTCCTGGTGGTCCTCAATGATAGTCCTGGTGGTCTTCAGCCATGGTCCTGGTGGTTCGAGAATCTTTCGCCTGAGGCACAAACACGACAACCGCCATCCAACAGCAACAGTGAGTCAGACAAAAGCAGAAATTTAACCAGACAAAAGACAGACAGACAAAGAACGAGTGTGTACGATGTAGTTTTACCTTACCTTATCTAATGTTACCTGACCTAATGTAAAAAACCTAGACCCTTTTTGGCCTAGAACACCCTTTTAAACGCGATGAAACAGGACAGTCTGACAGAGTGTTATTTAAGAAGCATATCGAAGATGTTTGTTGCTTTGTCCTGGCAAAAGAATTGGGTTAGCTTAAATGTCCTGTGGAAGATAGTTCCAGAAAATGGCTCCGGGCAAGGAAAAACATTTTGGGAATTTTGGCCTAGTAGGTCCTCTCAGGCTGCATAGAGACTGGTGTGATTGTATATATCTGGCCGACTTGATACAGGAACGTCGAGCTCCATGATATATTCTAGTACTTCTGTACTGTATTTTATTGTATTGTATTTGAGAATTTATATAGCGCTTCTTACAGAACAAACTATCCAGAGGCGCTTCCCGCATGAGAACCCAGGGGAAATAAGAACGTCTTTAAACAACGAGCTGACTGAGCTCTATCACCAACAGAGACCTAGCCCGAAACGATAGAGGAAGCCCATTCCATAGAGATGGGTCAACAACTGTACACTATCGAAGTCAACTGTCGAGAAGGATTTTGAATTTGATTGTAGTTCTGTTTGGGGTGAGCGATGGCCGATTATTTAGGGTATTCAGGGGTTCAAATTCCCCTAAGAGAAGAACGATATTTCGAGATTTCTGCGCCACTTGCTCCCCATAGCGAACTCAACTATAAATTGGGTGCACTGACCGCACACTATCAGTGGGCAGATCAGCCTACGAGGGAAAGGACTGGTCACCCGGCCTCATGTGCTTAGGCTGAGAAAAATGAAGTCGGGAATACATGAAAGCATGTCTGCCACTCGGGGAGAGCGTAAGTGACGGCTTTTCTTCTTCTGAATTTGTCTGGAAGCCAGTGCAGAAATGAGTATGCGTGCGTTTGTGCGTTTATGTTTGCCTGTGACTGTATGTATGCATGCATGTGCCTGTGCGAGTGCTGGCGAGCGTGAATTATTCGCCGTTTCCCGCTGAGAGGTTAAGCTGCATCCGCACTCAATCTGTCGCCGTCGCCAAAGTAAATCAATCGAAGACTTCTCGTTCGGTTCCTTCGACATATGCGCTTTCTTCTCCTCCGCTTGGCGTCGTCTCAAGCAAGTAGTCCTTGTCTCGACCCAATAGTCCAACTGATGAATACTGAGCCAGCAGGGGAGACGATCGCTGCCAATTTCAACAATTCCACTACGTCTTGCCAATGAAAGAATTACACGACAGAACGATTTGCAAAGTAACGTATGGAAACAGCTGGCACTGAATGGCAGACGACCTGAATACGTTTAGGACTACGCGTCAGTTCTCTGAGTAAGTAAGTCAGTAGGTAGGTAGGTAGGTAGGTAGGTAGGTAAGTAGGTAGGTAGGTAGGTAGGTAGGTAGGTAGGTAGGTAGGTAGGTAGGTAGGTAGGTAGGTAGGTAGGTAGGTAGGTAGGTAGGTAGGTAGGTAGGTAGGTAGGTAGGTAGGTAGGTAGGTAGGTAGGTAGGTAGGTAGGTAGGTAGGTAGGTAGGTAGGTAGGTAGGTAGGTAGGTAGGTAGGTAGGTAGGTAGGTAGGTAGGTAGGTAGGTAGGTAGGTAGGTAGGTAGGTAGGTAGGTAGGTAGGTAGGTAGGTAGGTAGGTAGGTAGGTAGGTAGGTAGGTAGGTAGGTAGGTAGGTAGGTAGGTAGGTAGGTAGGTAGGTAGGTAGGTAGGTAGGTAGGTAGGTAGGTAGGTAGGTAGGTAGGTAGGTAGGTAGGTAGGTAGGTAGGTAGGTAGGTAGGTAGGTAGGTAGGTAGGTAGGTAGGTAGGTAGGTAGGTAGGTAGGTAGGTAGGTAGGTAGGTAGGTAGGTAAGAACGTAAGTAAGTTAGTAAGTAAGTTAGTAAGTAATGCATTTGTTAACACGCCATATGTCCATCGACTGAGCGAGGAATCGTAGTTTTCTGCTTTAGTCATCAACAAATTTTTACCGGTCTGTTTAGGTTTAGCACGTTTTTATAACGCCCTTTTCCCTATCTTTTCTTTATCTGTCTTTATTTTTCAAAGTGTCATGATTTTCTCTGGATTTATTAGAACTTTCGCGTAATTTTTCAGATTTTCGAGCCTTGTCTGGTTTCTCACGAATTTCAATGAACTATTTATCAGTAGCCGACCCTCGTCGAAATCAGTCTGCAGGGCGACTTAATGGTATGATACCATAATTTCACTGAATGCTGTTACTAGTCATTGTTCATAATTATGTCCATTAAGTTATATTCTTCTAAATAAGATAGTTTACACATAAGACAAGGAAGTTCAAATTAGCTTATATTACATTACACGCCTTTATACATCAGCTTTATTAACTGGTACTGCAGGGGGACTCGACAGGTGAAGGATCTCTCGGCAAATCGCTTGTTTATTGCGCGCCTTGAGTATCAGCTGTCGACCTCCTGCAAGTAGACTGAGGTTCTCAGACCTTGCGATCTGATGTCTGATGTGAAGGATCTTTCTGCGAAGCGCAAAACAGCAAACAGTGAGGCATTAGATAAACCTTTCCCCATAGAAATTACATGGCCTGACAATAAACTGCGGACGAATATAACGAAACACTCGATTTCAAGGTCTGTTAAGGACCTCTCGATAGAGCTGCACAGATGGCTATCTAGCTAATCATGGAGCACGGTAGCATATTGGATAGAGAGCTTGGCTTGTAACGCGGAGAGTACGGGTTCGAGACTCCTCCGATACGGTTGCTGTGTAGGGACCTTGAGCAAATTCTTCACTCACAATTGCTCGGCGCCATGGTCATTAGATAGTGGCGCCTAATAAAAATAAATGCAGAAATAAAAATAATCTAAACAGATGTGACTAAGAAGAACAGCCTCTAAGTTAACTCCAAGGGCGGATTTAGGGAAGCCCAGGGTCATGACCCCGTCGCCTGCTGTGTTGGGATGTAATATCCAAATTAGGGTTAGAATACATCGCGAAAACCTTTAAATAACGGATAGAAATACTAATTGCAAAGTTCGCGATTGCTATCATTTTACAAAACACAGACACCGTCTCTCCGCCTCAATATCATATTCCAACTGCTCCAAACATTACTTAATGTATGTGAGGTTTATATTTCCTAGTTTAGTCATATTCTCCATTCGTGACCCTGCTCATGAAGATCTAAATCTAGTATTTAGATCTCCATATACAGTGGCATTATAATATATATATTATATAATGCCACTATATGTATATATATATATATGATATGTATACTACGTTATTACTTCAACCTTGTGAATCGATCACCGTAGGCTAATTTCCGTCATTCTGTGAAAATTGAACTCAAATGGGCCAAGCAGAAAGGAAGGAGAGGAAATGCAGATGGGCTGTATCTACTAAATTGGAGTGATGAGTGATGATTGAGTCCTGCACTAGCCTGTTCTCTCATGTAGGAATATCAGAAGTCCAGAGAAGTGTAGGTCCTTATATATAAATATTAGAATTTGACTACCGGTATATTGGAGATCTAAATACTAGATTTCTGCTGCCTCTGAGGCTTAATAACAGCGCACAGCAGCTGCGACAGGGAGGTAAATATAGGCATAGGAAAGGCAAATGCTGTGCTTGAGAGACTTGGAAAGATATGGAAGAACAACGGGATGCACTGCGAAAACCAAGATTCGTCCATACGAAGCCATAAAATTAAGCACACTGCTATATGGGTTGAGACCTGGCCAATGACTGTGGCAAATAAGAAAAGACTGGAGGCAGCACATCATGGATGGCTGAGGAGATTTCTGCGCATTTCTTTATCGTAAATAATAAAATATCGAATAAAACTATAAGAGAGAAGACAGGACAAAAGGATACAGAGACTACGACCAGAAAGACAAGACTGAAATTGAAGGGATGTGTTATTTGTATGAACCAACCAAGCCATGAACTGGGTCCCTTATGGGAAAGGAAGAAAGGAAGACCAGGAAAGAATTAGCTGGAAACCAAAGAACACCTGAGATGTTTGAGATGTCGTGAGACAAAGCAGAATGACTGGCGATGGACAGAGATGAATGGAGAAGCTGCGTTGCCTAATGTGCAGACCTGCACAGGAGGGACTAAAAATAGTCTGTTTAATTCTGTATAGGAATTTTACGGCTTCTGTGGAAACGATGGAGTAAAACTACAAATTAGGAAAAGAAAGGAGGAAAGAAAGCGAAAATGAGAAGTTGTACTTTATTTAAGTTAGAAATTTGGTGTACAGGTGATGTACTCATTTTATAGCTGAGTTCGTAAAGGGACGCAAGTGGAGCAGAAATATCGAAACATCTTCCTACCCTACCCTGGCGGTCATGAGACTAAGGTAAGCTGGAGATGCATTCTGGGTGATTCTCGTGGACAAACCTAAATTTGAATCCAGAACGCAGCTGCAAAGGCCATAGCAATAGCACTGAGTCCTACATCACACTGGGCATACAAATTATGAAATATCTGCGATTAATTGTTCTGACTGAACAACTGTCTGAGCGGCGACAGCAGCGTTTCATTGGCAAAGTTTAGATGGATTCCCAGAGTCAACAGCTTTGCCTTGTCCCGACCACGGACTTCTATTAAACAGCAATTGGACCCAATGTTTTCGGTCACAGGTTCACTATTACGTGTATAGTGTGGCTGGTCTGCTATCTTGGCGGGAAAGGGCCTATATAAGAGAGCGCGAAGATTCGTACAACTGGTCAGGCGTGTGCTAAGTTAAGTTTGAGTAACAAATGTCGTTGATAGATTTTTGCGTTTAGAAAGTGTGACGATTTAAGTACTGTTGTGATTGAACTGTCAGTTACAATTCAGGAATTCTTAACCTCGAATTAACTCCACTCTACGAATAGGGCAAGGCGACGGTTCGAAGCCCGATCATTGACTCTCGGAGAGATCGTCGACAACAGAATTTATGTAGCATCTGTTCAAGGTCATTGCAGATTAAGTCCAGCCACATTTTGCCTAATAATTTCAAAACGTCATATCAAAATCTGACTACAGATTGTATTGATTACAATCTATTACCAAGAAAGTTGCTTCAAAGCATTCCGGCTGTACTAGCGTTTACAGCAGCCAGACAATATTTAATTTCACGTCCAGATGTTATTAAACGGAAGTAGACCTATATGTCATAATGGTCAGCTCATGTCCATGGTATGTATGGTCATGCGGGGGCGGAGGTCAGTCCGACGTATGAGATCAGAAACGCCGAGACAATGACAGACCACGTCCGTCCAACCAGAATTTCCTGAATGATGGACTGCAATTAGGTTAATAACTCCACCACCTTGGCGGCATCCTACGCCAGCAATTGTAAGCGCTGGCCCTGTATAGATAGGCCCGAACATAAGGAGAGGCAGAAGAGGCATGACAAATCAAGACATCAAGCAACCAGAGTGTGGGTTTGGGGTGGATGAACAAGTTGGAGAAGACGAATTTTGAGTGAGCCTGAATAACGAACAGTTGGTGGACTGCAGCACTGCATCATACTGAGGAACAGAGAGACAGACAGACGGAGAGAGGAAGAGAAAGTGTGTGTGCGTGGTGTGCGAGCGAAAGAGAGAGGAGAGGAGTGAGAGACAGAGATAGATAGATAGATAGATAGATAGATAGATAGATAGATAGATAGATAGATAGATAGATAGATAGATAGATAGATAGATAGATAGATAGATAGATAGATAGATAGATAGATAGATAGATAGATAGATAGATAGATAGATAGATAGATAGATAGATAGATAGATAGATAGATAGATAGATAGATAGATAGATAGATAGATAGATAGATAGATAGATAGATAGATAGATAGATAGATAGATAGATAGATAGATAGATAGATAGATAGATAGATAGATAGATAGATAGATAGATAGATAGATAGATAGATAGATAGATAGATAGATAGATAGACAAAGACAGAGACAGAGACAGAGAAACAGAGAGAGACAGGCACAGAGAATTACGAATAGAGACCACGACCACGAGTACAAGGACACAGACATATGACCGAACGAAGGCCAAACGCACAGCGCTGTAGCATCATGAGACTGGCTCAGAAACCGAGGCATACTGCGAAAAGCACACACATAAGCAAAGGCAGAAGACAGACAACAAAGAAACCAGAGTCAGTCAGTCAGTCAGCGAGAGAAAACAAAACATGACGATATCTCATTCAGCATTTCTACAAAGCACTGGTGCTGCATGAAAACAGGAGCAAAACTCGTGCAAGACGAGACGATGCCCACCAGACGCCGACAGGTGTCAGCAGCCTGGCTGCAGGCACTTCTCGCCTCCTCTTCTCGTGGACCCTCTGTCGGAAAAGCGATGAACGCATACATATTTAACAGCGGGAAGAACGAGAACACTGCGCTGAACATATCTCTCCTGCCAAGCTCACAGTTCCCGCCAACGCAGCGGATTCCCATCTCGCACTTGCAGTTAATAGCTTATCACACCCGCCTAGTCGTCGGCAAACGGACAAAGGGCGCCTCATGAATCGAGCCGGTGGGTGGAGCGCCATTCTGACCATCTGAAGGCGTTTAATGGCGGACGGAGGAGGAGAAGGGGAGGAGAAGGACCGCCGTCTTAAGAGGATGCGGGGCCCGTCGCATCGGCTTGCGAATAATTGATGGATATCCCGATGCTAAGCAAAGTCCGTCTAGCTCTGTCTGCATCTACATGTCCATGTCTGTGTTTCTCAGTCAGTCTGCTTCTGTATGTCTTTTGGTGCCTTCATATATATATATATATATATATATATATATATATATATATATATATATATATATATATATATATATATATATATATATATATATATATATATATATATATATATATATATATATATATATATATATATATATATATATATATATATATATATATATATATATATATATATATATATATATATATATATATATATATATATATATATATATATATGTGTGTGTGTGTGTGTGTGTGTGTGTGTGTGTGTGTGTACACATATGTAATACATGAATGCATGTATTACAAATGGGATATATAGTTGTGCCCTCATATATTTGTATATATAATGCAATTATAGGCTATATATCTAATTATACTTCTGCCTTCATATATATATGCAAGTATATTTATATATACATATACAAGTATTTGTATAATATATTATATAAATGCACGGATACTCGCCGACTCGATGTTACTTAGAAGATTGGAGACACGTCTTTGCTATAGATGTTCCTGTCTGCCTATTTTTGTCTCATTGTATATATACTGTACTTACCGCACATATGGTGATATGTGTGTCATGCACTGCTAACCTACATATGATAAATCGCTCACAGATCTACTACATACGATAGTATTCTAGCTATAAAAGAAGGACATGTAAAGGTCAGTCGCTTGGGAGCTAAATACAGTAGATGAATATAATAGATCGATGCCTATGGTGAACGAATGAGACCGATGTGCAACTGTCGAATGTTTCAGACAGATTGAGACAAGTCAGAAACGATGTTCTGCTGTGTTCTGTGTTCTTTAGCCATTAAAGAGCAGAATATTTGTAAGAATGATGCTCAAAGTTGTCAAATCTCAGTCCAGACCAACAAAGGTATAAAAGGGCTCGGATACATATAGATACGAATATATACACACATGTATATATACATAGACATATGCATATACATATAGACATACATATAGATATACATATAGATATACACAATCGCACCATTTTATATCTTTTAGATAGCCATGTTTCAGCGACTTTGCGAGGTTATAACAGGCGCAATATAAATGGCTACATAAAGAAATGCATATACATGAATGTGCACATATATATAAATATATACATACATGCATGCAGAAATGCATGCATACATATAACGCTGTCAGCTGCGCCGCATCTGGCTGCAGTCAGCGCATAACTATATAGAACCCTAGAAGTTCTCATCTACAGCGCCCTTTTTCCTTCGACATTGGCCGTCCCACGACGCTATATCAATCGTATTATTATTATTATTATTATTATTATTATTATTATTATTATTATTATTATTATTATACATACGTGCATACATACATATTTACATTTATACTACACGCATACATGCCTATACATGAATACATACGTAAATGCATACATACATAAATTCTTACATACGACATAGATACTTACGTACATACACGCATGCGTACATGCACACATTAAAACATACATATATACACATAAACGCATACACATATATTTACATATATACATGCATATATATACAATACTCAATAAATGCATACAAACTTACATGCAGTGGGCGAGTGGTGCGGCCGCCCCGGGTGGCATTGTCCAAGGGGCGGCAAACTGGGCGGTAAATAAAAATTTGAAAGACCTACTTTTATCATCAGCACCCAGAATTTTAATGTTGACGGATGAAAGATAACAAAAGCCTACTATACATCCGAAAGACCCAAAGACTGCGACCTTCTTATAATGAGGTCAGGTTATAATGAGGTCAGGTTATAATGAAGTCAGGTTATAATGAGGTTGACGGGCGTACTGTAAACATTGTGTACTTGCAGTAGGCCGATCGAGCTTCAACTCTAAGAGTTGAATTGACTCAGTCTCTCTCGCTCTACGTCTGTGTCTGAAAACCCCCGCAACCGCACTCTGGAAAAAAGTGTGGACCAAAGTTCCACACTCAACGTGGAGAAAAATAATTCCACTCTTGTGTGGAGTGTCACGGTAGCCGACTGGATAGAGCGCTCGGCTTGTAACTCGTAGAGTACTCGTTAGAGCCTCCTTTTCCGAGACGGTCCTTGAGCAAGTCCTTCACTCACAATTGCTCAGCGCCGTTGATTAATGCTTTGTCATTAGGTAGTGGCGCTTAAGCTTAATAAATGCAGAAATAACAATAATAATAAATTATAGTAATAACAATAATAAGTGTTTATCTACACAAGTATACAGATTTAGCCTACTTAACAATGAGGCAGAGCGTCGCAAATGTTGCGCATGAAGTAGGGTAGCATTGGTGCGCGACGTGAAAGACAGTTTCTGCTGGAGAAGCTAACTTTCCTCTTCGCTTCGACTTAGAAGGGTGAATACAGTTCATTTAATATTGCCATCTTTTTTACATGTTATGAAAGTTTCACACAATTAGGGCGCTTATCAATTATCGCATACGGAAACGCGCCATGCATTTCGAAATTATGCACTCATAACCCATTATGAGGATGGCGTGATGAATAGTCTGGTTATCGTATATTTATTTATTTAGAGCGCGTAATAAGATAAATAGAGAGATAGATAAACAAATAAAAATGTAATAACCCTACTGTTGGTAAGATATAGTCATAATAAAAGCATGTTGGAGCCAAGGGGAATACACTGGAACCTAGCATACAGCAACGCCCCATCATTACCCGCTTTTAGTGAGACCCATAAAATGCGAACCTCGAAACTAATTAGGTTCTGCTAATCGTAATCATAATCTCAAGATTTCTACAGCGCCCAACGAAAGACACGTCACGGGGACCAGCTTATTCACAGGCGCTCGGTCAAAACAAAATTGATAGGCAAAAGTGTTCGGTTCCAGGTCAAGATCCAAGAGTCAGGCAGAGAGACAGCGTGGCAGGCAGCTACGGTGGGTGAAGTTTGGGATTGGAGCGGAAGGAGAGATAAGAGGCAGAAGGGCAATCAGGATAGGATCTGTGAAAGAGGAATGTTTTCAGTTTTGAGTGAATGGGAGGATTTTGTACTAGACTTGTTGACATTTCAAGTACTGTTCAGTGAATGTAAAATGGTGGTGTTGCCTCAAGCTGGACAAAGCTAGGATGTAAACTTATGGCTGTAGTTATTCCCAGCCGCATTCACGCTTTACAGCCCCACGATTATAGACCCACACCATTTCTGTTAGAGGGGCAAAGACATCAATCACCCCCAAAATACCTACGACATATATAGCTTCATAGCTGCGACACTGCATAAATACATGCATACATACATAAATACATACGTGCATATATGGACACATAAAATGATGGCACTAACTACTTTAAAAGTAATTTGACCACTGTTTTAACGACTTTTGAAGAAGTTTATCTAGTAGCCAATAACTAGATTTGCCCGTAAGGTGGGAAATGATCGCGTGTTGCTGGCTGAGAGGTGTAGTTGATTAGCAATCTTTGCCTTAATTCAAGACAGCATGCAATAAGCTTAGGTAACGGTCGACTATTCCATAACCGGAAAAAACAGCCTGACAAACTGTGACAGAAAAAATTGGAGACACTGGAGATCAATTAGTAAGTTGGAGAATGAAGACCTGTCGTGCTAGAACGTAACCTAAAGCGATGTAGTCGCCAATGTGTTTCTTTGCCGAGAATTAAGCAATTGAAACCTCGCTAAGGCAGTCGCTCTGTTGTGACCTTGAGCATGTCCTTGACCTTGAGCATGACCTTAACGCAAGACTGCTTTGAGTCAACAGTTGATGCTTCACATGATCGTTTTGTTGAGGGACAAAGGTCAGGGTCAGCCGGCCTCCACAACACATATAACCGCTTTTAAACTGCACTAATGTATTTAAAATCAGTTCATGAACTATGTTTGTGCTCTATAATTAAACGGAACAAGGCTGAAAATCAATCTCCACAGACATCATACTTGCGTAATATTTAATAATAATAATAATAATAATAATAATAATAATAATATTATTATTATTATTATTATTATATTGTCAGGCCTTAGACTTGGGATAGACTTGTGCGCCCCCCACGCATGCCCCTGCGGGGTTCTGGTCACGGCGGACGGCTCTCACAGTCTAGCTTGCCCTTTGGGCCCTGGTAGAAAAGCAAGACACGCCTGGATAAATGACATCGTCTGGCGCGCCTTTGCGAAGGCTGGCTTTCCATCAACTAAAGAACCAGCAGGATTGTTAGGTCCGACGGCCGGCGACCTGATGGAGCAACCCTCATTCCTTGGGAGGGTGTTGGGAGGGTGGTAAATGCTTGACCTGGGACGTTACAATAATTGACACTCTGGCAGACTCGTACCGATCTAGAACAGCCATGATCGCAGGTGCTGCTGCGGAGATTTCAGCAGAACGAAAATTGCAAAATACTCTGATGTTCTCTCGACACACTGCTTTGTCCCAACCGGCGAGTCAAGGTCGAGGAGACGCCGACGCTCTGACAAGCAAAGCCCACTACGCAAGCGCCATCGAAGCAGACGACGGCGACGACGAAGAGGAGGGAGTCGGAGGAGCAGGATGTTCGTCCGATCCGCACCGGTCACGGTCCATCGAAGGATTCAATACAGTGGAAAATGCTTAACATGAAAACGCTTAACAAGAAATACTGGTTAATAATAATAATAATAATAATAATAATAATAATAATAATAATAATAATAATAAATAATAATAATATATAATAAAATAATCCTGATCGTCGTCGTTCAGTAATAATAATAATAATAATAATAATAATAATAATACCTCCCACCACAAAGGTAACCCCATTCCAAACAACTTCGGACGAGGTACATAGTAACATCCTCTCGTTCCCCGCAGGTTCGGCGGGGGGACCTGATGGCCTGCGTCCCCAGCACGTCAAAGACTTAATGAATTGTAAAGAAATAGGTCCTGAGTTGTGTTCGAGTCTAGCAGCATTAGTTAACCTTTTGTTAGCAGGCTCCTGTCCAGCGGACATTCAACCTATACTTTTTGGTGGCACCCTGTTCGCGTTAAGTAAAAAATCGGGTGGCTTGCGTCCAATTGTAATTGGCTACTATTGGCGTAGGCTGGCCTCCAAGTGCGCAAACAAGTTTGCCCTGTCTCGGACTTCAGCATTCTTTGGTAGTAAACAGGTAGGAGTGGGAACCCCAGGAGGTGGGGAGGCTGCAGTGCACTCGGTTAGGCGCTTTTTAGAAGACATGCCAGATGGCTCGATACTGGTTAAACTTGACTTTGCTAACGCATTTAATAGCTTGTACAGAGATCACATGCTGAACTCATTAGCAGACATCCTTCCGGAGTTACTACCGTTTGTCAATCTAGCCTACGGTTCTGCCACGGAACTAAAATTCGGCCATTTCTCCATTTCTTCTGAAGTAGGTCCACAGCAGGGGGACCCTTTGGGCCCACTCTTGTTTTGTCTCCCATTACAACAGATCTTGGAACAGTTATCTTCGGACCTGGTGATAGGATACTTGGACGACTTATCCCTGGGGGGCGATGCACCCACAGTGGCAGCTGACGTAAGTTTCATAGAACAGGCGTGTGATTCTTTAGGCCTCCGGCTTAATCATACAAAATGCGAAATTATTTCACATTCACCGTTTGCGAATAGCCATGCTTCTCTGAGTAGCTTCACTCAAACCAAACCGGAGAGCGCTGTCCTGTTAGGAGCGCCACTATGTACTGCAGAGGCTCTTTCGGCCTGCTTAGAGTCTCGTTGTGCTGAACTCTCGCTAGCAATTTCCAGATTGATGACCATAGCTAAACATGATGCCTTAGTGCTCCTCAGGACCACATTTAGTTCACCCAAGCTATTGCACACTTTGAGATGTTGCCCGTGTGTGGGTCACCCGTTACTGGAGAGATATGATCTGCTGCTTCGTGAAGGTTTTGTCTCTATTTTTAATTTGGCCCTCACAGACCATCAGTGGCTTCAGGCCTCCCTCCCCATTAAAGCTGGAGGTTTAGGCCTACGCTGGGTGTCTTCGCTTGCGCTACCCGCCTTCTTGGCATCCGCTGCAGGCACCCAAACGTTGCAAACTGCCATTCTTCACAAAGGCCAAATATCACCAGATTTTCATCTCAACACTATGGTGGAACATTGGTGTGCACTCACAATGACTCCACAACCTAGTACTCATCTCTGGCAGAGACAATCCCAGTGGGATAAACCTCTATACGAGATATCGAAAACTACACTTATTACCAATAATAACGACGCGTACCACCAGGCACGTCTAAAGTCGGTGTCATCGCCTCATGCCGGGGATTGGCTATTTGCCCTCCCCATTAACTCAATCGGTCTTCGCCTGGATGACGAAGCCGTACGTATAGCCCTAGGTCTCCGTCTCGGAGCTATCCTATGTCAACCACATAATTGCACATGTGGAGCTCTGGTGACTGCTGAGGGGTCGCATGGTCTCTCTTGCCGTTTGGGACCCGGCAGAATGGCACGTCACGCTTGTCTCAATGACCTTATTCACAGAAGTCTGACGCGAGCGGGCTTCCCATCAGTGAAAGAACCTACGGGTCTTTCTAGAACAGACGGCAAGAGACCGGATGGCCTTACCCTGATTCCTTGGCGTTCGGGGCGCAGCCTCCTATGGGATGTCACCGTGATTGACACGCTTGCACATTCTTACTTACAGGCAACCTCTGTTACAGCAGGAGGCGCAGCTGAACTGGCGGCCGATAGAAAAACTTTGAAATATGATCATCTCACTAATGCATACCACTTTGTCCCTCTGGCCTTTGAGACTTTAGGCCCTATCAATGGTTTGGGTATGACCTTTCTCACAGACTTGGGGCGCATATTGTCCCTCATATCCGGAGATGGTAGAGAAACAGGTTACCTTTTTCAACGCTTATCTATAACATTACAGCGTTTCAATGCAGTCGCCTTCCACGGTACATTTGTGGTGCCGAATCCAGACGAGGATTAGCCGTTCCAGAGTCCCTCTCTCTCTTTTTCTCCGGAAATTTTTGAACAACCAAGGGATTATACTTACCTTGGTAAAAAAAAAAAATAAAAAAATAATAATAATAATAATAATAATAATAAGTAACTTCTAATGCGCCGGTGTTTAATGCACAAGGCATCAACCGATGGCGCAACAATGTTAAGCCGGAATCAGGTCGATATCTAGAAGGCCAGTCCACAAGATAGAGAGGCAGCCTACGGTGGATAAGCAATTGAGACACGTCTTTGAGTTACGTTTACGTCTTGTTCGCTCAAAGACAAATTCAATAGAGGCATCTTTCCTGTGGTCTACAACAAGATATATTACTCGACTACTGCTGATCTGAGTAATGCACTTTAACTATTAAGAGGCCAGACAATTGATGTCTGTCAGTGATCAGGCCACATTGATGACCGCTGTTTCCGGTCTTGAGTCCTAAGTACCCTTCTAATGGTCATCTGTAGGGCGCTTCTGAGGGCCCATAAAGACGCATTATAGAAATTGGTCGATTAAAATTACAGTGCAACCCACTGGAATTAGATCCTCCAATAGTTCCTCCATAGAAAATATTAGCCCACCTTACTTTACGTGCGTGCTCGTCTAAGATCGTAATCGTTACCGACGGCCGTGATTCGATCCGCAAATGCAGGCGACTTGTATAGCGCTAGTTAAGAATGTCATTAGAGGATGACGTCGCCTCCTAGCGGCCAGTTATGGTAATGGCTTGATGTGTAAGTGTGGCGCCGAGTGAAGCCCCTTATTAGATTTCGTCAATTTGCTCTTCTCTCTCGCAGCCTCAAATGAAAACCTGATAAGCTATTTTGAACCGAGGAACAGAGTGCCCGAATCTCGTCTGTCCGTCGGCTCTTCCGCCGGGGGGTACCCTGCCGGTCACGCATGCGCTAATAGTCAATCGGAACCTGCGCGGTTGGGCGGAATTACCATCGGTCGCAGTTGAAGGAAGTCGTCTTAGATGGAAATTCCATTTCGTCTTCTGGTGGAGAGAGAGAGAGAGAGAGAGAGAGAGAGAGAGAGAGAGAGAGCGAGAGAGAGAGACGATGAGGTTCTGACTGAAAACGATTTCGATGGCTACGTTTCTCGAGCTCCATCTGGTGATCGGTGAAGACTCTTAAGGGAAGCGACATCTGCGGCTGTCTTAACCAGGCATAACAATCAAGTTGTAACCAACCAGCTGCACTAGCGCCACCTACAAACATCCGAGGCTCTAATTATAACCAAAGCGAACGGCGGAGGAACGTCGGTGTCGCAAAATAAAGTCTCCCCTAAACAGAATCTCCTCTGGCTGGAATAATGTCTCTTTCGGAACTCTATTTCGGAACGAAGTCTCTCAATTGAAAGGGAATCTTCCCATCTACGATATAAAGCCGCCACCCACTTAAAATCGTCACATTTGAGATGGTGGACTGGGTTTGAGAAGAGAGTCATCGCTGGCTTTTCATCCTATATGGCCTCAGCTGCCACACTCTGGAATTTCAGTCTGCTATTTTGACCAAATGCACCACTGCCCCAGACACTTACTTTGAGGAAATGCTGGTGGCACGCCAAGACACTCTTCCAGCTGTCCTACATCCTAGATAATAATAATAATATTATTATTACTACTACTACTACCACTACTACTACTACTACTACTACTACTACTACTACTACTACTACTACTACTACTACCACTACTACTACAACTACTACTATTATTATAATTAATATTATTATTATCATCATCATGATCATCGTCATCATCATTATTATTATGATTAATTATTATTAGCTTCAGCTGGTATAAGGTTAGGTTATTAGCTGTGTGACAGCCCGTCTCACACTCCGTCGTTCTAGGTGTATCTCTCTACTCTGGTTGGCTAGACTGCCCGCTTCTGGTCCTCGTCGTCTTTGTAGTTGACTTAGCTTTCAGTCGCTGAACTTCGTAAGCTTTGTTCTTTTGCACTAGTCAACAATAGACTGTGGCAAGTAGATTTACCGAACGGTTTTATTGTAGAAATCAACTCAAATTCGATTCATGAAAATGTAACAAGACTCTCGTTGCTGGTAGGCTCTATCCTCTGTACAAACTTCCCTGTCCTTCCAAACATAACTCCAAACAGTTTAATATTTAACTTTAGACTGTGCGTACATTTATAAACATATAAGATTTATATATATATATTATACATATAAGATTTATACAGAGACAGAAAATCGTCACTCGTCATTGACTCGTTCTGTTGGATGGCTTAACAGCTGCTACACGTATTACAGAATGATGGGTAAGGAGTTGAAACTGGACGAGTTTGATCGATATAATCGACCCTGGCGAATGGTTAAACGACAATCTGACAGAAGCTATCAACCGACTAATCAGTCAACATTTGGGAGGCGAAACGGAAAGCCAGACTATGTTGTCGTCCCAAATTGACGACGGATTCATGACATAGTTCACTGGGTGGCAACAGCATGCAACGCCAATAAAGTATTGCATGCTGACTCCCTGAATGGCGGAATGTCTGATTTCGTGAAACGTCATGTCTGGCATGCTACCAACATGGACAATCTAAAAGTCAGATATGTGCTGCCAACATCAACCAAATATGTCTGACTGTGGAGTGTTCGGCGCATCGTCTGCTTTCCAATGAGCTCTTGGTTCAAAAAAGTGGATGCTTCGTACGATGCCAAAGCAATGATTACGATGAGCTCGACGTCTTGAAAGACAGAAAGTAGTGCTCGCAAATGTACCAATTAGAAAACGACAAAAAATTAAGACTACTGTGAACATCTAAAAAACTCTTTTCTGCAAATATTATTAGGCCAACTTGACATTTATAGATTTTGATTTCCTGCATTTTATTTCTTTTCGGATTTTTAAAAAAATTCATGCTGCTATTGTCAAATACAATTAGTTTTAAAATTATCATTAACTTAACAGAAATGCGACTTGTATGTAGCAAAGGAACTAAGTCTTCCCGGGGGAGAATTTATTTGAACGGGGGATGAAATAATTTATCTTCCCCTCTCTGATACCTTGTTTCGGAATATAGTCACCGAATTTATGATAAAACCGATTCGCCAGAGGAAGAATCGGTACCGAAATAGACCCGACTGGGCAAACTTCCAGGGGAGGAGACTCTATTGCGGGACAGTGGTATCCGTTGAAGCAAGCGTCTTGCTATTCGATTTGAGTAGGCTGTCTCGTTCTCTGTCAGTCTGTATGACTGCTTGGGTCTGTTTGGCGGATGCCTTTCTGCTTTACTTACTGTCTTCTTGCCTTCTCACATTGTGCCGCCTCTGTTTCTTTCATTGTCTTTCTTTTAAACACTTCTCTCTCTCTCTCCAAATTTGTAAGTAAATAGGTGAATTATTTGGCTAACAATTGACAGGAAAGCAAAGTAGACCAAAAGTCCAATTGCTTTTCTTTTCTCATACATCTCAACAAGCCCAAGGTCATCTGAGAGCTGAACATTTCCTCCGGATGGCTATGAAACAATTTGCCCTTCTCATTCCTCTGTAGCTACCCATCTCTGCTGGTCTCTTCCAGGCAGCTTCCTATAGTTCCTTTCGTCCTTCTACTCTCTATCTCACCTGCCTGTCTGTCTGTCTGCCTGTCTGTCTGTCTGTCTGTCGGCCTGTCTGTCTGTCTGTCTCTTGTTCACTATCCCTTCGTCGAAGCCGTCGTCTTTCCTTTCCACCTTTCGTTGATCCTTTACTTTCACCATATCTTTCTCCCTGCAATCCCTCCCTATCATCATCCCTGTGACCCTGCCTCACTGGTTCTCTTTCTTCATCCTTTCTTTGCTCAGTTCTTCTCGTACAAACCACCCCTCCCTTGCCATGTCATATGGCCTCTCTCACTCTCTGTCTTTGTCCCTCCCTCTGCCTCTTCCTTTTTCCTCACTGCAATGGGGCTGGCGGCCGGAGATGAGCGATGACAGGTGGCTCAATTAGACGCGCCCCGGAGTCGGACCTGGCCGTCGGTCCGTCGTCCGTCCGTCAGTCGGCGCTTTGGACGGTCCTTGGGTCGAGAAGCACCGCGCTCATCAAATATTCAGCGGCCCTTTGGTCGCTACCGCCTCAGATCTTGGCAGCCACACGTACGACGCTCGACAAACGTAACTGTCTTTCTCCTCCTCCAAATCCTTCTCCTCCTCCTCCTCCTCCTCCTCCTCCTCCCCTCTTCCTCCTCCTCTTCTTCCTCCTGTTCCTGCTCCTCCTCTTCTTCTTCTTCTTCCTCTTCCTCCTCCCCCTCGTCATCTTCGTCCTTCTCACTGGGCATCAGTGATTAACGGGCGTGGGGTGGGGGTAAAACTTTACCAAGGTCCAGGTATTCTGACGACCTTTCATGTGTTCGAGGCTTTTGGGCAAAGCTTCTAGGTTTCAAGCTGCCAGAATTTCTTTTTAATTAAGCATTAACCTTTTTCGGGCGTTCATTTGCTCTTCTTTTACCCGCTTCTTCATAATTTTTTCGCTTTTGTTTCCTTTTTCCACCTTTATTTCCTTTACCAGTATTGGTATGGCCGTTTTTTTACTTTACTACATGACGGCAATCCTCATTGAAATCGGTTTTGGCCAAGTCAGTGGTGTGGCCTCCTGAAACCATTGCTCCCTCTGAATCTGCTCTAGCTTCTCTTTCAACTCCTCGACCTGCCCTCCTCTTTCTATTTCTCCTTCTTCTCCGTCGTTCTTTCCTTTTACGCCTCATCTTCCTACTTTACTTTGGCCTCTGGCATTATCATAACGGCGATATAGAAGTCCCTAGATTAGGTTTCTTAGTTTCTTTTCCTTTTTTCTTCTTTGTTCATTTTCTTCCAGTGTAACTCTCTCCCAGTTCACTTTCTCTGTCTCCTTGTTTCTGTTCTTCGTTTCCTGTTCTCTTCTGTCTTCTTTTCCTTTACTTTTTGTCTAACTGTTTTATCTATTTCTTTGTTACTCTGTCGCTTCTTATTATTATTCTTACGTTACCGTTTCTAAGTGTGGGACGCCGTGGTGTAGTGGTAAGGTCTGTGCCTCGCAACCGGAGGGTCGAGGTTTCGAATATGCCTCAAGCCACTGCGTAGCGACCTTGGGCAAGTTGTTCACCCACAATTGTCTGTGAGAAAGGCAACGGGAAACCACCTCATTCAACTCATCCCCGGGTGGCATAAAGCCAATGGACCTGCCTTCAGGCACAGAACTGTTCATCATAACCGTCTCCATATACTTTATTCTTTGTAGAAATCCAGACATTGGTGCATGTTTTGAGCCTAGGATAAACAGGAGCTATTAAGCTCCTGGAAAGGAGTTGACGACTGATGGCGTGCAGATTGAAAAAAGGAGCGACAGAGACAACCGACTTCGTCTCAGCTCATCACGTGATTTTGCACTCGCTCTACTAGCGAATCTCATTGGTCGAAATCTAGGCCACCTAGATTTAGACCAATAAGCGTCGTCAGTGACGGTTTCCGACTAACGTACGGAACTGTTTGGTTTTTGACCGGAAACGGTTGCGTGATTTCTTCATCAATGCTATTTCCATCGCAGAATTTATTGTGCGCCTTTTAGGTTTCCGTGCCCAGTTGTGTCGTTGTGAAGACTCAACATCTTTGGGGCAGCGCACAGTGGAAGATTATCCAATTGTTCGAATGGTGTTATCTCGCCTCCTTCATCGGTTCAGTCGACAGATCCAACAACTCGACACCACGAAACACACAGGAAACAAAAAACAGACAGACAGACAGACATACATACAGACAGACAGACAGACAGACTGACACACGGTACGAGGAGCGTGGGGATCCGTAGATGCCGTAGCACATCTCAGATTCTCTGATATTATCGATTGTTTATTCGCGTATTATTGGTTCGTTCAGGATTCGACATCACGCTCCCCTCCGTCCGACCTCCCATGCACCGTCCGGATAATGTCTGTTTGCCAATTGCCGGCCACGACGACGACGACCACCACCACCACCACCACTACCATCACTGCCACAACCACCTCTACCACAACCACGTGCCGCTGGGAAGACGGTGCCATTCTGAATCGCAGTCACAGGCGCCATGTTATGAGCCCCGCTGGACTTCTTTATAGCAGTAATTGGATGGGAAGTCCAAAGTACATCCCGTGGTTCAACGGTGATTGCAGTCAGTGGCGCCTACGGACCCGTTTCAAGCCCTCAACAGTTCGTGTCCCGCATCGAGTTTCCCGTTCGTTTGCTATTTTATAATAGTCCGTGGGCTTTCTGATATTACAGAAGCACGTGCTTGGCAGGCGAGGCCCGAAACGGGAGGGAGGGATGAAGAAGGGGAAACGAGGGAAGGGAAGAGGAGATAAGAGGAGGGAGACGGTCTACTGGCCAATGTGTGTCTTCCTATTGACTTAATAATGAATGGTCCGAGACAAACGATGACGACGAACCGCTTGCCGTCCGTCCTTCCGTTCGTC